>JAHREE010000233.1:1095941-1512633 GCA_033628505.1 Tringa tobata
AATCATTTTATATTTCTGACTTATCTAACTGCTAAAGAAACTTGGACGAGTCAAGAGACTAGAAGACAAAGAAATGCTTATGGACATGTGTGTCCATGTCCCCATCCCCCTCCCTCCCCCCCCCCCCTCAAATCCCAAATTCGTGATGGTCAAAGAAGCCAGGACATTTGGGAGCAGCAATAACCACTAGAGAAGAAAAAATACAGAATCTAGATTAGCATTTGTCTTTACCAGGTGAAGACAGATTTTAGATGGAGTGATATGCAAATGAGAAGCATCAGGCATCAGAGGAAAGTTTACAGGGTAATGAAGAGTCACAGATTCTGCTAAATACACCAACCTACAAACCTGCAAAGTCTCTAGAAAAAAAATATACCATTGATGATAACTCTACCAACTTGTTATTAGTAGTAATGAACTGCATAACAAATTGCCCCCTCAAAACACTCAGCATTTGTCTGCATTATCAGCTGAAGAAAGACAGTTGTGGACTCATTTTTTTATTTTTAATGTTTAAAACACAGCTGGATTCTTTACATTCCCTCCTACTGAGGTCTACTAAACTTTGCTGCCACTGCAGAAATCACAGCCCAGGTACAACGCATGTCTGCTGGGTCATGGAGGAAAATAAAGAGATAAGAAAATTCTTTACAAAAATGAGAAGTAAATCTAAAAGCTGTTGAACCGGGATGCTAACCTAGCACCATGTTTGTTGGAGCATGGGGCTCAACTACCATGAGCTCAGCCAGGTGGAAGATGGTCCAAAATTGCCCTCTCACAAGAGCAGGAAAGGTTGCTTTTTGGTGGCTCACAGTGATAATTATTTTACTGTTCTGGGAGACTGATGCCACAGACAGTTACTTGAGCCCAACTCTGGCTTCTGATGGTTTTTAGTTTTATCTCTGGAATAGCAAGGTTGTTGAAGGTAATTGTCAAAGACATAACTTACTGCCCCCAGAAGCATTTGCTGTATTCTTCTCTTTCCTGCCTCTGTCCAGGGCAGGTGTCCCTCTCCCCACACCTCGTGCCCTTGCCTACAAGCTCTGAGTCTTTATCTCGGTGATACCACTCTTGTTCGCATCTCAGCCATCCCCCTGCTGCCACCATATGTCATTGGAATGTTTCAAGTAGCGAGTCTGGTTTACTTAAAGAATAGTGCTTTTAGAGGAATAATACTTTGCTTTGTTTCCATTAGGACCTTAAAAAAAACGTTTATGGGAGGAAAAATAAACAATCCCACCACCACTCCTTAACAACAGAGTACTCTCCCTCTCCTAATGCTACCAGTTCCTTCTTTCACTGAGGCCAAAGGCACCTCCCATAAACTCTGGAGAGCTCTTACACGTTCCTTCTGAGTGGCCTGAACATAACTCTCCCCAATACACACACACAAAGGCACACACAGAGTTCATTTTCCAGAGATGACCAGGCAGGGAGCTTTGTCGCACCGCCTATGGACAAGTACAGTCTCCTGGTTCTTCCTCAGAGCGCCGAAGAATAGTTGAAGCATGGAGGCCATAGCTGCAGAGAGGGTCCACACAGTAGACACTGGGGAAAGAACAGGACAAGGCGCTTTTCTGCAACTCACCTGTATCACTCAGGGGTAACAGCCCTTTAGCAGCCCTGTACTCACGCGTGGGTCTCTGCCTTGTGGCTGCGCTGCAGGTTCCCAAGTGCAGAAGCAAAGGGAGGGCAGAAGCAGCCCAGCAGCAGCTGTCGACATGAGGGATCATCCTGGGGTGATCTCTGCACTTTAAACAGACACCCCTGTAAGCAGACTGCCATTGTGCTTCGTTTACACTGCTACCACTCCCCAGGCAGCCTGAGACCTGATTTGGGGCTGCACATACGGTGCTGGGTGGTATATCACCTCACTGGTTTCACCATTCTCCTTGGACTGTATAAGATGGTACTCCTACCTTAGGTAACTTTTTAATTTCATTTCCTGCCTGGCATATTTTCATGGTGTTGGTGCCATTGCCATGTCGTACTCACGACCCACAGGTAACTAGGATTCTTAGGAGATTTTACTGATGGCAAACCAGCAGACCATGAATAGGCACGGATTTACATGTGGGAGGAAGAAGAAAGGGCACCACAGACCCCATCGATGTACTTTATTTATATTGGCGTCTGACACCGAGTAAACGACCCCACTTTGGGACAACACCGTGGGCATGGACCAGCCTGACACCCGCTCCTGACATGGTCACAACCATGTGTCATTGCCTGGGGCTGTGTCCATTCCTGAATAGCACCACTTACCTCTGAGAAGATTAGAAGATTAGGCTAGAATTTATAATTGTAGCAATATTAGATCCCCGAAGTCTGCATAGCTTAAGAAGGAATGTAGGTGCATGCTGTCTGAAGCTCTCACCTGAAATATCTCCAAGCATTTCTTTAAAATATGTACACACACATATCATCAGTAAGGTGTGTTTAGGAGTGAGAGGAGGGAGCTTGCTTAGCCCTTATATGACACTTATCTTAAAGACTACTTAGCTAATTCATCATTTCCTTAGGACTAAAGATATGTCATAACAGCTAAGCCAATGTATATTTGTCCATGATGGCTTAAAGCCAATATAATTCTGAACATAGCTATCAATCCATGCACCATGAGCAACACATCTGATAAATTTAGCCCTATCTTTCAAACTCTGTAATAGTCTGTGAATTGACCTTGATTCTTACCAGTTTATTGAGAATACCACATTGTTTGACAACTCATTTTACAGCAATATTTAAGGTTTAGATTAATTTTGAACTCTTAATTTTAAGTATTTGATTAGGCCAACATTGTGACTTGTTACCCTGGTGATAGTATTGTCTTTATTTTTTAATGGAATGATTAAGGTACCATTTTAGCTCTACATTTTTTTCCTCAATTTAAATGAAAATTGTGAAAACTTTTGAAACCAGCATTGACAGTGCAAATTTTTGCTCACTGTGAATAACACAAGGATACACTGATAGCACAGCCATGGGACCAGGCTGAGTAGTATGTATTAAGATTCTATATGGGATAGGTGTAATGACCACATCTGGCACTTACAGCAAGTGCATGCCATGCTAAAATCACTAACCCAGCCTTAAAAGTTGGGATTTGATTTATCATGGATGACCTCTCATTCTTTTCTGCTTTTTTGAGCCTGTAGACTGTCACTTTTTGAGGAGTGACTTGACAAAAAATGGTTATAGTATAATCCTGGAAGAAGCAAGGACCATTGTGGTGGAAAGTGTACGGTGATTCCAGGCAGGACCTGGCAACGGAGTAGACAAGGGCTTCTGCAGGGAAGCCTCTGCTGCGCTCCAACCTACCTGCGTTTTGGTATCAAAGTCTGTGTATGTGTGACTCGTCTTGTTCTGCTTCTTCCTTTGAAGACAGAGAAAAACCATCCGAGCAGCTTACTGCGCTATAGGAGCTGGCAATCCCACGGAGATGGGAGATGGTCTTCAGTTCTAATAGTACAGAAGACTGTAAGCTTTTTTTTTGTCAAGTGTCTGTGGTTTTGCTTCTGGGAGAGCATGACAGGTACTCATTACTGCCCGGTGTGCTGCTTTGAGCAGCTCTGGTAATCGCCCAGCCTGGTCTCGTTGGCATCTGTCCTGGTCACAGCATTTCTTCCACCCAAGCAGTCAGTAATAACCTATAATTCAAAGCATAGTGGTGACTCTATGATACCACTTTTAACAAAGCAGCTGAGCAAAGGAATAGCTACAGAAGTACCTACTTAATTGCTTGATAATAGTCATTGCATTTTAGTTTATCTAATTATCTTTATTACAGGTTGCCAATTTAGCAACTTTTCTTTATTTAATTAGCTGTCTGGTAATATTTTCATTAAACACTTTCTTCCAGAACGTCTGAGGCTTAGAGGGTAACCTAACCAGCATAGAGGTGGCTGTACTGATCTACCATTGGTTGCAGTGAACTCCACGGGAAAACAAAATCTCTTTCATTTCTCTAAGGTTTTATGCAGAACATTTATTTTGTTTTCATGATCAGCTACTCATGATCAGGATGATCAGCATTCTGTGGAATGATGGAAATGACAGAGGCTAATACCCTACCTGATTTTCAAGCAGAGTTCCATTATCCTGTGACATTTTTTTTTTTTTTTTGACAACATGGTATGAAGTTATTGTGAGGGCTGCATTATCATGAGTACGAGACAATGAGGATATCCTCTATTTCCATAGAAGCTGATAGTATTGCTTCACTATCCCATACCACCAGCTTGTGTTCCTTAGGAAAATATTACCAAGTTTTCCATATTTTCTTTGTATGTCTCCTCTTTATCAAAAAGGTGACTTAGTCATAAGCCCCAGCTTGACTCTGTAAAAAAAAGGAGCATAGAATATACATTGTGAAAGTCACTTAAATAGTTAAATGTGTGTCACAGCAGGGCTTTTTGCCACTAAGTAGGCAGAGTGCTCCCCTTCAAAATGCTGGACTTTATACTTGCCATTTGCACTGGAATGAGTATTGACAGTCCTGTCCCTGAGACTAGAATAGTTTTGGGGAAACCACTCCTTGTCTGAAATTCAATTTGAGCAGTATTTTATTATACTGTGACCCTGTGAGTATACAATCAGGAGGGACTCCTGGGGTTTATTTCAGCTGATTATGGAACACAGAGCAGAATGCAGCCAGTGACCTCTGTAAATGATCACATATTTGACTTTTGGATAAGAAGTCATCTAGTCATAAATGATTTATCTAAGAGATTCTATCTGATCTGAGACTAAGCTTCACTCAGCTGTATTAGCAAAGCATGTAACAATTTATAAATTTCACATACTGTAGTACTTTAGAAAATATATTTACATTTTATATTCTTTACATATATCTGGACTGGATTTTGAAAGCTAATTCAAAGTGAAATCAGATTTTTAAAATATTTGTTAAAAAGCCCTTCCTAAAAATCTGGCATTCATTTTAAGATGATATCCTGTATTTAATAAGAATTGTTAATATTGTCTGTGTAGCATAATTACAAAACTGTACTAAGATGTGGCATTAGAAAGAAGTGTCCTTTTCATCTTCATTCCTGCGGTGCAAGTGGGATGTGCATAACATCAAAACTATCTCTTCAATTGCCATTTTGTTTGTAACATGGTTTAAGGCAGTGACTTTGAAATGTTTTGAATATGCAAATAGGAAGAAATTTAGCAAAATAAAACCATCTGATTTTTACATTTGTCCCATTCCCCTGGTGTTTGACCTTCCTGAAAGTACTAGGCTATCAGACACCAAGACACCTTTCTTTCATATGAAATACTCAATTCAAATATCTCATTTACTGTATTTTCAGACTGCAGTTTAATGTCTGTGTTGCTAAGTAATCTAAAGTCTTCTCAGAACTCACCATGGTGTCAAGGTTCAACAAATCAGTTGCAAAAGATGCCCCTTCAGTGCAATTTCTCACTAATCACTTAGAGTTTAACAAATGGGCACACATCCCAATTTGTGTTTGGAATTTCAAAAGTTAGAGGGGAAAATAATCTTTGAGCCAAACTGAATCAGCAAATGAACTCTGAAAAAACAGTATTTCTAAACAACCCATTTTAATATTTCCCAATTTGTGTGATACTTCAGGACGCTAATGATGGCAACCTAATGTATACTAGGAAAAAATTATAAGGTTTTCCATATTTCATTCTCTATAGTGCAGGCTGATTATATATAAATCCCACAGCAAGCAAAGGAGGGAAAGCATTTTCATATTGCACAGAATAGGACCCATGGGTAATCCAAGTCTGAAGCATGTGTTTCATTTCAGACAGTCTTACCTTAGGTGCCTCCTGCCTCATGCGAAGTCCTCTGTGCTCCCTCAGAGAAGATGGCAAAGCAACTAAAGAATCACAGCATTCCTTCAAAAAAAATGTTTTCAAAGACTGCATATGGCACTTCTGTGTGAGGGAATTTAGAGCTAAAAATGTACAAAGCACTGCAAAAAGTAGAAAAATCAGTCTTGTACACCCCTATGGCTGCAACAGAGAAGAGCAAACAGAATAGCAGCAAAGCATAAACATTTTAACCAAAATCATTCCCTGCAATGTATGTAGAGAACAGATGTGGACAAGGATTGCTATGAAAAGGTATCACCATGACCATGAGCATTCAAATTACCCCAAAAGCATTTATAATTGATTTCAGAATCTAAATCTTGTAAAAATTTGCTTACGTGAGTAGTTGTATTCTTCTATAAGCTATAATAGCCCATTATAGCCAAAAATGCCAAGTACTAATATCCCTTGCTCACTTGAGAAGGACTGGGAGTAATTCCTTCTCCCTTCAGTAGCATTACTGATGGAAACATTTTAAATTCTTAACCCGGTTCAAAGACACTAATGAATATAATAACATTTATAGTCAGATCAGTAAATAGTTCTCTGTATTGTAGCAGGATAGCTATATCCAGTGCAGTATGCTTCACATAGAAGGAAGATAGTAAGATATTTCAATTAATTCATCTATGAATTACAAAACCTGATGGTAATCTTGAAGAAAAATTAAGAATACCTGCACAATACTCAGGTCTGAAGAAGAGATTCCACTGAATCGTGTTCTTGTGATCAAGAAAAAATTACTTATCGCATCAGCTGGACAGGTCTTTTCCCATAGTTTTCAGACCTTGATGTTTTATTGACCAAACTCCTTGCTTTAGACTTGAGCTCATGTTCTCCGAGGAAGTACAAGTGGTAATTATGCAAGTCTTTCCTTCCCTGTCATAGGCAACATTCACAAGGGAAATTTACAACCTTCAGCTTTCAGATACGGAGACTGGTTGTTTAACTTCAGTGAGAATAACTCTGACATGGGGAAAGGCATCAGAATTGGAACAAATCCTCTAGAAACAGCTACCTGGACAGCCCTGGGAGTTAGTTATTATGTTTTTTTTTTTTCCTCTGCTTCTTTTTGCCTGCAGTAACCCCAACTGAAAGATTGGTAATAATTTATTTTTTTTTGAAAACAGATTCCTTAGATATAATGTATTTTACTCCCTGAGGCAATAGCAAATCTATCTATAGCAGTAGAAAACTAACCTATAGACTGGCTGAATGATACTTATTCAAATGGAAAAAATACCATAAGTGACCGCAATTTAGAGACACTATAATGAGAGTCTTATGAGCTTGTGGGAATATAGTGCTGACCTAAAAACAGTCAGGAAAATTATAAACAAAATACATTGTAAATGAACTTCAGTATGAAACCTAAGATACGTTTTTTTATCACAAAGCATTCAAAAAGTTAGGCAGTTTATTCAGCAGAATTACATTTAGCTCAAATTCTGATATATAGAGGAAATAGTCTGGCCCCATGCTCCTGAAAATGTACACATTTGCCCTACAAAGAAGCAAGTGGGGTACAATCAGAAACTTACTTTTAATCAATAGTTTTTCCATTGACTTCAGTAAAGTTTGCATTAGTCCCTTAATGCACACCCTTATCATGACTGACAACAATCCTGCCTTCACATGTTTGATTGATTTAAGACTGGAGAAGGTACAGAGGGCGGGAGAGTTATGCACAAGGAATACAGCTGGTCCATCATGATTGCATTTCTGTGACCCTTAGTGGATTGTAATAAGGATCTTCTTATTAAAACAAAACAAAACAAAATAAAACTGCAAGAGCTCCAGGGCAGATCTGTGTTCTCTTTTGGCCTGTGTTAACCTCTAACCAAAATCTGGCCATTTAAAAAAAATGTACTTCAGCTGTTTTTCTTTATTTTTAGAAGTTTAAAATGAAATATAAAGCCCATAATAAAATGCATATGAGGACACAAATCAATAGATTTGAGAACTATGTTAAGAACTACCCAACCTTATAGGTCTTCATTAACAAGGGTGTTCTCATGAAATTCAGAAAATGCTCTTATTTGCTTGTATGCATGTTGTTGTTCCTGATGTTATTTATTTCTATGGTAACCAAAGCAGTAAATACAGCAATTTTAGACAACAATAATCAAGAAAAAAAACTTATTGCAAAAGAAGACAACTAAGAGCCAAAACAGAGGTGTTTAGATGATGGTGTAATTTGCTATAATAACTGTTTAGCCACATATTTGGCAAGCCCTGGATAACTCACTTATGAGTAATGCATTTGTCCAAATTACATTCAAATAAAAAATAGTTACCATGCGACATTATCATGCATTCTGCACAGATACTTCCTTTCTATCGATTTTCCCACGACGAGAAGACTTCTGACTGAACTCAGGTTAACTCTGAATTGGTTCTTATTTCCATTGCGCAGCCCCTCGAAAGCCGGTTAGGTGATGCGGAGCCACACATCATCAGTCCTTTGCTATCTGGAGCTATCTGACTTCCTCACGCAGCCTCCCACTCGCCTCTCCGCTGTCTGCTCCATCTGGAGGGAGCTGGCTGCTCTCCTCCAGCCCCAGCTCCCTGAGCGCAAGGCAGCCAGCAGCTGCCAGAACATCTGCTGTCTCCTGGCCTCGCTGGGGTGAGTACCAAAAGCATGGCCTTTTTAAAGTTGGATAGTCGCCTCCATTAGAAACTGGATGAGTTCAAAGTTCTTGGATTTGTCCTGAGACTCGTAGCTACGTGGGAATATATGGTGTAACTGTCTGTGACACAAACGCAAGTGCGCATTTCAAAGGGATACATGTGTCGTCTTTAGGATGCACTGGCATTTTGCCTGCTCTTCCCCTGCATCTGTGGTGATCTGGTTTTAGAATAGTCTCATTCTGAAGAAAGAGTCATTTCGAAGAGCAGGGAATGGAAGGAATGTAAAACCAAACAAAATCAGTCCTTGATTCTCAATTGCATCCATCAAGGGTGGGCTTCTCAACAGGGCTACGAAATCTGCAGTGGCGTGTCATGGGCTACTCCTAGTGAAGGCAGGGGTTGCCTCTTCTTTGAAAAGGTATATTTAAAAAAGAGGTGTCTTGTCTGAAAAGCTAGGAGCATGAAGTAATGTCACTCTAATCTCAGAGGAGGAAAATCACAGCAGCCCCACATCAGCTGTCCTTTTCTTATATGGGTCAAATCATGCCCTGGCAACATGCAGGGCTCCCGCTGACTTCATAATGGGAAATGTATTACTTATTTAGAGCTGGCTTGGCTTTATTTGGAATGATTTAATACATTAGTTATTAAACATTTCGTGTTTTGGAGAAGCAGTATCAACAGGTGAAATAGAGTCACACAGTTCTTTGACCCTCTGTTTTGTACTTTCTGACAGGTTTCCACACAGGGCAGGACATGGTGTGCATAATTACTGTGGCTCTTCCAGGATCAAATCCCGGACCCGGAGGACAGTGTGAACAACCTGGAGATGCAGTAGGTGTTCTGCAATTGGCTTTATCCAACTCGTGCTGGCACGGAGCTGTTTGGGGCTCAGAGTGTGTCTGAACTGACATGTTGGCTTGAAACGCAAGCTGACACATGGCTTCATCCCCTGAATGTCCTCCACTGCTTATAGTTTTGCTTGCTCAAACCTCAAGCTACTTTGGCTTAAGTCTGGAGTGAACAAACAGGCTCTCTTAGAAAGAAACCTCAAGCTCAGAAGAGGTTGACCCTTATCCAGGCTGTGTCCTATAGGGCTGGAGGAGCTCTTGGCTGGTTCCTGTGGCCAGAGCTACCCCCTGGGGAGCTCCTCTCCCCTGAGGCACCCAGCAGACACAAACACACCGGTCCTGCCCCTTCCCCTCGGGCACTGACAGCCCCTTTCTATAGAGGAAAGAGGGGGACTCCTTGCTGAAAGCAACCTTACAGAAAAAGGGGCTCAAGAGCCTTTTACAGTTTCCCCAAATCTGCCATCCTCCTCTATATCCTCAGTACAAAGCGTTGGCACGTAGTGTCCCCTTCACCGCGCAGTGAGGCAGGAGCTGCCTTTAAAACAGGAGGTGATTTATGCTGAAAATAGAATAAAAGTGTGTTTCCAATGGAGTGAGATGGAGAGTCCCCTTAATACAGGCGCTGACTGAATATAGAACAAGACCATTCTGAAAAATTATGCAGGTCTAGAAAGAAGATAGAAGCAACTGCTACTCAATTTGTAGTATTGCAATTCAAAGCTAAGTAGGTGTAAGTAGAATACACAATAAATGTATATTTAGCTGTAGTTAAAAGTGAAACTTAATATCCTATGTTAGTACATAGAACACTCTTAGCAAGAAAACTAATTTATAGGTAAAGAAACAGAGCTTAAAACTAAGAGACTGTGTTTTTAAATAACCTAAGTAAAATGCATACTTACTTACCTTTTATTCTCCTGCTGTGTGTGCCCTGAGCTGGTCCAGGGAGTTCTATGAGGTAAGAAATTCCTGCTCAACAAAAGTTCCTTTTCTAAAAAAAGTGAACATAATGGAAACGGGGAACCACTTACCAGGCAGCTGAAAAAGGAGCTGACTGTGCAGAGAATTTCACACCTTATGGCTTTTGGTCAGTAAAGTACATAAACAAAATGTAATTTTCTATGCAATTACACAGGGTCACACAAGAATATTATGTTTTAGAAACCCACTCAAAAGCATATTGCTCTCTAAGAGTCCAATCCGGAAAATGGTTCCTCACTTTAGTAAAGTTGCTCGTAAGCATTTCTAGGAGTGGGGCCTAGGAGACATTTTCCTTTTTATACTTTCTTAAACAGTTTATGTGATAGTAACAACAGGAAGATAAATTACTTTGAATGGTAGCAATTAGAGAAATAAAGAGTGTGATAGATTTACCATGTGGAAAACATCTCTCACACATTTTCTTACAGTCATTAAACCTACTTTTAATGACACAACACTGATTTCAGAAAGAAACAAAGTTTATTTGATGAATATAAACAAGCTGATCAACACTAAATACTTCCCATACACATGATAACAATGTTATGAACTCTAAATACCTTGGTACTTTACACTTCTACTAGACATTAAATTACAATGACTGTCTAATACATGCCCACTGGTAATTTCTAGGAATTCCTTAGTTTCATATCAATGTCCTTAACCATATATCAATATCACAATCCAGAACATGCCACTCACTTGAAAAAATTATTACAAGAAGCGCTATCAAATGAGGATCTAAGGTAAATAGGGAATACTGACCCATTGCTGCAGAACATCACATTCAAACATCACCCTACACACACAAAAAAAAACATTGCAGATATAGTTTGTGTCAACACATCTGAGGTCTTTTCATAAACACTGTTTAAAAAGTAAATTGAAACCCACTTTCAAATGAAAGTCAATGTGCAGGTACGTGCATACTGGATACACAAAATTCATTAAATACAAAATTCATACTGTACATTTAAATGAAAGAAAGAATGTGCAGTACAAGACTGATCTCACAATAAAATAATAATCATTATCTTAAATGTTAACCAAAAGTTGGTTTGCTTCTTTACACCTAGAGGGGGAAAAAAACCTACCAAACATTGCTCAAATAAAATATTTCCCAACATCACAGTGTTTATTGTAAACCCCGAGATTCTATTTTAGTATATGAAAAGATTTTCTCCAAACATCATAGAGTATCACATGAAATGAAAAGGGAAAAAAAAAGAAAGAAAGAAAGAATAAAGCAATGTTAGACAAAATTTTCCTCTTTAGGGGCTAACTTGTAGGCCCTGATAAAAGTTCAGATCAACACTCTTACCAACATGAGTGGAGCAAAAATGCCCCTAACATAATATCTGTGACAAAATTGGCACATACATATAAATATCTAACTATACAGCTTTGTATCTGTGACCCTATTTCCCCCTAGTTTATTTCCTACTTCAAGTATTCAGTTGCGGAGTTAAGGTAAAGACCTGATTGTAAGAGACACAGACGATTGTCCCCTACTGCGACAACAAATTTGTCATGAGAAACTAGTTTTGTTGTCTGAGTTTCCAAGTGCAACATTTGTCATATGTGCTAAATATACTCCCAAAAGCTTTGCTGTTTCAAAAACAAAGATCTAAAATGCCATTGATAGTTAAAGGACAAACTTTTTAAACATGAATGAAATCGGGATTATCTATGCTATACTAATTCTATACATTTTACTCTATTTACTGAAGACAGTAGCATCCAGCAGGACTCCTGCTTGAATAAATTCCTCTTTGATTGCACCAAGAATTATGGTACAAATAAATAAAATATCATCTCTAGACAATTTTAAAGGGATTACTATGTATGGCTCGTGTAGGATGTTTAGGGATAATTGCACCACAGGTTCAAAAAATAATTTTTCTAAATTCAGTGCAAGACTTTAGGAGTATCCATTTAGATTTCTCTTTTTTACAGCAGCAAAGAAAAACTACTAAGGATTAAGGCCACCCATGCTTAAATTTATTGTTTGTCCTTTAAAAATGCAGATATTCTATTCCCACTCCCATCGGCATGGAAGCAGTTCTTCCATGGACAAAAAGATGACTCAATAAAACAGCCAAACATTTGCACATGTTTGCCAGACTGACTGAAAATGTTCATGGAGTCCTAAGGATCCTCTCCTTGAGAAGTGGTAGAGATTTGACTATCAGTTATATTCTCTCACTGAATGTAAAAACTTCACATTTTTATTTTTCCTTGTATGTGCTTTAAATTTATTTTACTAGATATATTTTGTTGATGCAAACAGCCTTTAAGTGCTGTTTGTTCATTGGTATTTTCTTCTTTAAAGTCTCAGATTCATTGGGATCCATGTTGGAGACTGTTTTTCAATGTAGAAAATAATAATAAACAGTTCCTCATTTACAGGAGACCTAGTGCATATACTGTATTCACAACAATCTTTATTTTTGTTGTTTTTTGTTTGTTTTGTTTTTTGTTTTTCAAAGAGTCCCAGCTTTTATTGTCGAAAACCTGTATGCATTTGGATGGTAAAAGGCTGAAACATCCTTGTGAATATGTCCATATATATACATACTTATGTATTTATACATGCCTCAAGCTTTTACCATCCAAGAACAGATAACATCTTGTATATAATCTTATATTTATGCTCAAATTAGATGTCCTATGCATTGTCAGAGACACACACCATATTTTCATAAAGCTAATCTTTGTCATCAGTTGTTAGTACCAAAAATTGATTTCATTTCCAACCTGGCCCAGAGCTTAATACCAGTTATACTATCAAAGTGTTTTGGTTTTTGTTTTGTTTTGTTTGTTTTTTAATTATTATTATTTTTATCAGTAGATATAAGAAAACAGAGGAGGGTAAAGGCTTGGTTTTATTTTTTGGAAAAGCCCACACCTAACTGGGTATAGGATTAATGCCAACACCCTTATATAACATTTTACTAATACCTCTTTGATAATCTAGTGCAATAGAAGTGATACGTTAGAATAGACTAGGTAAAAATCAGCAAATGCAGATACCACATCTAAGAGAATCTGAATTACTTGTTAAAATTAATATAAATTTACCAAAAATTAGTTAAATAACCTGTTTAACTGAACTTCATTAAACGATAATATTCTGAACAGATGATTTCTTAGTGAAAACAGAATAACTTGCAAGACCCATTAAAGACAGAAATGAAGCTCTTGTAATTTCTACTTGAGTCTCCTTCATTATTTTCCAAAGTATCTATATCTAATTTTTTAGTAGACTACAAGAAATAATGGAGAAAATGCCAATTAATGCAGCATTTCATTAGATATCAACCTTAGCATTCATTTTCTGCATCTGTGATCTTCTCCAGGATATCATGGTCATGTTTGGAGATCCAGTGCAATAGATTATCATCATTACCTTCCAGCACTACATTTTTTCTCTTCCTCTTTCGCTAGTTCCTCTGACAACTGTAACAAGGGAACAAAATATTCCAATTAATAACATGATTGAAGCATTCAAAACATCCTAGTTCTCATCTAATCAAGCTTCTCATAGACATCCATGGGTATATTGCTCTTCTAGGGACTAAGGATTAAGTAAGGATTTCAATTCTATTTGAACCCACTTAGTATGGTTATAGGGTGGCAATTAGTTTTACAGCCGATTTGTATGACAAAATTCCCCCTAAATCGGAAAGACTTTAAATTCCAAATATGTGAAATTATATTATGCTTGTGATTCTGTAAATGTTGAGTTTTCTGTTCTTATCTATAAGCACAGTAGCTTTGAACTGGAAATGCTAGTAATAAAACTAAATATTTTTATTTCAAAACCAAAGGAATCATCTATTTATTTCAAGTCAGTTCTATGGCAGGTGAGAATATGCAGTACCTCTAGCAACTCTCCAAAACTGAAGGTACCGAAAGCAACACTTTATTGTTATATTTTAAGCACTTTAAGTCCACTTTAATTTACAAAACAGTAGAGAAAGATTTTATGGATACAAGAACCTCAGATTTATAAAAGTTTAAATATACAACAATCTGTTCTGAGTTTTTCAGCCATGCAGTCACTAATCAATGGTTTGGCTGGCATTGCTGAAATCTAGGGGACTATGAGTGGTAACTGGTGTAAGCCCAAATCAGTTGCTGGAAAGAGCCTTCCTGCTTTCCATGGGCTTTGGATGAGGCTCCATGTCTGATTGTAAGTGACAACAGAGTGAGGCCTGAATGATTTTTATTGTCACACTAGTTCTGCTGCAAGCTAACAGCACAGTATTCTTGAACAGAGAGCAGTGAACTAGCCTTGTTCATGTTATCTGTATATCAGATGAGTGGGGGGAATTAAATGATTCCTTTACAGGGCAGTTGTTCATTTATTTTCTGACTTTGTTTCTAGAAAAGTGCAAATGCATTGTGTATGGGATTCTCTGTAGGTGCCCTTGCATTTATGTAACTTTAGAAGCTTCCAGAACATCCAATTTTATGAAAAAGCAATTTCCATAGAATGCTTATACTTTGGTATACAGCTGAAAACTTGTTAAATTTTGTAAATAGAACTAGTTGACTAAAATGCCCCTTTAAATTGTAGAAGCTAATATTATGTAATTATGCTGCAAGTGAAGTGAAACATTGCTTACAGAATAAACTTGCAAATGATTTTAAATCCCTATTTTCAAGTTCATGTCTGTGTGGCAAGTACATATAACGGTTTATATAATACAAACTTAGATGAATAATTTTACTTTTCCAATGGGAGGTTGGTACAATTCTTCTGGTTAAAACACTTAGGGACTAATCCAAAGCCCACTGAAATGTGGAAGAGTTCCCACTGATTTTAACAGGTCTTGGATCTGGCCCTTGAATGGAGAAAAAATGACTTCTGCAGAGCTGGAAAGCCAGGGAGTTCCTAAAGTAGATCATGTTACTAGTTCTGGCACATAAAATCTTTGCAAACTTTTTATGAAAACTGTAAGTCAGAGCATGCATTACGTTTCGTGAACTGTGCATAGCTCCCATTCTTTTGTGTACCGAGTATTTCTTAATCATCATTCAAAGAGATATATAGACATAGGAAGCACCCATATAAATTAACGAGGAGAGTATGTTCCAGAAACTGTAGCACAAAAATGTCCATATTTTTTAACAGGTTTGCTAAAACATAATCACAGCAAATTTTCTATACACTTGATATTTTACAAGCTGAAGTTCCTTTGCAATTAACACTTATTTATGCTCTTAAAAATAAGAATCCAGAATAAAGTGTCTAACCTGAGGAACAGCAACAAATCACAAAATACAATCTCTCTCCAGCTTGCTCCCCAAATTTTCATTGGGGTTTTAGTATAGAATGAAACCCCCGAATAAACCCCACCCACTTAATCAACCATACGTGTATCGGAAATGTAACAAAAACTGGTTCACCACAGGTAGGAAATGCAAAGTATTTCTCAAGTAAGTCAAGTAAATCTATAAAAGGATATTGCTGTCAAATACCAACTAAGGTTGAGTAAATTAAATTTATATTTGTTTCTTCAATGCTGTAGTTGGTATAGGTCACTGAACCTCTAAAGCAGAAATAAAATTTGGTAACATACATTGGGCCTGAGATTCAGCAGTGCTCCAGCTGAAATGAATGTCTTATGAGTTTGGCACCTCTGACAGTCCATTAGATACCAGTCAATGAAAACAGCTGAAGGATGTGAAGATATAAAAGTGTAGTAGCCCACAAATATTTGTTCAGATTGTTTTTCCTTTGGATAAAGACACCTGCCTGATTACTACTTTTTACCTCCAATCCTTTCCTCTCAGCAGTGATTTGCAGAAACAAGCTGGAGAGGGTGGGTAAACACAAAGGGGTTAAAGGGGAAACTGTTTAATAACAGTAGTAAAATGCAGGCTATTTTTGACATCTGGGTTAATGTCCATTATGCTCCATATGCTTTCCAAATGTTTGCAACAAGCACCCAGATACAAAAACAGATACCCATTCACATAGGCTTAAATGGCCCTCTCCTAACCTGTTACACATGGTACCTACATAAAAGGCCAACAACTGATATGGTAATTAGTGAGTCAGAAAGAGAGGGAATAGCCACTTTATTGCAGGGAATTGGTATCTGACCAAATGTTAGAGAAGGATATCATTAATGAAAAGCTGCTAGGGCTATTTCTGCTCCTTAATCTATGACAAGGCGTCTGCATTTTAACGTGACATCTTTTAAAAAGCTGTCAGGACAAATTCCTCTGTTTCCTTCTCTAGACTTGTTCATCATTACTGCATTCAGAGTACCAACAAACGATGGGAAATTATTTCATTTTCTAGAAACAACTAGACTGAAAAGTAGTATTTAAAAAATAAGGCTATAACTCATAAAGTCTTTCTCAAGTGACCTCCTGGAATTCAACTGTGCCTCTTGCAACAACAAAATATAAATGACAGGAAGAAAAAAAAAAGCATTCTTAATTTTTACTTTTGTCTGTGCAAAACCATGAAAAGAATGACACAATTAACTAAGACAAAGCCCTGGCATGTTACTGTTCTGAATTCTCTCCCTGCCACTAGCTTATTGTGTGACTAAGGAAAAAGTTGTATCATTTTTCTGAGCCTAACTTGCTTTTGCTATAGCAGGGATAACATCAGGCTCCTCACAGGAATTTGCAAGGCTTAATGTTTGTCATGTGCCTTAATAGTCTTGGATGAGTGCTAAGTATTATTATTTTTCAGTTCCTGCATTTGATTAAAACTGAAATAACACAGTAAAAATTAAATTAATATATTAAGTTACAAGTAAAGAGCAAGCATGTGGTTTGTGGAGCTACTTGTAACACTTTTAATATGAACATGTATTATAGACTAGGTGATTCCCATGGTTTGTAATGACATGTACCATGTGGGCATAACTTAACAACTGCCGAATCCCCCCAGATGTTTGATTCAGACAAAAATCTGTTCGTGGCTTCTGTGCAAGCCCAGGGCTTGGACCAGTGGGAGCACTGTGGGCTGCTTTTCCCCTGCCCCTGAAGTGCCACTGCAAACATGATCACAGCCCAGATATTTGCAACTCAGCACAAGAAACAACATTATGCAGCACAGATCAGCTGGCGTGTTCGCCACCATATAGCTCCCTTAATATAGGATAGGAAAACGGCATGACATGTACTATTTGAACTTCTCTGTCATTACAGTCCCAACAATAAATACTGGTTTTGCTACTTCCTCCTGGCCTAACTCCCATGGAAAGAATGAAAGCCCACCTCTCACTTTCTAAAGAATACAGTAACCTGTTAAAGCCTGTTACATGGATGTGAAAATCTCTAACGAGGAGGGCTGAGAAATAATTAAGACATAAAGTTGTATCCAACCTATGTAGAAAACTTTCAATGCTGAGATGCCAAAGACACCTAAGACACTTGTTGAGCTGAGTGAAAAGGTAAAATCTAGTTTAAATTTATAGCATTCCTTCAGTGTCCCTCTAGGAGTTTGGCTTTTTGCCAGTGTTCCTTGTTAAAAATTTGTTAAACGTGTTTGGCATTAATGCAAACACAAAGTGCTCATTTGTTACAAATTCTATTGGAATGCATTCATTTAAGGCAATGAAGTAGTTACCAGAAAAGAAAAAATGTTCATTAAGTACATTTTAAAAATACAATGATGTATGCGGTGCATAACTATGGCGCCCCAGTGGCTATATAAATATCTGACAGAATAACCACAAGTTGTGTTTGGTTTGAAATTGGAATCTTTTAAACATAACCGATAGAACAAAAACTGGTTTTGTTTGTTGTCAAAACTGATGTTAGTCTTTCTTGTTTAGAACTAGTTAAAATAACCAATGTTTTGGCATACAATTTCTTACATCTCAAATCAATAAAGGTTAAAGTAATGCTAAAAGAAGTTTCTCGATTCAAATGGTAAGTGCAGCACTGCACATTATCTGGAGAACACTGAACACAGAAAGTAAACACCCTGCTTCGAGGAGAACAAATTTTAGTCATTCTTAAAAACTCCACTTAAGGAAATGTTACCTGGGAGATCTGCAACTGTCTGACAACATTCAGGTATGCACAGGCAAAGGTGTCCTGCTCTACTCTTAACGCGCTAATCCTTTCAGAAATAAATAGCTGAAAACTAGTTTACAAAATCCCAATAACAAATCTCTCTTTTATAATAAGAACATGAAATATCCTTGATCATGATAATTCAATTTTGAATATGCAATTCTGAGGTGTATTTCTTAGAGGCTAGAAAACATCATCTTACCTGCATTTTAAAAGTAGAACCATCTTTCTTTTTACTTTTTCAATGATGTATAGTTTCTTACAATAAAGCTTAAAGATGGTAAATACATGATTAAAACACATTTTAAAAGAAAGATCCAGAAACTGTGTAATTTAATTAAATATTGAAAAGTTCTCAAGAAACATCAATATAAAAAGTTATTTATAAAGACAAAATTAACTTTGTTCCAAGAAGAATTTATTTATCCCATTTGTTGCTATTTATGTTTTAAATTCATTATACAGTAAACTTCAGAAGGATCTGCAGCTGGTGGTAGAATCATTGCACGAATGTGATGAACTTTCCATATTGCTATAATGCCAGAATTGTTAATCTAAGTAAGGGATAAAAGCAGATACCATTGGGATGAATAAAATCAAATGGATTCAAGCCCTCTAGAGAGTGAGAGTCCTTGAAAACTACTGTAAAATTATATGATAAAATTAGATGAAGTTTATGAACCTTGAGACTATTTGGACAAGGATGTCTTCTCTACTGGGAATGCTTATAAATCAAAATTAGACAAGTGGTATATGAGTTGAAAGACAACCTTTTTTTTTTAATAAACAACTTCTTTTCATAAAACAAGTCTAGTCCAAATCAAAGCTCTTCAGAAATATGAGAAAACTCAGCACATATTCTTCAATCTGTCACTTTCACACTGAATTAAAAAGAGGGTTATGGGGAATGTTAAGGTTGGCTTCAGACTAGCACCCTTCATTGGGCTGAGCTGGAGTGTATTGAAGATGATGGAAGAATTTCCCTGGACTCCAGCAGACCTGAGAGCCACTCAGGGAGGCAGCAGTGACTCAGCAGTGCAGGGCACGGAGCCCTTTGTCAAGACATTTATGACTTCCTTAAGATGCAGCATGTGAGACCATTAAGACTTCTTTTTATTTTTCTTTAAATCAAGCAGAAGTGACAAATAAAGAAGAGCTCGTGGGTAAAATGGTTCAAACAACAAAATTTCCCAATATGATCCTAAAAACTGTCAATTGCAAAGATTACTTAATGAAATTTGAAGGAGCCTTTTTCATCCTTGCTGATGTGGAATGCCATTTATTCTCATGCTAGGGACTAATTAGGGGCCTTTTTTGAAGATCAAGGTTTTGCGATCTCTGCTTCTTAATAACATGGTTTGCCTGTCTGCCACCTGGGACAAGGCAAGGCACTCTCTCTAACTCCTGAACAGCAGGCACTGCCTTAGGCCATTGCAAGTGCAGGCAGGAAACTGATCCTGCCTTCCCAGTCGTTTAACCCACTCACTGCCGGCCCTGCACAAGCCCACTCAAAGTCCTGAACAGGCAGTGACCAATCTAGTGGGAAAGCATTAATGTAAAACAATAAAAAATGGTGTGGCTGGAAATCTGACATCAAGGGCAAAATTATTGTATTGGTGTAGTGATAAAATCGGCATCAGAAACCAAGCTCTACTTATAGACTAGATTGGATGCATGTGGCAGTGCTTGCTGCAAGTCCACATACCATTTGCTGTGCTCCAAGCAGACAGTTAGTTTGTGTTTCTGGTGGCTGGGAAAAGAAGTGGTTAAATAAAAGCTGTGTCAAGCCCCCAATCTAATAAGTCATCTTATTAGGAAGTTGTGATGCCCTGTTTGCCCTAGCCTGTGGCTTGTCTGCTCCACTGAAAGGTCTCCTGCTGGGACCTTTGTGGCATTATATGAGGTAGAGAAGGCTGCTGCAATATATGAGCCTTGGTTTTGAGCAGCCAAAACAGCAGGAGAACTAAGCTGCAAAGAATTAAACATGTAACAACTTTGTAAAAGCACAGACAGTGATTGAGGTTGGCCCTTTTGCTGTTGACACATTCTGGCCCCTGTAGGTTGTGGTCACTAAGCCCATTAGAGTTGCAGTGTGGCAACATCTAGTTCAGCAAGTTCAATGTGTTTCTGTTTTATTTCTAAATACTGGACGCAAGCTGGCAGTGATAGGAGAGCGGAATATGGCACCAGAAATATGTCATAAACACAGTCATCATTGTCAGGGATGTGAAATTACTTTTCAAAGTATTTATTTTTGGCAGATGGAGGTTGGGTGTATTTTTGCATTTTGTTAACTGAAATTTAATTGCAACTTGCTGCATGTTTTGTTTAATTAAAAAAAAAAAAAAAAGGGAACCTCAAGATGCTGTTTTATCTTAAAAGAGAAAATTTTCACTGGATAGAGAAATCTTTGTTGCTAGAAATTCATTGCAAAATAAAACCAGAAAAAAACGAACCCACTAAAATCTCAGCTGGGAGAAGTTTCACTTATGAGTATCCACTTATTTAAATCAACACTCCCCACTGTTCTTTTTTTTTTTTTTTAATTTCTTTAAGATAAAACATATATTTAAATCAGATTTTAAAAACTGGATTGTGAAATGGACAAGAAAGATGAATGAAAGTATGAAAGGAGATATTGCTGATATATCTGAGGGGTGATTTAAATTATAAACCCTAATAAGAGATACAAATCAGAATAATATCCCTTCCTATCTCCCCAAGGACTACACTTCTTTCATGCAACAATGGAAGGTTTCTGTTGCACATAGATGAGGATGCTTGTGGCCCCTGAGCTCTGAAGTTTGTTTGCCTTTCAAAACTGCGTGGTGGTACCACGTTTTGTAAATCCCTGCAGATTTGTCACTGCCAGGAGTTACCAGTCCGTAGATATGGAGCAAATGATGAGTTGGCTGAACACTTGTGTATCTGAAACATTTGTCTCTCTCAAGCCTGTTAGGTGTTGCCGCTGCCCGTGTTCCCAAATGAGCTAAAGCTTACGTAAGAGGTTAAGTGTGCAGAGAATGATAAAGACAGGTCACGGCTGAAGGAGGGAAGGGGTTGGCAACATTTTCTTCTTTCTTTCCACAGGCATTTCCCTGGTGCCCTCCTGTTTCTTCATGGGTGAGGTAACAGGGCTTTTGCTCAGGCGTGGTCACCCTTTGGGTACACCCAGCTCTCTGCTGCTGGCAGCTCTGCTCAGGGCTTATTAAATTCCAACTTGCTGATCCATAGAAACAACTGGCCGGTCCTTTTGGAGGGACAAAAATAATGTCAAAGGCAAAACACATTCTTTGGCCACCACTGATGAAGGAGTGTTTCTTTTCTGTTCTTAGGAGTTTGTCTGAACCAAGCAAGGTCATAGCTGTGGCTTTTCTCTGGATGAGGGGAATTTCTAGAATTTTTAGGACTTTTTTTTTTTCTCTGTCATCTTTTTAGATTTGCTGATAGTTTGGGACTAGAGGGAAATTCTTAAAATCTCATACATATTTGTCTGGCTGTAGGGAGTATGACTTGGTTTTCACCTCATGCATCCTACCAGCGTCATTCAATATTTAATAGCTAAAATTGGCTGGCTGTTGTGCTTGAATAACTCCGGTTACTGTGGCTGTCACCACACTCTGTTGTTAGAAGCATATTGGCTACTAGATGTTGTACCAGAGTAAATACTAATAAATTTGGTGGTTGTGGTGAGGAAGTTTAATCTAAAAGCATTCCAGCCAACAAGCAGGCATACAAGGGCTGTGCTCCTTCCTTTGAAGTACCCAAAGGCTGGATGGAGTCGGGAGGAAGAGAGGTGGTGAGGGCTGAGTGAAGGTTTGAGGTACTTCATGTGTGGGCCTATTTCTTCCCTTAGGAAAAGGCTGGATTCTTGGCTAGAGAGGACAAGTCTTCTTGGAAGTGCTGGGCATAGTATAATGTCCTTAGGGCAGACGACTCCAGTAAATTGGCAGAAGTTTGCTGGGATTATCTTTTTCTTAACTAAATAATAATAATAAAATTAATAAAGTTGCATCTAACGGCTTGCGTATGCTTTTCCAATCACCTTAGATCGCTTATCTTCTAAACCTGAGAATAAAATAATGAGCTTCAGAGTATAGGTCTGTGGATCTGAATATTTGTAGCAACAGCTATATGTCCCTATCTATACTTTATAATTTAGGTAAATCATTAACATGCCATTTCATTAGTCTGTTCTGCTAGTTAATAGCCCTGTACTCTTCGAAGTTAAACTATTAGTTATACTTAAAACTAATTGTGCTGTGGAGGGCATCATGAGGTATGCTTATTGCATTAATAATAACATTAAAAAAATCACATGCCAAAGGATAGCTCACAGTTTTGTTATATACCAAAAGCCTGTTTTTCAATACACGAGATATACTTTCATCTTCTTCCCCTCCAAATGATCCTAAAGATTTTTTATTTTACAAGCTTCATGATATGAACCTACTTATAAAAGTGAAGTGTACAGTTGCATCTTTTAATATCAAGAAGAAAGAGATACAAATAGGGAAAGTGTTAGAAGGTTTGGTCTATTTGAAGTAAGACCAATGCTGGATCCACTTAAAACTCCTCGAACTGCTAAAGCATTACAATGACTGTGTGTGGCAGTGTGAACATGACCATACATGCTCGACAGCTACTTATTTTTTTAAATACCCATCCAAACAACACAGCATTTTGAAATCTAACTTGTGTGGTCTAATTATGCAATAATTTTTATACTTTAGGCCCAATATTATGAGCTTCTCCACAATTATAGGTCTGCCCACGCATTTCTCAGTGCATGATAGGGAAGACTTAGGGACCAGTTCTGGTAAGTCTATAAGCATATGTTTTAATTTTTACTCTAAGCGAGCCTTAAATGTGGACCTAACATTAAGAGAATGCTTAAGAGTCTACCCTGAAAGGGATTTTACAGACTATCCTTTTACTAAGGGCATGCATATAATATGCCATGCAGATCGAAGACCCGCAGTTATCAGCATACCAATAATAATGATTATTTCATACAGAGAAACAATAAAATAGAAATAAGCTACTTGTTAAAGCAAAATCTTGCTCCCCCCAGTCTCAAAACACCGTCTTTTTAACCATTTACGAACTCAAAAGCATGCAAGTGTGTAAGAGTTAGCAAGATCAGAGGCTTAGATTGCAAGATTTCCAAAGGAGATACTCAGACCTTTCATGCAAGTGTCAAATGACAGGTAAACATATACAACCAAAAATATGAACCTCATTATGAAATCATATAAAATTGCAAGAGCAACATTTTCTACTTGATGCATTTATAAATAACCGATGCATTGCAATTAAACTGTGTTTAGCAATACAAGACTAGTAAATTTATGAGTAAAAACAATCTGCAATCCATCATTAATCACAATTTACGCTGAATAGTATTTTTTCTAGAGAACACCTAGTTCCTATGCCTGTTTTCTTTCCCTTCTCATCTCCCATTCCAGCTGTGCACCTTCTGTATTTTTTCTCCCTCTATTTTTCTGCTTGCTTAAGCTTTATTTCTCCCTGCTTTTTTTTATTCCATTCTCTACAGTAGTGCTCTTACCACTCTGTCAGTCTCTCGCCAGTCTGTGACCAACACATTGCTGAGTGGTTGTACTGGACTATATATAGCTGGACATTGTGTGATATCATCACCATCTACTTTACCTACATATTGCAGTTCTGTTGGTTTGAACAAGATAAAACACGAGAAGAGTAATTCACAAAAGCATTTTTGAGGACAACAATTTGCTAATTAAAAACAGCAAAATAAAACCAGAAGATAGTCTTGTTGTGCATGCACAAATGTGTCAGCCCCACTGAGGGAAAAGAAAAGCACAGAGTGATGCTTGACTCGTAGAAACAACTTGGGAAATAAGAATAATGATGGCGGTACAAACTTTGTTCATTCCTCCATTAATTTTAGAGGAAGTAGCAACAAACCTGGTACTTAAAAAAAATCTTTTCCACTGAAACAACTACAAGAAAGACAAGATAGCTTCAGGACTATTTTCCATAAACTTTGTTCTTAATGGACTCTCTAATTCAAGAAAAGAATACCAAATTTGACAACACATCCTAATTGGTCATTAAGCATTCTAAATACAAAGAAAATTATCCAGCTCATGTAGTTCTAATCTTCTGGATTTATTTTTTTTCCTCACACTCATTTTCCATCTGAATTTAAAGATATAATACAGGTTACCACTGCTACGTACACCTCTACATTCATGTTTATATACTCTGGATATGAGACACAGTGGCCTGTGCTATATAAAGTAGGGTTAGATACAAAGATGTGGGAAATTCAGCAAAAAAGCACAGCTGGACCATGATTTCATATTTGAATTTAGAGTACTGTATTGTGAGGGCTAGAATATAAAATGTGAGGATTAAGTCAAAGAATGTGGTTTCACTGCATTTTTTTTTAATGAGAAAACCTTGTTTTTACAAACATTTGCACAGATCAAATCAAAGTAACTTTTTATTAATTTGTCTAAGTTACTTGTGCTTTTGAACAAGCCAATTTTTGTAGCATATACCCTAACTGTAATTTATCAATTATTTTATCACCAAAAGCAATTGACTTAGCCAGGAATAGATTTTTAACAGAGCTCGACAATTAAGAGTCATGTAAGAACCAACAAAAATCCAGTAATTTCTTCATGCAAGTCATGAGATCCATAACATAGGACATAAAAAAGGAGAAGGATCAGCCATGTCCTTTGCAGATTTTTTTTCCAATAGAATGTTTTGGGATCTTTATTTTCACTTCATTAAATGAAAACTTATCTTTAATTCTCTAAATTATGTACCATCTACCAATTGGCATTGCCACAGTAATGATCACAAATATTTTTTTTTTTGGCTCACAGAAAATGCAGCTTGTCCCAGTAATAATTTCTAATTTAGCTCTCTTCCAAATTTTGAAGTATGGATCAGGAACAACTCACACCTTCCATGATGCCTATCCAGAAGGAAACAGGGCCTGCCCTTCCCCACCAGGGAACGCATCCTCCATGGTCCCTGCAATGCACATGCCCTGAGAGCTCAGGGATCCCTGCTCAACCCAGAACACTGCATTTAATAACCGTCAATAGACCAATACCATCCACAAACCATTTAGCACTGTTCCAATTTCATTCATACTTGTGGTCTCTGCAGTTGGCATGGCAAGCCTGGGCAACAGTTACATGATATTTGAGTAAGTGTTGCTTGTATTATATCTAGAGTCCACTGTCTGCTCATTTCACTAAGTGTCCATATTGTGGGAAAACTTACCAGTCATTTCATATTCACACCCTTCAAACCACTCGTGATTTTAGAGACTTCTCATATTTCTACTCCTTTTCCAAGCTGAAGAATTATATTGCAATAGCCTCTCTTTACGTAGAAACAACTTGAAATCTCTATCATCATCCTTTTTTCCTAGCCTTTCCTGTGCTCTCCATTCTTTCTCAGTGGCTTATCAGAAATGTGTGGTATAGCAAAGATGGGGGCAAACTTCAAACAAGTACAGGGGTTGAAAATGGCTTGGTGTTTAGGTATCTATTTCTTTCCTAAGTATTTATACTATTGTTTGCCTTTGTGATTACTGCTACAAATAAAGCTAAATTTTTTGGAGGACTATGCACAATAATTGCAACATCTCCATCCTGAAGAGTAACGGCTAATTTATGTACTGACATATGGTATGTAGCGTTAGGGTTGCTTTTCTCCCATATGCTTCCTTTTACATTTATCTAAAGGAAATTTCATCTGCTGTTTTACTGCCCAGTCCCTCAAGTCACTGCAACCTAGATTTTGAATTTTCAGAATTCCTTCAATCCTGCAGAGGAACAAAATAGATTTCGAAACAATTTTCATGGGAAATTCCCATTAAATATCTCTGGTTTCTCAAAAGAATGAGCTGAAACTTGCAGGGCAGCTGGGACTGAGGGAAGGCAACAGACATATTTCCATTCTGTGCCTAATTCAACAAAATGCCAATCCACACTTGTGGAATACTTTTCTGTGCTGGTGTTGCTGGCTGACACAGTGTCAGCATTTTTTCAGGATTATGCCATTATCAGCCTGTACAGGGAACCTTTAAAACAGCTGAAATAAAAGGGTTCTTTTTGCATATTTATGCCATCCTACTCTGAGCACTTCCTGTCGGCCCCAGTAAATCTCTTTGCTAAATTTCAATTGACTCTCATGGTGTTCCAGCTGTTAGATAAACTTCCAAGGATATTTTTGTGACAGGTACAAACCTAGACAGGAAATCTCAAGAAGAAATCCTAAATTAATTATATGTCAACATTCAAGCCACAAGAAGGAGCAATTGTCATAAATTTTTGAAAGTTAGAATCCAATTTTAGTTCTAAGTGCAAAGGAGTTCACTGACTCAGTTGTGAGTCAGTGCCAACAAAATAATATATTTCACATTCTTTAACAGCTCGCTTTGGCTAAACATAGAAGGGAAGAAGCTAAGATTAGTGAATTGTATATTTAAGTCACATAAAAAGACTACAGGCATGAACCAGTAACAAACTGTAGATTTACAAATTATAATTCAGTATTGCCTAATTTTCTCTCACCTTTTTGAAAACGCATACAAAATATAACCTAATTTTGTACTAAATGAAAAAATCTTCACTACCTGAAAGTCTGATAATGCTGCCAACAAAATCTTTCTGCAATACCACACAACACGTACCCCCACTCTCTTCCTCTATAGACACACACCATGCATGTCATTTGCTTTACGAATGCTGGTAATATCGAGTAAGCAAGGGGCCGAGAGGGTTGAAACAGTTCTGGCCCAGAGAGATTTGCCCATGTTTCTCTGGTTGTAGCATTACTATGGATTTCTTGACAGCTTTTCCAGTTCCTCTGCCACATGCCCTTGCAGCAGCTCTGAAGGCGGCATCCAGGACACATGGGCAGTTTGAGTGCTCTGCAGCCACCACCAGCTGTGCAGGTGGCAGAGATTCTCTATCCTGTTCCCCCCAATATTCAAAACATTTTCCTGCGAATGCTGTCAAATGCCATAACCCTGGCTGTGCTCCTGCCCTGCGGTGCTCCCCCAGCAGCGCAGGCGGCAGCGGTGCACATCCTACAGCTGGGAGCAGGGATCTAACCCACTCCCAGCTGAAAAAGCCAACCACTGGGTGCCAAGTCAGGTACTACAACAGCAGCCTTTTACTCTAACCTGGTAGGGTGGCCCTTTCCAAACCTAAGGAACCATCCCTTTCCAAACCATCAGCCTAAAGGCAAAAGGGAGAGTTTTGAGATACCTGTTTTCTCAGTACAGAGAAAAATGTGTCATAGGAGTAGGGAAAGAGGGAGGGAGAGAAAATACATTAAGCTTTGCAGGCTGCATTTTTCAACACAGCTTTGGGGCACATATGGGAGATGCTTGTGGTCCTCGTTCTATCACCAGGTCTCTAACAAGCCCTGGCAAACAGCTGAGCAATGCACTGCTCTAAATCCTGCGGTGTTGGTACAGACCTCAGGATGCTGTACCTGTCTACCACGTACAGAGCTAGCGGTGAGAAATTGTATTGGCCACAGCCATTACTCCCACCCTTGGCAGAGCTCTGCAACACCAATGGCTATTGGCTACATAGCCCATCACTCACATAAGAAAAGCTCAAGCAAGGAGATGCAGCCACCTTCCACATGCAGAGGCAAGACAAAGCGAGCAAGCCAGAGAATCTGCTCTACAGCAAGAAGAGTTACAGCTCATGGGGAGAGAAAGATAGTTCAGACTATTGACAGGACAGGCTAGAAAACAGTCATCTCACACAATGGGCATGAGGCCATGGCTGAGTATTCTGTTCATAAACAATATTCTTTTATAAAATGCAGGTAAGATTCCCCCTGCTTCACTGAGTGCTTTTTCTTCACAGATGAAAGACACTAAAAGAATCCATCCAAAGCCTATGGAAAACAGAGTCTTACAAATTATTTCAGTGGAGCCATGTCAAAATAGTCCCAGGAAGCAAACACTCAGACCCATCCGCAGGCAAAACTTGGCCCACAGCATAAATAGGAACACATCAGAAATCCGGCAAGGCACCAGCAGGAACATACTGCACTTAACCGACCACCTTGATTCTGTGTCTCTGAAATCCTGTGGATAAATAACTATTTATGTCACCCTGGGAGAAAAGGAATGTATGATATGGCTATGAAACCACCTGGACCTTAATATATAAAAAGTGTTTTCACTACTTATGGAAAGCTAGACATGTAAATTACACTACCTTTAGCAGGAAAAAATATATGCCAAAGACCCTGCCTAGGAGCAGAACTCAGGGAGAATAGGGGCATGGTCATGCCAGTTTTGCAGTGTTTTCTTTTACAAGCCTGTTTTACTGCTAAGGTGGGGGAGACCAGTGTTATTGCTTCCTCAGAAAGCTGTTCTCACAGGATTTGACTATTGGTCATGAAAATCTTATAAGGTCAGGCAGTCCTGCAAGATTTTAACAAATTGAGTGTTTAACTGTGTTCCGAAGGTTTTCGTTATGTCCATTTCTACGGTGGTAATTAATCCCCTTACAAGTGTGTATCCCCTGGGAAACCAGAATTACATAGAAGCAAATCTGGAGATATGCATTAAATTCCCTTGAAAATTTATACAAATTGATTATAAAATTATTTATCTACTTTCAGAATTTCCACATGGACAGATAAATCTGGCGTTATCAGCATAACTGTATCTGCATATTTAGTATGGAAATAAATCGGCCTAGCCCAGTTTCTGAAGACATCATTTTGCAACAACAAGACACACAGCCACAGCATCCTACACCATTAGAGGTCCCCTCAAGGCTGACTGTTAGCATTAGAACATTAGCAATCTGTGTATTTATCAAAATGTGGACACTGGAGTGGCTTGAAGTAGTTTCACTTCCTCTTAAATGATAATAAATTGGCAGCGTGAGTGTTGACTGCCTGAAATGCAACTTCATTACTTCAGAGGTTAATGGAGCAACCTCTCTCTGTTGATCTTCCTGTCACCATTGGCTACAAAAGACTCTCTGACACAGTGCAGTTTTCAGGAGAGGCACAAGTATAACAGAGATTAACCACATCAAAAAGAATACTGTCCCACTCCATTATATTCTGCAAAGCTGGTGTGCAGTAAATCACAATGGCCAGCAATGTGATCTGGCTTGTCTGAAAATAAAATTAGCCAAAAAGAGGTGATGATGTTATATTACTGAGGCAAATACATTTACATCTTAGAAAGAACAGAAAAGTAAAGAAGAGAGAAGAAAAAAAGAAAAAGGAGAAAGAAAGAGAAAGGGGAAAAGAGAGGAGGTGAGAGGAGAGAGACCAAACAAAATGTAAATAATTTAATTATGATGTAAAGTATTAGGAGCTACTGACCTTGAGCTATTTTGCACTAATTCTATAGAATCCCTCTTGTATTTCTTACAGAAAGCTACACAGTGATTTAGCCAAACTACTATTCTTTTGAAGGCTGAATTCATGCTTTTGCAGGAGATGAACGCTGACAGGAAAAGAGCAGGAGGTGGCCACTAAGATTCAAAGAGGATTACATTTAATGCTGGTTAAGTGAATAACCCACTGAATGAAAATTTATTCATTTAAGGAAAAGTGCCTCTTCTTGTTATATGTTACTGCCCTGAAATGCCTGGAAGGTGTGATAACTTTTTATAATTCATAGCTCCTGTTGATCACTAACAACAAAACGAACATGTCACTCAAAATTCTGAACAGAGAACATTGCCCAAGGAAGCAGAACATTCTGTACACCCCATACACAAATAATTGGAAGTCACCTCCAAGAAGGCAGATTACTCCTTTCCTACAAGCAGTAGCCACTTTGTCAAAACACTAACCTAAATCCACAATAAATACAGGTCAGTTCTCTTTTTGTGAATATGTGGATGAAATGAAATTTCTCATTAGAAATGTTTCTTTTTGTTTAATATTACTATTCAGCAGATTAACAGATGAATACATAACTAAGAGTACATCAGACATCCAATTACAGCACTGTAAGTGCATGCACATATCAAGTAATCAAATGCACAGTTGTGCAAACAATTCAGGTGTGTTTCAGGTCACTTCTATTCACTCTCCACTTCCCACCCCCGCTAGTGTTTGGGATGGTGTTTAGCAAGTCTGACAACATGTCTACAGCAAATATATCAAATTCCCTTGTTGAACTCTTATCTTTTGGAAGTTACAATTAGAGGTGAATACCTTTGAGCTTGAAACACATCAACTAGAATGAAAGCATCCACTTCCTACACACAGTGGCTGGTACCTGGACTTCATATTTGAAGGCAACATTGATAATAAGAAGTGTCTGCTGATAGTGTAAGGGAGGAGGAACCTACTGGAAATCACGGGAGTTAAGGAAGATCGGGATTTCTTGCTGGAGAAACAAACTGGGGGTGAGATTTCAGGAAGAAAATCCTCTGACTGCCAGAGCAACTGTCACCTTCCCAGCCTGTGATCTAGGTGTTGTGAACAATGGGACAGGAATTCAGTCATCATCTCTGATCCTGTTAGTGGCTTCTTTCAAGACCTTAGGTAAGTTGCTTATTCTCTGTGTATAAAGTTTTTCTCAACTGTAAAAATCAAAAAAGCAGCTACTAAACCTGGAGAAGTCCCTTACAACCTACAGATCAAAGGGGAATGTAAATGCTAAGCCTTCTTCTATACTACTACACTTTCAGCTTCTTTAGGTTGAAAAACATACACAGCATTATCTGAGTTCAGGTTGATTAGAAACCATGGCTTACCTTTGAAAAGAGTGAATAGGTTCTGGATGACAAATTTGAAAAAATGATTTTTTTTTTACTTCACAAAGTATTCAGCCATTCTCTAACTTAGGATTCAAAAATGAGTTCCACCAATTTGAAGTTGTGTTTTGCAGTGACTGCTATGCTGCTGTAGAAAGATAACCCTTTGGTGAATGATTTAAGAAAAAAATTGAAGATAAAAAATTGGTAGTCAGGAATGTCAGAGAGTTGCAAACGTCTCTTCCACAAATATATCAAATTCAAAATTGATAATTAATGTAGGTTTTAAAAGATACCATTTATAGTATCTCAAAAAGTCATTGTCCCACTGGAAAAAGTTTGAGAAATGGTATGTTGCATGAAAATATGAATTGAACATCAGAGTGTAAGACAACTCTTAAACATGTGAAAACTCTGCCTCTGCATACACAAGAGTATAAGAATGCAAGAATATATACTTTAAAGCTACATTGCTGCAGACAGAATCAGCCACATTTCTCTTTGTAGACTCTTCTTTGAAGAAGGAACTTTATGGGTAAGGCAGTGAGAGGTATAGCTGCCACTCAAAGCTACATGAAGTTGTCCTTCATTATCCCAGAATGCTTCATTTTTGCTCCAGTCAAAAATAGACTATGGAGTGGCTGGTCTATAGCCTAAGAAAACATTCAGGAATATCAGTGGGAATTTAATTCCAGTTTTTCCTCTACATCCACAGAATTTTTTTTTGTATTTATTTTTTCGTATTTCTAAATCACAGATCAGCTCTGCTGAAACGTTGCTGCTGCAATGCCAAAGTAATATACAGTTAATATAATGTTCGGAATCATGTAATTCCATCCTGCATCATAGTAAGTACTGTTGTGGATATAAAAGCACTCCAGTTGAACAACCCAGAAGAAAAATGTCGATTATGCACTGCAGACTCTATCAGTAACACAGCCTAACAAAATACGTGTGGCTACAGATGGACCTTGGACAAGATGAACCTTGGCTACACCTTGGACAAAGGTAAGTTACAGGAAATAAGAAACTTCTACCAAAAATCCTAATACAACAGAAACTTCGTATTTTCTCAAACAGTAATATCTTATTACTAAGGCATCAGGTTTTATTCGTGTTGGTGTGTATATTTACAGATGCCGTAACACCCAACATTGTAGCACAATAGTGCGCTTTCATCTGAGTGAGCAGTTCCCATTCTCAGTATGTCATTGGAATTAAAGCAACATCCTGATTTACAAAAGCAATTGAGCATAGACATTTTCTAAAACAACTACTATTAACTCCATTTTAATGGCATGTATAGTTTCCAGAAAAGTCTATGGTAGGTAAAATAATCCTAATACTTAAAAAAGTTCTTGGTAAGGAAATATCCTGTATCTTTAAAACAGATTTTAAGTTTGCATCCTGAACTTTTTTTTTTTTTTTTAAATAAAACCCCCTTGGTTCTTTCTTCATTAGAATTTTTAACAACAAGGGCAGAAATCTTAGAGGGAAACCAATAACAATGTATTTTTCAATGAGATGTAGACTTTAGAAGGATTTTATTCATAAAAAAATGCTTTTTTTATCTTTATGTCCATTTGCATGGTAGAAGTATTCAAAGGAATGAAGTATTACTGTCATTAGTAAGTAAAAGAGATATCAAGTGTACTTAACTCAAAGATTATCCATCAGAAATGAAAGAAAACAAAGACCCTACAAGTATGAGATAGCCTCTTTTTCTGTTGGCTGAAATCTTTCATATGGTATATAATGCTGGCAAAACAAAATTTTTCTATTCACCTTTTTCCCTATTGAAAGGTAATGCTCTCTTTATCTAACCTTTTCTAAACCACCATTGAAAATTGTATTTTCTGATTCAAACAAAACATTGTTTTTCTTTCTGCCTCATACGGCTAATAAAAAAGACTTGAGGTAAATCTCCCTACAGCTGCTTTCAGTTCATTTTAAGTCAATGAAACCTATATAATCCTGTAATACAGTCAATTGTTTCTTTTCTACTAGGCCTGAAGGGCTGCAAGCTTAGAAAGGGAAGAATTACTGTTTTGCTTTTAAGCACCTATTAATATTTTGCCCCTCTAGCAGTTCTTTTTTCCCCCCTTTGAAGCCTTTTTCCCACTAAATTAATGTTTAACAATTAAATCAAGCTGAAGGAGATCTTAAAAGATCTAGACAATTACTGATTGGGTAGAAGAACAGCCCTTTAATTTAAATGGGAAACATCTCTGAAATGATGGTATGAGACCCCACAACTAATTACATAATTTTCTGCATCTGAGAAAACATGAGCTGAGAGAATGCAAATAGAGCCACACATGTAATATCAGGAAGAAAAGCTGGAACTCTAACATCTACCTATTATCTTTGAAAATAGAGCAACTTGTAGAAAAACAAGCTTTGTGCTACTAGATATACAGAATAAAAATGTAACTTTACAAAAAAGAAGAAAATCTAAGGGATGGCATCACTTTTTCAGGCAAGTATTACCCGTACACCTAGAATGGCAATACTAACTCTCTATATAAACATCCCAAGCAGGGCTAAGAGCCCTTTCAAAATTGTATATTCTTTGTATACATAATATACTTTTGTGTACTTGTAAGATACAAGTGTTCTGAGTTTCCTGCTTTCTTCTATCGTAATGCACGCGTTAACTTAAAAATATATGCACAGCTGAGTAGTAAAGTACAATAATGGAGTTTTTCTGTTAGGCCTGAATAAATAGAGTTTGTTCTGAATGAAAATCCTTAACCTGAACTCAAAAGCTGGTTAGAAACCACCTCCTTTGTCAGATCCTCTTAGCACCCAGACAGAGAATTGTCTGCCCCTTTGATTCAAACAGTCTTTTGCCTACTGAGACCTAATCAGCTCCATAACCTCGTGTGTCTCTCCAGACCTCACAAATACTTTCGTGTGCGCTAAGACCCCAAACACTGTTCTTTTTCCCTCCTAACTCAAGAAAATTTCATCTGCTCCAAGCAGAATATCGTGACTAGCCTTGGTTCTTAAAAAGAGTCAAACTGAATTATGACCAGGGAGTGTTTGGCCAAATGTGCACTACCAAGACCTAACTAACAGAGTCAATGGCTTCATCCTACTTCCAGCATAGCTACATGCAGAAACAGCTAAGGGCACCTACTAGAATGTCCAAGGAAATGATGGATTGTACCAGCAGAAACCAAATAGGTCCATGGTGTGAAACTTCTGGAAAAGGCCCCATGCCTTTTAAGTTTGTTTGTCTCATAAGGATTAAGGACAGATGTTCAATGAGCCAGACACCTAATTTCCTGACAGGTCCTCTACTGTATTTCTAAAGGAACCTGACCTGGCTCCTACTGCTTCCAAATATATGAGAAAACAACACTTTTTAAGAGATACTTAAGTTGCTTGCACTTAAATGGTTGAACTCCTAGGGAACGTGAAAGTTTTGTTTGCTGTTTCAATGTTCACCAAACTATAGCTATTCCTTAAACATTTCAGGAATTGCACACTGTTCTCCTGCAAGATTTTGAGTAATTCCTACTACAAGACAAGCCACAGGTAAATTTTTTTAAAAAAAATCCCAGCAGATTTTCAGAATTCAAACACTTGCTTAATATTTTAGATGTAGTTTTCTCTAATTCAACAGTTTTACTCATCCCCGGATAGAATCAAAACATGATCTAAGGAAAAAGTGTTATTCATTTTTATGAGTCATCAAATCATTTTGAAACACCAAGCGCATTTTAGCTCACCATCTGTTATATAACCTCAACGCAAAGTAAAAATTATTATGCATTTGGCTAGAAATCTGAATTCCATTTTCAGAAAAAGGTTGAGATGACAAACAGACTACTATGAAGGACACATTCAGCCAACTGAAAACATTCTAGCACTTCCAGGAATTAAGCCTCTCATTCCTATAATAACAAAAAAAATCACTGACATAAGAAAGTCATGTCCTTTCCTGCTTTTGATAACTTTTTTTAAAATATAAATACCTTTAGAGTTTATATTATTCATTTTAAATGTTTCATTTCACCAAGCCAATTATATTGACAATATATTTCCCAGTACAGACTGTAACTGATTCATGAATGTGTGCATAGCTGAGGCATATGCACTAAAAAGCTATACTCAGTTAAATGCCTTCTTTTTGTCTGCAGAAAGAACACGTACGTAACAACCTCATGTTTGTGTAATTTACACAACATGCTGTTAAAAATCAACAAAACCAGGAATCACTTGTATCTTATGCAAAAGCCCCAGAGACATTCTATAATAACCCTTCATTTACGGTCCTGAAAGGAATTGACTCTCTCAAGGAAATACATATGCTGAGGACCAACATAAGCCCCAGCTCCCTGCAGACAGTGAGCACAGGCTCCGCTTATGGTTCCCCTCCACTTGGTGCTTGTTTGGAAATCGTCTGCGTGTGAGTGGGTGGGAGGGGTGACAACCTACAGGGCTGCGACTGAGGAGGCAGCAAGAGGAGGAGATGGAGCTGGGCNTGACAACCTACAGGGCTGCGACTGAGGAGGCAGCAAGAGGAGGAGATGGAGCTGGGCAAATCATATGGGAGCTCAGGGGCTCCCACCACCGCCGGGGTCAGTCGAGGGCAGAACGTGTTGGCAGTAGCTCTTAAATGACAAATCTGGGGCGTGGTTCTAAGTGCACAAGTCTCTACTGAGCAACCAGCACTGACTCCAGCACAGACTTACCTGCCACCACTTCTTTTTCTTCTGAGTCATTCTGAGTGCTGTCAGAAGCAGCTGTCCCACACATCCAGTAGGATGCTGAGGCTCAGCCCATCCCTGAGGTCTCCAGCGCCTTCTGAGATGTTGAGGGCCCTACGCAGCCAGATAGCTGGAGAGCTGCTCCCTCACCTGAGCATGACGCACTTGCCAAGGTGCAGAGCGAGGCCTCCCACAGCACTGCAGGAAGGTTCTGGGCTGGTGACTCAGGAAGGGGCACACAGGACAGATGCTGGTAGGAAGGACAATAGTGGTGGCTCCTGGAGAGTCCTGGACAGCCAGTGGAAAACCCGTGCTGCACGCAAAAGCCTGATCCCGCAGAGCGGCTGTGCTTTACCACCACATTCACAAGCAGGCTGCGAACCATTTCGTCACTCTCCCTTCCATTTCACACACCAAGTAAATCTGATGAGGACACTGTCCTCTGACACCTTCTGTTTCAGAGAAACTACAGAACAAGCAAAGATGTTGCTAACGCTTCAAGAATGTGCTGAGCTGGGCAGCAAGTTTGCTAAGGATTGCCTGAGAAGGCAGAACCACCCTGCCGGGGCAATCTGAAGGGAGTACAGTATTTAAACACTGTTTTTGAAAGCCAGGAAGATAGGGTGGGTCAAGAAGACAGATGAGGCAAAAAAGTAGGAGAGAGATGAACAAAGGCACAGGCGTTGGGCCAAAGAATAAACTTTCCTTACTGTGTAATGGCAAAGGTGAAGGGGAGTTGACTGGCAGCAAGAAACTTCCGAAGTGGGACTGTACCCCTCTCTAAGAACTGTGTTCCTAATGCAGGAAGAAAATGATACAAGGACATAAAGATGTTTCTGTCTTTTGGATTCAGTATATTTCTTGCAGTGTCGAAAGTTCAAAGTGAAAATTTCCATCTCAGTCTGAAGAAGAACAGTGCAAAAGATCGAGTTTTGGGAAAGCATGAGGATCTTCCTGGAGATCCGGCAAGACTACAGGCCTAAACAACAGAGAGCAGGTCTGAGCAATTAGGAGAGCATGTCTTGAGAAGGCACGTAGGAGCTCCAAGCTGAAGGCAGTCCCAGGTTCTGCTCAAAGTCAGGAAGTTTGAGAGAGCACAGATCCAGTGTGGTGGGACCTAAAGACAGAGCTTGGGGAGCATCCAGCCAGGGGAGCCTGTCCAGAGCCGTGACACCTAGTAACAAATAAATAGCAAAGAAAGATATACCGGTGACAACAATCGGCTTTAGAAGTTAACAGGAGAAGCCTGGAAAGTGTAAAACACATTTGTGTTGCTAGGCAAAAGCAGTGAAACTAATTCTAGAGTAATGCTGTGTCAAGTAGAGTTTTGCACAGAGTAATTCGAAGACCAGAAAACAAGGAAGATGAATTGTTATTTAAATTTCCAGATTTGGATCCTTCCCATAAGCCTGACAATGAAAAATTACTAATACAGATTTATCTAGTTTGTAATAAAAAGAAAGAGGCCGATATTTTGTTCTCAGCAAACATTAGCTAACGGGCATGGGAAGGTTTAAACTGTCACCATTCAAAGCAGCGATGATGAGTGAAAAGTGACACAGGAAACTTGGGGACTGTTTTTAATCACCCTTGCATAGTTGTTAAAGGCACAATAAAATGGCAACAGGACATTATAAATAGAGCATGTAAAAGAGCCTTCTGTGACAGGGAGAACTGTTACAGACTCCCTCATTAGACAGGTTGGCTTAAGCATTCACTCCGTCACCTTCCACAGTTGGACAAATGCTCTGTCCCATCTTAAAGATAACTGAGCTTGTTCAGCTCAGTTTGGCCCATCTCTAGTTTAATATAAAAAGGGTGATTTATCAGAGACTTAGCTGAAAAAGCAAACAAAAAAAAATGACCCAAGTGTGTTAAAACTTTTTCAATTTCACAGAAAGGATGCCAGCTTTGTTTTAAAAGCTTCACATGAATTGAAACACAATTTAAATGATCTGGGACATTTGGAAATAAATGTGTTTGTAGAAAAGAAACCTTTCTTCCCACAAAGATGCTGGGAGAGGACAGAGCTTCCTGGTGATTTCTGGTTGTGGCAGAACTGAATTTTGCACATCTATCTGCAATTCACAAAGAGCAGTGCCCAACAAGACAATCCTTTTGGCCTAACTTTCAAAGATCTTAATACCAATAATTCCCACTGAAGTCAGTGGACACACAGAACTACCAAAGGAATCTGAACGTTTCTGTTATTTATGAGGAATAAATGATAATCAGTCCATTAAGTTAACCAGTCCATTTAGTCTTGAAATGTAGCATGCAAACATATTAAATTCTAGATGCTATTCACTATTTGCAGCAGCAGTTGCAGCAAAGAGCATGCAAGCTTAAAAAAATAATCAATAATCTGTTTTTTGAATAATTTAGTTTGGATTCTTATTTCACTGCAAGTTATGAACTGTAATATTGAGCATAAAATCAACTACCACTCAGAGTGAGAACTGAAGAATTACCAATTTGTTTCCAGCATTTACTTTGTTGTGCTATTACATCTCAGATGTGCACACATTTATTTTACTGAGTTTTGTTCATTTAAGGCCACAGTTAGTGGCCTTAGGAGTGGGATATCCTTTAATGACTTAGCAATACTTGCCCTCTGTAGTCATACAACAACATACAGCATGAAGCCCATAAAAAGGAATATCAGTGCTCATATAATTTAAATTTCTTATTCATCCCTCCTTTCCCCAAACGTATACTGTGTTTAGCTAATCTCACCTGTCATTCTCAGAAATGTTTAAAATAATGAAAAGAAATTCCTTAAAGAGAAAGATGATTTCCCATAAGGCTAGGCATTACTGAATTATTCCAAGGAAATAACATCTGTAGTGCTCAAAGACAAAGGACCTTTCACAAGACCTACAGTTTTTGACATTTTTACTTACATTCTTCTCCTAAAATGAGGCAGAATATCAATGATTAAGAACAATGAATGTTTTTTGGGATCACCCACCAGAAGAAAACAAATAAATTGAATAATAAAGAGCATATCAGAATGTTGAGAGGGAAATTAAACAGTAAATAAATACATAAATATTATTAGATTTAAGCATGTACTTAATACACATTTAGAATTTTTCACTCATACCTGACTCCATTATTGCAGAGATTACCTTTCCTTTACCCTTCCCCCTCTGGAAATTTAATTAATGGCATAGATGAGTGCCACCAGGCACGATGTGCTCACCAGGCACAATGAGACATGCTAAGGATGTACAGGAGGAATACTTCGAACACTCTTTGTAGCAAATTATCGCAGGTTTTGTAAACAAATGAGAGTGTAAATAAGAAAGCTCACATAAAAGTCCAGCCACACGGCACTTCTGCAAACAGACATGCCTCACCTCACCAGGAGGCAACTGTGTGCAGAGTAGAACAAACCTTCAATATATGTCATCTTCTAGGATAAAAAATGAACATGCAGCAATGAATCTTACCGTTATTATTTTTAGTTTTTGAAGTTATATTTTTGTTCTTTTGCAAAATACTCCATTCTCACAGCTTAGAGTAGCTGCAGACATCCTTTAAAAGGCACTTTTCCATTTTACTGTATTCAACCGGTTTTGAAGGAAAAACATTTGTGAGTCTTTTACCTCAAAAATATATCCTTATATAAAGACTATCTCTGAGATAATTAAGATTGCTCAATGCTAACCTAGAAAAGGATTGCACAACTCTGAGAAATAACCCCCTAGATATAAGGACATGGTAAATGACAGGATGTCAAAAGCAAAAGGAGGGAGACACCTGCAAATTAATTCTGTCATCTGCGCACTACTCACCCACTCACATCACGTGGGGTTGAAGAATGAGGGACCTCATCTCAGTGGGGTGGTGAAAGGATCAGAGAGAAGAACAAAGCAGCAGCTGATCGTTAACAGTTGCAATCAAAAATTGGAAGGGAAAAGCACAGGGAAAATTGAAAAACCAAATTTAAATACAGACATGGAAAAAGGCCAAGATAGAAGAGATAAAACACCCTGGGCAATTAAAGAGAGAAGACCACATTAGATGAAAAACACAGCTTAACCCAGTATGTCAAACAAAGGCAGACTGCAAACTTTGTACCTGAGGGCCCCTCTGTGCCGAAGTACATTGAGGGGACTGATGGATGTCACTGTTGTTTCTGAACCTGCTGAGAAACTTCCCCAGTTCTGGAAGAGGAAGAAGGCAGGTACAGGCATGAGTGATATCCACCATCCTTGCCGAACTCCACTGGAAGGCTGCCAAAAAGTGAACGCAGTTGAGGATTAATTAAACTATGAGCAAACTACCATTGCTGAGCAAATCCTTCCCTCCTCCCTGTGTTTGAGAAACTTTTGAAAAGGGGAAGAGGGAAAGACTGAAGTGCAGACATGGTCCAGAAGCACCAATGATCCCTGAGGACAGCTTTGTGGCTCTGGAGGATTCCCTGTGATCTCTGCAGACCTCATTACTCACCTCACAAGGGAAAACCACACTGCTCCTGCTGCACTACAGGCAAAATCATCCAAAGAAATGGAGAAACCTACAAGGGATCTTTCTGCACTTCTAGTAGGCTTTTTTCCATAAGAGTTAGCAGGTCCTAATATCAAGATACAGATGCCTGGCTTGAAAATCTGCAAAGTTCACCGGACAAAGTTCACCTTAAAGGATGCCTTTGAGGAAGTTTTTCTATGGAGAAGGGCTGCGTATGTGGGAATCTACCCTTCTTTATATGTATCCTTATCAAGGGACATTTGTCTTCCCTCCTTGGGAGTAGGTACAAGTATCAGTGTAAAAGGATAGCTCAATTGTTCAAGCATTTACATGGTTTTAATGAGTAGCTGCTTAAATGGTCCAGCAATTCCACACATAAATATTTGACCCCATTAATTAATGGCTACATTAATTTATGGACCTTCCAATTATGGAAAGTCTTCTTTTTTTCTTTTGCATTGCACTTCGACTGTTCCTTTAATTGCTTACTCCATATCCTTTCCCACTGCTCCCCTATGGAGCTTCAGGTGATTGTGGGAAGTGACAGAGGGATTGTACACTACCCTCACATATCAAGGAAAACGGTCTATTTAGACTATTTACAAGCCTGGAAAACAAAATATAAAGAATTGTGGAAAAGTTTATGTGGGAAAGTTCCACATAATTTTTATTTTTCTAAAACAGCGTGAAATGGAACCTAAGCTTAAAAATGGAGTCTATAGCTAGAGGTTCAATACTCTCTCCCTCTCTATATATATATGCATATTTGCCCCAAGTTAGAAGTCAAAATCCTGGCCTTTCAAGTATGTGTCAATAACAATTGTAAATGTTTATGAGAGGGAAAATGGAAATTCTCATCTAATTCAAGCCATGCCAGAAATATATTTGCATTGTCTACAGTGATATAGAAACTGTATCAACCACAGCCTGGTCACATTAAAATTTTAATTACAAAGTCCAATGCAATTATGAACAAAGTCTTTGGATGTTTCTTCATGAAGTCCAACTTATGACACACATCCCAGTACTTAAAAATCTCTTGCTGTTTATAGCAGGGGATTCATTAAAGTACTTTCAAAATATAAATTCTATACCTTACTTATAATATTTGCAAAATCTGCTAAGCGTGTGTTTCTCAGTGCTGGCAATATTACAACAGAATTGGAAAAGAAGAAAGCCAAAAGTAATCTCTGTCCAATTAATAGCCATATTTTCAATTATCTGGACTAGCTAAAAATACACTGCTTGGATGAGGAAGGATAGATTTGAGGTAAAAATAGGAAAAAAAAAAAAAGAATACTTAAGACAAAACAAAAAAAATCCCAAATCTTTCTGAAGAACTTGTGCAGAGCTTTAATATTTATAACCTCCTTTCCCAAGCAGAGCTGGAAAACACAAAGAGGACGTGAAATTGATAACAAAGGAAAGACGCCAAGAATGTACAAAATAGAAAGAATTTCTGCATTCCTTCTGTGAACATGGAAGTCCTCCCTCTGAAGCAATTTATCTTGGCTGATGAGGGATAAGTGGGTGTGCCCAAGACAAAACTTGTCAGACAAAGACATGTTTGTTTGCTTTTTATTTATCTTAAAGTCAAAAGCACAATACATTACAGTGCTAATGTGGGCCTTTTCAGATCTTCACTCTACAGGGGGATACAAGATGGAAAGAAATATTTATTCCAAAGGGAGGACAGATCTGTAACTAACTATATAGTTATCATAAATTTGTATAATAAGTAGCCTTTGAAATGGCTGTGCAAGCATACTGAAAAACATTCTGAGCAGATAAGACAAATAAAGACTGAAAACAGCAGCAAAGACAGAGGTGAAGCAGCCTGTTCCACCTCCTACAGTAGAACAGTGGCCCACTCATTGCTAGCACTATTAGACTACAGGCCTCACTCCCTGCAATGATGTTCCACCCCAAAGAAATGCAGATCCTTAAATTAATATGTTAGTCACTCAGAACACACTCCAGCTAAAAATAAAGGCCTAACTGGAAGACAAACTTCTTTATTTTCTGTTTTCAATTCCAGTCTTGCATACACTGAAAAGCCGTTTCTGCAGGCTCATTATTATCCAAAATTAATAGCTTCAGGAGTGTGACAGCAGAAAATGCTGCTTAGGGAGTTGTTCCCACTGGTAGAAAGATAGAATGGTTGAACTAATTTTTTATGATTTTTTTTTTAATTTCTATTGTCCATGGCTCCAAGTAGACAACAATTGACCTTGAAAGCTGCATTCCTAGCAAGATTAAACAGAGTACAATGAACTTTCTGTTTAGAACAAGATTAAAGAAGATCTCTGGAAGACAGAGAGACAATGCTTTACTTCAAAGATAGGTATGAAAATTTATTCTGACAAAACAAAACAATATCAAGTGAAAAGTCAGAAAAAATGGTCTTGGATCTCTACTAATCAGCACTGCTTTTTTCAAAATGGAAGTCCAGGAATTCCATCATCAGGAATTCTTTGTAGATTAATTACATGTTAAATGACCAGTTCAAATCAATTTATTCATGCCACATGTCTGGATTTTCATGCATTATATCTGATATTATTTTATATTTTTAACTGTAGCTTGTGTTAAAATGCAGTGGGCTTAAAATTAATGTGCTGGACATAGAATCTTCATTTTATTTTACATAGTCACAATTTCAATGTAGAACCTTTGGAAATTGGGAAGTTTTGAAATGCTGAAGTATTGCTACATCACTCTGAGGTAAGTTCTGCCTTGCGTATTCTTTTAAGTGATTGACAACAAAAATAAAAATAGTACCATGTTAATCCTTTCTCTTGATTAAACTTGATTAATTCTAGTTACATTTATAATCTTATTAATCTCTTGGGCTTACTACTTTTAGGCTACACAAACTAAAATGTATTATCTGATGCAATCATTTGATGAAAATAATGGTCCGAGTGATTACTATGGAAAATGAGTGTTCAGTACCTCAGGGGATGAGGGCCTATCAAGGGGATAGCAAGGCATTGTTTTTTGTCCAAATCTTAAGAGTTACATAATATTTACTGTTACCCACCCATATACTAAAAACACATAATGCAGATGGTATTCCTAACTTGAATTTGTCTCATTCTCAGAACAGCCCATGGTGATTTCATTTATTTACAAAAAGACATTGAAGAAAGAAGATATCCACTGCACTTGCATAATTCCTGGTGAAGACCCAGGATTTGCTTTAGGCTGTATGCGTTTTAGAGGACTCACATCCTCCCTCATGTTGGAGTATGCCATATCCAACCAACTCTTGCATCTTAATCATGTTATTCTCAATCCTGGACAGAATTCTATTGGGTTTTGGTTTTGTTTTAAAGAAAATCAGAGAGTGAAAACAGGAACACCTGGAGCTCTGTGGTAACAAATGGCATTGTCTGTGACCTATTTGCCATAGGAAGAGCCCATAGAGAGGGGTGAGGTCTGTGGCTTCCAGCAGCAAGGTGCTGGGAGAGGTTTCTGCCTAAATGAAATACTACAAGGAATGTATCATTTTCTCCTCAGTTTCACAAGTTTCAAAAGAAACAACAGCACTATACTTTTATCCTTTTTTTTTTCCACAATTCCTTTTTTTCATCCATTCAACCAGTTCTATCTCAAATACCTGTTAGTCAAAGATTCCAACTACCTAAGATCATTATAAGACCAATTCCATTTTCAGGGATAAGTCAACAGCAGAACATTCCATATGAAATGCGTACTCTCTCATGAAACAACATCTGACATTTATATTTTAAGCAGACAGTGACTAGATGGCACACAATAAATGTAACTAAGTAGCCAAGCCTAGCAACAGCAGGGTCAGAATGAAATCTTGAACAAGAACGAGCACGTTATAATTTTGTATAGGTTTTAGTTCTAAAGTAAAGAAATCCTGGAAAATGATATATTTTCACAAGTTTCATATAAAATGCAAACCATTCATAAATACAGTTTTAAGATTCTTAAAATATAATGCTGTAAATCTTATTACAGACTTCAGATGTAATTGTTCTGCTGTTTGTCTCATAGCGCTGTGCCCCTTAACTTTATATGGTTACAAAGGGGATTAATTTTGCTTTAGTCCTTTGTTTTCTTTTGCTAATAAAGACCAGACTTGTTTGTTCATTTTCTTTCAAGTACTTCTGTTTCTTATAGTGTGAGCTCATATAGATATAATACAGAAAATCATTATAAAAATCTAGATGGTTTAGGTAAAGTCCAAAAATTTGGACAACTTGAGAATAATCAGAAACTTTTGGGGTCACCCATTCCTCTTTTATTCCCTCATATTTCTCATATTCCCTCTTACATTTCTCTTCCTCTGTATTTTCTTTTTATTTTGAACTAATAAAACCTTCTTTCTCTCTTCTAATTTCATATGCTTTTCTCTCAGAATCCATTTTTCCCTTTCCAAAACATTACTGGCAATTGACAATACATTCACGTTACAGGCTTATCAGTTCATCTTCTTCAAAGGTCATCTTGCCAACAAGGATGTACATTTCTAGAAAACACCATCTGATCCTCCTGCCAGCTGAAGGGACAGGCTCCTGTGTTTGTATAGAGTTTTGCTGGTATGAGTGTGTAGGTGTATGGCAGATTTCCCATAGAGGCTATCTACATCAGGTCCAATAGTAATAATTTCTTTTAAATCATCATCACTCAATAGGGATCAGAATATAGGTTTATACATTAAAAAAAAAAAAAAAAAAAGTGGAAGATATTTTAGAAAGTCAACTGGAGTAGAAATGCCTCTACATAAATAATAACTGAAATGATTTTGCATTGTGAGCTCCTAACCTGTGCTATGTTCCCAAACACAACAGCATTATGAATGAAAAGACCAGGGTTGGCAACGTATTATTACCAAAAGTGAGAGAAAACAGTCTCATAATTTATCCTTATAGAAGAATGAAATAAAAATGAGCACCTGAACTTCATTTTAAAGTCAATACAAATTTTGGTACTCTCTTCTGCTGCAGAAGTCCAAGATATTCGTAACAAAGTAAGAGCTATATAGTTTACCTTGACAATATTCCTTTAAAATATCCAATTATAATTCTATTTAAAGGAGAAAATACTGGTTTAAATAAAAATTTTCATCAAAAGAGCTCCTTTCATTGTATTCTTCAGACAACGCAGGGCCCTCTGACCTGTAATTTCCTGGACTACAGCTTATGTACATATTAATGAAGACATAATAGCTCTGACTTGTTATTGGCAAAATTTTTCCACAATTTAATAAGATACAAGCTCTTAGAGTGTAGAAAGCAGAAATACCAGAAAGCTTGCTTATAGATTTTTTTACCCATCTCATAAGGTTTTCTAAGGCAGGAGGAATAAAGTTCAAGCATTAAATAAAGTTCAAGCATTGCTATACTCTTTACGTAGACCTTCATATAGTCTTCCTGACTTCATATTTCCTTCTCCTCTAAATATATAATATTCTAACAAACATACAACTATGCTTGTATATGCACTTGGTACTAATAACTTTAAAGTAGGAAATGATGGTGATGTGATAGCAAATGAATGTTGGCAAAATGTCAAATGTCCGGTGTAAAATTTTATGAGCATGCACATTCCAACGTAATGTGGACACAAGCCATCCACTGTAGTTCATTTTGGCAGAAATATTGCAAAAATATAATTTTAGCATATATTACAATTCACTTATGGATGCTTAAAAACACATTCATCAACCTCCCAAGAAAGGTCAAAGAAACATATGGGTATACCATCTACAAGAGGAACTGGTGTATCAGAAAAGACTGGTTGAAAACTGAGACACAGATAGATGCATCAAGGCTGTTGCATAAGTTTCTTAGTGCTGACTGGGCTAAAAGTAAATACAAGTCTGACAGTAGGGAAAACGTTAGTGAGCATGGCTATGCTGACTTTATTGGACCTATAGCAATTTAATCCAAATGATGCTCAGGCCATTAATTTGCAAAAGAATTAAAATCTTTCTCATCAACATTAAATGTAAGATGTTTGATGCCTTCTGATGGTACGTACATAGGGCCATGTTTATAATCATACATGACATGGTAACCTTTTTTTTTTTTCATGGAATAACCTGGTGGTATAATTTTTGCACTAAAAGACTGAGTAGTGCAGTTAGTTGTGTGTGTTTAGTTATGGGTGGAAACTGGAAACCTATTCTTGTAGTAGAAGAGCTGCTTTTTTAACAATGAAGGGACAGAGAAGTTGTGAAAAGCTGAACACCATGAAATTATATACCCCATTGCTGTTCAGCAGGATTTCACACTGGCACAAATGTAAGCAGCAAACAAGCAAACTTGGGGGAGGACAGTGCAGCTAGAATCCACCAAATGGAAAACTACTTTTACATGATGTCTGAGTGAGAGCCATTGATGCCAGTGGGGTTTCTCAGCGTGTACGGTGCTTACTGCTCTCAGCTCAGTGTTGGAAGGTGCTGTGCTGATACAGGGTTTTCTGAACCTCCATAAGCAAAAGCTCTGTGCACCAGTGACTGGATTACAGAATGACATTCAAATATACCTCAAAAATATCTTTATAAATACACTTAAGTCTACTATGTATAATATAGGCAATATATAGTGGACACTCACGTCATAGCAGCAGGGAAGCAAATGCATTACAGTGTTGAAAATTTTGTTAAATCATTTGAGCTGGTAGGTTTTGAAAATGAAACATCTTAACTTATCTGATTACAAACTCCTAAACGTGTAGTCATTAGGAATGAGAAGTTTTCAGGATGGATGTAAATATTCATTATTATATTAATTCTTGTTTATACAATCAATTCAAGTTCACAAATGGAAATATGACATTTGCCACAACGAAAATAATCCTGTGGTATGCAGTATTTCTTCAAGTTCCAAAAAGCACATTCATTTTTAGTTTGCTACAAACACCTCACACCTGGAAGAATTGCCCTCTTGGAATATTCATCTCTGTACACTGTTTCACCACTAAACATTATAACATTTGTGGAAAAGGGGAACTTAGTAAAGGCTTTCAGAACCCCTTGAATAACTTATAAATCCGCTAACTCTCAGACAAAACTGTCCTTTTAGAAAACATATGACATCCCTCAAAGCTCTACCTCTTCCAGACTCATTAGTAGTAAGTGATAAAAGACATTATGAAGGGAGATATTTTTAACAAGCTTGAACAGAGGTTTGTGGGTGTCCACTAGCAACCTGCTCCTTCTTTTACTCCTTGGGCTCCTGTCTTACCAAAACAGACCTCTTCTGAAGTGCAATTCTCTTCCTTTGGCTTTTGTCATCACTTTACAAGCTGTAAGTAATCAACTAAACTAAAAACCAAAGAGAATTCTGCTAAATACCAGCTGAAGTCTTCATTCTGGCTGCACAAGAGTCTTCAAACAAATCAATTAGGGTGCCCCACATGGCAACTGGTAAAGATGCTTTCACAGCAACTGGTCACATCGCACATGTAGAGAGCATATGGTACCTGCTGCTGGCGACTGCTTAATATTAGACAAAAACAAATAGCCCATCTCCTTCACTGAGCTTTGTGGCCAGTACTATCTGCCAAGGAGCAGGAATTTTCAGCTCACAAAAAAATGGCAGAAACCACAAGAAGATCCTTAAGACTTGTTGTGACTGGAGAGGCCACGAGAAGTTAATGAAACATCCTACTGGATCACACACCCACTAAATATCTACCATAAACATTTGCTTGTCCACAGGGTTAGCTTCAGGCAGAAGTTAATGAAGAACACCTCTAAACATGGAGCAGAAATCTTAAAGTAACATTGTCAAAGGTGCCCTGGGAACGCTGCCCAAGACACTTAAGAACCACCTCAATGACTTTTTCATTAGTCTCCAGAGCTTCCAAAAGTCTAGACTTACTATCTTGAAAATGTCAGTATCAGACAAATTTATGGTGAGAAGCAAAGTTCATGAGATAATGGGGGTGGGGAAAAGAGGATGTTGGGGGAGAGAGGGAGAGAGAGAGGGTGGGAAGAGAGAGAGATAATAAGTCTAGACATTATTTTGAATATATCTTCCATTTTGTGACAACATCTTGACTTCTAAGCATCTGGTTGATCTTGAGCTCATGAGGAAATAAATCCAGTTTATAGACAATGGCATCAGTTCATTTTATTATGATACAAACTTATAAAAACAACAATCCTTGATTTTATCCAATTAGACTAGCTAATGACCAGGGATTCATTGTCATGCACATAGAGCTAATCCCTAACTCAAAAAGGTATCAATTCAAAGTTGCAAACAGGCAACAAGTGTAAGATGAGTCATACAGAAATGAATATGATGATAAAGAGTTTTCTTATGTGCTTCCTTCAGTCAAAGTTTTACACTTGGGACTAAAAGTAAGGCAGATGACATTCCTGCAGGGACTATGAGGACAGGCTGAGAGAGCTGGGGTTGTTCAGCCTGGAGAAGAGAAGGCTCCGGAGAGACCTTATAGCGGCCTTTCAATGTCTGAAGGGAGCTACAGGAGAGCCAGAGAGGGACCCTTTGTCAGGAAGTGTAGTTAAAGGACAAGGGGTAATGGTTTTAAACTGGAAGAGGGGAGATTTAGATTAGATACTAGAAAGAAATTCTTTAACAGTGAGGGTGACGAGGCACTGGAACGGGTTGCCCAGAGAAGCTGTGGATGCCCCATCCCTGGAAGTGTTCAAGACCAGGCTGGATGGGGCTTTGAGCAACCTGGTCTAGTGGGAGGTGTCCCTGCCCATGGCAGGGGGGTTGAAACTAGATGATCTTTAAGATCCCTTCCAACCCAAACCATTCTATGATTCTATGACTAAAAGTAAGGTAGATGACAATCTTGCCTAAGGCTCTATCCATTCTTATCATTCTTCAATCCTTAATTCATGGTTGTGTTGAACTTTAGTTGTACCATACATATTGGTTCCTATGCAGCCTGAAAGCAATTAATGCTTAATAAATTTGCCCATTTCAGCTGATGAACAAGCTGACCAGAATGAGCTTCCAAACCCGTTTGATTAAACAAAGGAGAAAGGCAGACCTGAAAGCATTAAAGGACTTAAAATCCTCTTTGATTATCATTAATTGATCTGCACCTGGAAAAGGCATCAGAGAGCATAATGTGATAAAACTAAAAGGTTAAGATGTTTGCAGAACAAGAATAATCCTTATGCTATAGACAGGAAATATTCAACTCAGAATAAACTTTAATGAGGGCAAAATAAAGCCTAGGCATGTGGAAATGCTCCTCTTTGAGGATATTCTTTATACCAATTACTCTTCAAAGGTACTGCATTAATGTTTTTGGCAAAAGATTACAATTAAATCATATGAATAGTTTCCAATGTTTTTGCATCTAATGTGCTCAGAAATGTTCTTTTGTTCATATTATGAATCTGTCATCCTTGTATTTTATTTTGGCAATTCATATAGATACTGATTTCAATTACATCAAGAATTTAAAAACATCTCAGCCTATTAATCTCATTTATGACATGACAAATAATTAATTGGCTTTCATTATTGTTTTTTGTTTTCCAAGAATATCACATGGGGAGAAAAATTGCCAGTAAGTTCCTACTTCTTTCTTATTTCTTCCTGAGAGACTTACTTTCTTATTTTCTTATTTATTACCATTTTTTCCTTAAGGATTAACTACTGTCTTGAACTATACATTCTCTTCTATTTAATTCTAAAAAATTCTTTTGCCTTGCTTTGCACAGTAACAAAATAATACAATGCAGTAATTCCCTGATAAATGTTGGAAACACAAAAGAGAACATTTTTTGAACAGTGAGTGCAAGATGGAGAGGCACACCTGAGTTGTGATATTTGACAGTGGGATCCATATATTTAAATTCCCACCTATACCCTCAAAAATTTAACCCTTCATTTCAAAAACAATGCTGTGATCTTCTCCCCCAAAATTTTAATAATAGCAATAAGCCATTTTATTTTTTTCTGGATACAGAGATCCCTTTTCTCAGAAAATCTACTTAATCAGGTGATAAAGATATCACCTTGAAAAGATTTGGGAGATGAAACACACATCAAAGTAATGATCTGTCTGAATGCACTTAAGTGACAAGAGTGGGGGCTGAAATCTCCTATCTCATGCATTCATAGAAACTCTAAACTCTGGATTCCTCTTTTTCACACTTTTTCCTATTCTCCCCATACTATTTCTGCAAGTTCTCCCACGTTTGCCATATGCCTTTCTGCTCAGGAAACCCCACCTATGCAGGACTCAGTAATTCAACCTCTTTCTTGACCAGTATTCTTGGACTTCTGTGTTTGTGCCCAAACCATTGCCATACTCCATGGAACTGGCCCCCACTGAGGGGTCTTGCAAGCACTTTTGGGTAACAGGAAGATACTGAGATCAGAACTGCTGCACCAACACCTTGCTGGATTTGGCATCCCCTTGCTAGACCCTAGTGCTTTAGAATTACAGTTCTCAGCTCTTTGTGTGTTTCCTCTTCTATAACTTAATGTACTATTTTAACCTTTTTCTAAGTCTACTTATTTACACTGCTGTGCTTTCCAATAGCAAACCTTCATTCTAGCTTCTTGTATATTATAACTGCTTTATCATTTTAGGAGGTTGGCTAAAAATACGACAGACAAGATCACCATAATAATGACAGAATATACCTTTCCTTTGTTTCCTAGCCTATTACGAAGAATTTAAAGATAAATTAATGTATACAATCAGTATTCCTCCAATATAATGTTTTTTATGCTGCTCTCCTCACAATTACAATGAAAATAAAATAGATGTACTATGTCAACTACCAAAAGAAAGGAAATTTTTTTTACCTCTCTTTTGTACAACTGTGTATTAAATTTGTAAAACAAGATGGATTTGAGTGGAAACAATGTCACTGTTCTACTCAAACACCACCATAAATTTAAGTCAATGTGTTTTGTTCAGAATTAGTGCAAGGATCCATTACTGTAATTCTTCTACTCTCTTTTTCATCACATTTGAGTGCTGCAGAAGCATCGTTCATTCCAGTGCTTGGAAGAGCATTCTCAGCCAAAGAGATCCACTCGCTTCCTGTCACACCCTTCACTAATTTGATGGCATTTACCTTCTTCACCACAATACAATTTGTTGGGATGCTTTTTCCAGGTAGCTGGATGATCATATGTGTTACCAGTACTAATAAAGAAAATTTTCAGTGTCCCAAACATACGAATAGAGGTAGTAATTGCGCAGCAAGGTGTCTAAACTTGCTGCCTGTGCTTATGGAACATTCCAGTCTGCATGTGGAGCATTCAGCAACTAGTAGGCAGCCTTTTATGGTGAGATACAGGCCTACCAGTAATGACAGCAGTAAAAAATGACAATGCAGAATGCCTTTTATAATGTGGCTAGTTCATTGCAGACTACAAAGGACATGGGCATACAAAAAAGGATAAAAAATACACATTGCATAGACTACTAACAACTCTTCTATTAAATATAACAGTATAATTTGAAAACAGATATTCTAATAATAAATAACTGTAGACATTTCAACACTAAGGTCTCCCAGTAATATTGCTGTTAATTTAGAAATGGGTGAAAAGGTCTTTAACCATCAATACCTATTGCTACTCTTCCTCCTTTTCGCTATATAGTCTTTTGGACATTAATTAGTTCTTTGGTTTTACCTAAAGCAGAGGAGCCAAACAGTATTCCTGTTTAATCACTGGGGCCCCTGTGGGCCTAATGTGATTCCTGGGATTTGGAGTGACCAGAAGCTGGAGCTCTGTGTGTCACGTTTAGCTCACAGGTTGAGGGTTTTGCAATAGGTACATATGTTTCAAGCATTATTCCTGATTTTGACTTTCAGGATATTCAAGAACTTTGTGGTTCAGCTGAAAGAAGTATATTGTCCTAGTATAGAAAGGGGGGGACAGGAGAGGGAAGTGTGTAGAAATAAGTTTTCTGAAAGGCAGCCTCTCTTCTGCCAGCATAATTTCAAAATACCAGTTGAATTGCAAGTACAATTTTTGTTCCTTGCACCTCTAAGTGGACTTGACTGTGGATACAAAAAAATATATCTGTTTATTCTCTAAGGAAAAAGACTATTTAGAATAAGTGTATGCTTACAATTATGGTAATGCTTAGAAAGCTCAGTTATAAAAGTTTTGGGAGGGTTTTTTATATATAAGTTGCAGTGTAATCTAATGAATTGTATTGAAAATGCATGATTTTTGCATTCACATCACATTTCTCCTTCTCTGTTCACAAAATCTCATAAATGTAACCACGACAGATCAAGTTTCACAGAGAAAATTAGCCAAAGAAAAAAAGCAGAATTCCCTTCCACTACCAGCCTTCCTGCTTTCCCCATACATTCACAAGAGAAAGACTGGGTAAATGTCAGTTGCACAGAGAAGAAAGAAATTAGGTCGAAACTTGAGACTTCATGCTATGTGTAGACTATGTATTTAGAAATAGAGCTTTAAATATCCTGGTATTTGTCAATAAAAATATGGCTCTATTTAAAATTCACAGCAATTGTGAAACACACCATATTTTGACTGTAATTGTTACTTAGCCTCTGAATTCTGAGTTTGTATGCAGAAGAATAAAGATTACCTGTCAAAATAAAATGCTATAAGAATGAAATATACAGCATCTACTGTGGGAAAGTACTTGGTTTACTTACAGATGCAGCAGCTGGTGTGCACTACTAAAAAGTGCTTAATTTAATCACCAGGAAAAATAAAAGAGTTTATTGCATATTTCAAGTGAAGACATCTTGAGCTTTTCACATGCTTAGTATTCAGTATTTCTTTTAATATTCATAAGTTTTCTCTGAAATTAGCACTTCCTATACTAGAAAAGGTTAATTTTTAACTTTCCCATTCAATGTAATATACTATTACATAGCAAGGAAATCAAGATGTCTTTTAAATCCAGCTTCAAGTATCCACACATTCCATGTTAAGCTGCAATGCTTAATTTAATATCTGTACAGCACTGGTAAACACTTTAAACAATAGATTATGTAGCCTAAGGGACAAAGCCACAGTATTCAGAAGGTGGTATAATAGGTTTGAAGGATGTCTGTACACTTGAGAGGAGGCAGAAAAACCAAAAGCAGGGAAATCTTTAGCACAATTGCCAGAAAATAATGCAGTCACTATGTGAGCACACCCTCTGGCACTCTCTTCTGTCAGGACAGGAGAGAAGTCTACAGTACTGTCATGGTCCACAGGCTACAAATGTTCCCAATGTAGCTTTGTATTCAAAGCTTTTGACAAAAAAGGTCAACAGCTGTGGTTCACTGAAAGTCTGGGGGCAATAGTTCTGTGTTTTAATGACATAAATGACAATAGTTTTTCAACAAGAGAAAGAACAGAGAGAGAAGAGAGACAGCAAAAATGGAAAATAAAATTAGTCTTATTTCATTTCCTTTCTACATTACTAGTTGGAATAAAATGTAAAATATCATTCCAAATTCCCTCAAGTGCTTGAAATCATTCTTCAAAATGAAAGGCGTTAATTACCTGCAGCAGTTATGTTCATCTAATGTAACAAGATTTCATTTAGCCTGTCTTAATCTCCTCATAGCTGTTATTGGTCTTTTATTTGGGCAGTGAAGGGAGGGTATGAATGTTATTATTAAAAGATTTAATCCCAAATTTGCAAACAAAAATTCCTGGAGAACCAAAGGAAATAAGATCATTAATATCATACTTGCACATACATTTAAAATTCTGTTGCTAAATATTGGGCACTGATAGCAAAATATTCTACAACTACTGCACATGACTGCAAACTGCATACAGCACTTCCAGGAGTGATGTAAAAAAGCAGTGTCTAAAAAAAGTGATGTACACTTTTTACAGTGGTGTAAAAAAGAAGACAAAATGTTTCCTAGATGATACTAACATTACTATTTAGGATGAGCCAAAAAACATCCTTCTGCAGGCTCAACTAAACAGCTTGGGAAACTCCAGCACCAAAATATTTACTAGATCCAGATGTTAAGAACTTAAAAAACAAAAAAACTTCTAATCTTTCCTTCTACACTTATTCTACTGTTTTTCTACCACTCCTACCATTTCATGATGTGCTTGTGATTTTTCACAGGACCTCAAAAGATTCATTCAGCTGGGGAACCAATGGAGTCACTTTCCACTCTCTTGTTCTCCATAATCTCTTTTATCCCCCAGAACACGCCTTCTGCCACCGACCATGCGTGGCGCCTGCATGATCCTTTTCTCCTTCAGTGACTACCAGCAACTCAGTACCAAAATTTTGTCTCCAATATCATCCCTAAGAGCTAAATTTTGTGGCCCTAAATGCAGATTTTCCTCTTCCTGTTCTCAGATTCATAACGAAGCCAATAAAAATGAAGGGTCTGCTCATGGAATCAGTTCCACACATACTTGTCTTATGGAGGTGAATAATCCTGCTGATTTCAAAAGAATGACAAATGTGCATGAAGTTCAACATAAGTGTAACTGATTGCAGGCTCGTGGCCTGGATGCTGATCCTAGGATTTGGCTCCAGCAGCACAACCTTATGCAGCTTGTGCTGATAAGTCTTATTTTAATATTAGTAAAGGGGATATGGCACAGAACGTGTCTGTTAAAAGGTTTAAAATACATGTGTATTTTATTTAAGTAACGTTGAATTTCTGGGCAACCTCCCTAAATTCCTTTAGTTTGCTGAACAATTAGAATCAGCTTTGGCATTCTTGTGTAATGACGCAGTGGAGAATTAAATGACAGACCATATGTATATGAAATGTATGTAAATTAATACAAACATGCAGTAAAATTAGACATATTAAAAAAGAAAAAATGCAAAAGTGTATGCTGTTTTGTGCACACAAGGTTCCACATTGTGGCAGAAAACCTGCTGTGCTTGTCAATGAATTCATTCTAATTTGATTCCTATATAGAACAAACAAATGCTTAAAACTTTTAAAAAAATTTCTTAAAAGAAAGTGCACATCTGTTCCCCAAATCTGACCTGAATTTGCACACAGTATTGCACCCTTCAAAACATTTTTTTGGAAACAAATTTAGATTTTTCAACAAAAATGTTCTTAATTATCCCCATATAAAGATATTTTTAATACACTCTAAGACACTAAAGCCCAAACCATTAACATATATGGAATTCTAAGAAAAGGAAGCAGACCTCTCTCTTATCTGTGTGCCCAGCCACTGTTCTACAAGATTTAGAAAGCCACACACACACAAGCACTTATATATGTAATCAGGGGGCAGTGCTTAGATACAAGACCTTAGTCATGGTGTTACCCATATATAACTCTTCACTTACAGAATGTCACAAGTATTTTAACACCCATAGCAAGATGTCACGCTGCTTACAAAGCAATCTCTCAGAAGTACAGGCAAACCAGATGATTTGCTTTCCATCATTTCACTGGTGTTACTTTCCTGATATTCACGTGGGATACTTGACCTCGGGGCTGGTGTGATCCCAATCAGAACAGCATGCCATGCAGACCTGCACAGGGGTTCCTAGCAGGGGAAACGCAACTTGCATTTTCCTCCTTCTGCTCCATGGGCAAAAAAAATCCAGTTACAGCAAGTCTCCTGGTTTTCCTGAACGCAACAGCCAGAAAAAATCCTACACTTGCAGTAATGCTGATAATACTTAGACAGACAGACAGAACTGTCACTCGTGCAGCTGGACCAGTGCACAGGGAAGTGACTGGACCTGCTGTGCATTTGCCAGAAGAGAAGTGGCCAAAGTGTGACACCTTTGAGGGGGGCACTGCCTTGGTTCCCAGCGATTCCAGGCCAGGCTTAGGAGTGCTGCATTCCTGCTCCCCTGGAGGCTGTCATTTGCAAGTCACATTAGAGTTCCTGAAACTGGCATGATGCCAGCTTTTGTATGGGTGAATGTTTTTGGAAATAAGAATGAAACTATTGTATTTTCAACAACATATCTTAGCTGTATGTTATCCTTTTATACAAATAATTAATAAAAGCTGTGCTTTCATGCAAAGTGAATTTTGAAACACGTCAGTAGTTTTGCATAGAACTGGAAAAAAAATTAGAAAGTTAACCTGCATTCTGAGAGAAACCACTAATCTGGAAGAAGAAAAGAGCTCAGCAGATTTTGGAAACGTTTTCCAAAATACTTCAAGCCAAAATTTCCACAGGCTTTCTGAACCACGATCATAGCATTTATGCATGTATGATGACTTATTACAGATTTCCATCTAGCCTAAGGCATTTACTTTCTTAATTTGTTACATATCATAACAAGGAGAAAGTGAAAATAATTTGTAATGACCACCAATGAAGAAGACTTGTCAAATATGGACCACATTGATCCATGACAATAGAGAACATAGACAGAAAGCAATTCTCTCTCAAAACACAGTGCTCAAAGAAACCTCTCCAAAAGCAATACTAATTTATCATTAAAGAAGAGGGAAATGTTAAAATGAAAGCCCATCCCTATCCATCTGATTTATACATCAATTAGGAAAAAAAAATCATTATGGTTCATGTTCTAGATACAAACACCTGCTAAAATAAAGTTTCGTTAACATTTATATAGCAATTTACTACAGTTGTTATTACAATTAATTTCTAACTATCTTTGCAACAGGAGAAACTCTGAACAAAAAATAACCAGTTAACATTGGTTGAACGCATTAGGGAAAGCAGTCATCCTTATTGTGGAAAATTCATCATCACTGTGGACAAGTCTAAATAAGTAAGGAACACTTCCAATAGCTTTTGGTAAACAGTAACTAAGCTAATCTCAATTAATTTGTATTTTTTCTTTGCATACCTTATTTCCCCATGAACTGGTTCAAGCTCTCATTTGCTACTGCAATTTCCAGCTGGTCTCAAAATCAGAACAGATTTCTTGAATTTATGAGTCTCTGTTAGGAAGCTGGACAGCTTCCAGGACACAAGATATGAACTTGACCCTCTGATCTGCAGGCAGCAGTTCAATACTTCCAAAGGAAAGTGCTTTTGGAGTGTTCAGTAGGAACTGAAACTTCCATACACTGCACATAACCCTCTCTGGCCCCCCAACCCCCCTTCCCTAAATTTCCAAACCTAAAACCAGACACCCATTAGCAAAAGGAGGGGAAAACAGTACGCAGTTTGCATCCATTCATTCTCAGTTGTATAGGGACTGGGAAATATAGCTGACGTGAAAATGACCTGGAATGCAAAGAATATTTAATACATTTCTTCCTTCAAAGATTTTTATATCCATTCAAATGGAAGTTGAATTTTAGAGCTAAAAGAAAAGATATCACATTCCCATGCAAGCCATAACAGTAAGAATTCACTAGTTTTTCCAGCAATGATTTAGTAGTTCATATACATAGCAGTAATTTTTTTTCCCAAAGAAGGTTTTATGTTTGTGTATGTGCTGTAGATGCATGGATTGCTGATGATAAAAAATAAAACTGATTAATGATTTTGCTGTAAAACTATTCAGTTTACCAAAAAGGTAGGGAAAATTAGCAATTTTTCTGCTTGCTAAAATAAAATCTATTTCTTTTCTACTTTCATTAAAAAAGGTCAACTGGCTTTTAAGCATGGAGCTTCATTCTTCAGCCCAATGCTACAGATATACATATGATCTCTAAAGAAAAAAAATCCACTAATGGCAGATCCCTTCATCACAGATATATGCCACTGAAGACTTATCAGTTTAATTATGGCATCCAAGAACATCTATGCAGTTCACCGGTTTTTGTTATTAACTACGTATCCTGTGGTAGTGCTAAGTTAAAGGCTTTCAAAAAAAATGTCATGTAGCTGTTTGCTAACTATTCAGCAACTTGGATTTGCATAGTAGAGCAGAGCTATTACTGTATTTGACAGCATGCTTATTGGAAGTCATACATGACTGAGCTTTGATATTTATGCTATGCACTTTTACCCACAAAGAAAGAATGCAACCCGTGTACCAGTTAATTTCCTGTATTCTATAATTTAGATATTCTCTTAATGGTTAGTTTAATAGCATGTAGATAATATTAATCATTACTAATTGATTTATGATAAACTAAAAAATTATTTTGTTAGCTTCAAGAAACTCAAGATTTACCATTAGGTGGTTAACGATCTTCTGTTTCCAAACGGAGGGTATAGAACAGAAATACAGAATATAAATTGAAAACAGGTAACAAGTGCTTTTCTTGTGAATGACACAAAGGCAGGGAAGGATTTAGATGGCTTTGTGATGGGCATTACTTCAATGCTTCAATAATTCATTCCTTGCTCAGTATAAATTTAAAGCTGCCAAATACTGTTTTTCAGAGATTGATTACGTACGACGTTTTTAACTAGTATATTTCTATGTCATGTTGTGAATGGATTTAATAATTAACTAAGTGTAACTAAGTAATTTGGCAGCCTCAGCCAACTTCAATTTATATTTTTTTCTGGTTGAAAGGAAAAACAATTACTACACTCGATATTACTCCCAAATCTTCAAATACATAGGCTAAATATAAACTTAACATTAAACACAAATAAATGCATTTCAAGTATGGATATTCGGTGACAAATACATTTATAAATATTAAGTAGCAATTATACATCAGATTTTTCATTGCTGATAGAGTCTAATTGATTGATGAAACAGTTACTCTAGAGAGCCTTTTAAAAATTCCATTCATATTATTTTATTAAGAGATATACAATCCCTGGACCTTTCTTACAGGCTCATGTAAAACCTTATGTACAATGGAGGATAACATCATAGAAAATAGACCCTGAGTATCATCAGAATTCATTTTTTATTAGCTACTTATATTTTAAGATAGGAAAGTTTAGAAGGCTTTGGTCTGATTGACTAAACAGTTCTGGGCATTCTGCATTGAACAAATACTGATTTCTGAAAATTTTGTTTAAAATGACACAATATAAAACAGTTACTAAAAAAGAAGGAACTTTTACGTTCTTACAAACTGGTAGACCTACAGAACATGTAAATATTTAGTGTATGTAAGTTCTACTAACAATATGACCAGTCTACTTACTAATATGTCAGACTTTTCTAGTATCTTCAAAAACTGAAATCACTAGAAGTATAACAGTGGTACATGACTTTGCTATTTAAGAACCTGAGTGTCTCAGAGTAATAGTTGCCTGGAAGAACAGTAGGTTGCATTGCTCTTCACATACATGCATATAGTATCATTCACTGATACACCTTTTCATGCTCCTTAGATACTAATATCAAATTCAAATTTTAGCTACCATTTAGACCTTGAGTTTATAGTCAGGCCATGATGAGTAAAATCTTGTGTAGAAGATGCAAGGCTTCAGTGATCAGAGAAATACCTATATGAATGTATATGTAGAAAATGGACTCTCTAAGTTCTCTATAGTAATAGTAAATCTCTCAACATAAGGATAAGGGGAGGTGCTGAAGTTATGACTTGCATAAATAAGAAAAAGCAAAAAGAGAAAAAGAGAGAGATAAATACAAAAGTAAATAAATACAATCAACACCAGCTAGGAAAAAATAAATTAAATACTAGGAAATCTGAATATCCTACACAAATCACTACAGAGAAAGCTTTGGATTAGGCTTCTAGAAAGCATGATTCAGTAAACCAACCATTGTCAAACTCGTAACAGACGTGACAGCTATTTCGTGTTCAGTGCTGTCCATTATGGAAATAAATTTACTAGATTACTAAATCAGTCTAAAAAATGCTGCTAAATAAGTAATTCTAGTGGAGACCTTTTTTTCTCCTATTTATTATTTACATTAAAATAATGCCCAGAGGCTGTAAACGGGATTGGAACCTTGAAACAAGTTTAGACAGCTCTTTGCATAGTGTTGCCTAAGCTTGCTTAATAGGTGTGTATGCATAAAACGAACATGTGTGCATATACACACACACACAAATACAAACACACAAATACAACTCAGCCTTCGTACACATACAAGCATATGGACCTTATCTACATAATCAAACTCATTCTTTTACGCTATCAGGATCATATAAATATATATATATTCATACAGTACATAATGCAACAACCTCCTGGTTCATAAGTGGGCTCAGTAGACACTTCATTTATATAAAAAGCAATCTAGATCTCCTCTTTTTGTACGCAAAGTTCATACTCTAAGTGAATTAGATGTCATACACGTTTTAGTATTGTTTTATTTTTTCTCCCTCTTCTCTATTTTATAAATTCATCATACACAAAGAAAAAAGGAAGTTACACTTGTTAATTACCTGATCACCATTTTGAACTTGGGATAAAGCAGACATAATTTTTTGCTGCTTTCTCATCTCTGTGGCACTGTAGGAAATAAGTGGTCAAGACTATGGTAAAAGTCCTCTAAGTAGGATTTTTCCTTATACTTCCTGTTAAAAGACACGAAGAAGTGGTTTCACAGCAGCTCTGTTAACTAGGCAAGTAAGAACGCTTTTCATCTCTACCTAGAATTGCAGAGTATATTGTTACGCTGTGGGCTGGCAAATCCATAGTTATTCTTAGCCTAGACACATAACTTTCTCTGTAGCTCATTTGCACCTTGTGACAAATTAAGTTTTATATCTGTGCCTGCAATCTGACTGGGAGGGAAGGCAGAAAGATAAATCTATAATACATCTTAGCTCCATGTTGAGACCTCTGTTAATTAGGTATTCCTCAATCACCATCTCTTCAATTGGCATTTTTCTAATATCAGGAAGAGACGCCTATTGTTTAGGTGCCTGATGCTGCATCAAAACACCATCGATAGTGGCACAGACTTATTCCAGTAGGACAGAATGTGTTGTCAGTAGAATTATCTCTTGCTTTAAAAACAAAGACTAAGCAATGAAGAACTTACAGTGTCAGAAGTGAAAAAACTTTGGGGGAAGAGAAGCAGAAAAAGTGGTACAGCCTGTTTCTAAAAAGATAAATGTTTCCTAGCTAAGTGGACATACCACCATCAGACTAGGAAGAGAGAATAAAAGAGGACTGTACCACTGGAAAAACATAGAGACCAAATGACTCTGAAACATCCCAATGAAAGCAAAGAAAGGAACAGCACAGAAGCATTTTTCTCCATCTATCTGTAATTTTAAAATGTGTTTAATAAGTAAAGGGCACATATTTAAGAAATTCCTTTGTGCAGTCTATGAGGCTAGGATTAGAATAGTCATATCATACATGTGGCATTTGTAACTAGACTGCCACAGAGAGGGAGCAGATCTGCAGACAGAATGCATAAATGCAGGAGATACCAAGGCGATCCAAAGCTATATGTAGCGTCACGTAATGACATAGCAGAAATGTATCCAGGAGGCCAGATTTAGCAGACCAGGTGTGGAAGCTTTATATTTCAATGGAGTTGTAGAGAACATGAATGTACAGTGCTTTGTAGTACCTTGCCATCAGCTAACAAGAGTGATCTGGATAAGACACCAACTCTTGATCTTCCATGGGTTCCTCAACAGAATATCCCCAGATATTAAAAAATACCTGCACGTTTCCTTTCTCTGTTTTGAGATGTACACTGTAAGATTTTCAGAGATGCAATACACTTCAGGCTTCCATAAGCTTTCTGTAGGGTTTTGGGGTTTGGGTTTCTTGGTTGTACAAGGACTAGGAAACTAAACGTAAAACACGTTAAGATCTGCTTCTTCCTTTCTGTGTCTGGTTCTTTTCAAAGTTTTTTTCTAGTCCTGTAATATTTGCCTCATGCTCCTCTCTCATCCTGAAGAACACTATCTACTGGAAGAAGTTACTTGCTAGTATTCCCTATCATTATTTTAAAAAACCCTACAGAATTCAAAACAATATGCTTCAACTAGGTACTAATGCATTTATTTATGCATTCCTTCATTCCTTTCAAGCAAAATCTGATTTGGCCCTACATCTGTATGCCTCTTAAAGATAAACAGGGCATTATTAAAAAAAAAAAAAGGTTGTTTACACATAAGCCAAACACAGCTTGTTGAATGTGACAACAGTTCTTATTTACACACAATCAAATCAAGGCTGTATTTGCACTATAGAGTTTTATGGGTTTTCTGATGTTATGAGTTAAATTGATTCTGTTATTTAGGTGAGATGAGAAACATTCAGTTTTTTTATTCTATTTCATGCTGAATGACATTAACTTACTCTCTTTGATTGCTGTACATTTGTTAGTCAAGATAAATGTTTTTAGGTATTTATACTGAGAATATGTTCTAAATAAGTTTACCTAGCACTACATTTTTATTCATCAACAAAGCACTAGTGATTAGAAGCTCATGATGTAGCTAATAAAACTGCTTGTCTGAAAATCTACACATCTGTTTAATAGAGAAAGAGAGAACAGGGACAGGAAGGAACAGTTTTTGGTTATCTAGAACTGGATATATTTAAATGAAAAAAATGTTTAATAGCATCTCAGGGTTTGATTTATTTTACATTGAAGGGATTCTGTCCCACATCAAAGATGTCTGTTAAAGGAAAAAAAAATTACTTTCTAAAAAAGAAAGAAAACTTTGGCTGAACAAATAATTTTCAATTTAGGAGCAGGTGACAGTAAGATATCTCCCAAGGGCAGAGTATTTAGACTTACGTGGAACTAAAGAACTCTGCTATGATGAAAGCCGGACATTCCTTAGTGCTGGGATCTAATGAAAACATCAATGTTTTACTAAGTTTTGAAACTGACAATTTAACAGTTTTACAAGAACTATTTAACATTTATCATCACTTTCTGCAAGTTATATTTAGACAGGGGAAATAGTTATATAAAGTAAACAATTCTTGCATATCTAAAAAATATGTACAAACTTCTTAAGACGAATGTACATTTAAGAATGATGCCTCTTTGCTATAAACTGTCAGCAATAATGGGTTCCCATAAACAGGAAATGGTATTATAAAAAGAATGAACAGATTATTATCATCTCTGATGACAGAAACTACATACTTTCTTTTTCTCTGACTATGCTCAGTACAAAGTCCATCAGGTTGAGCACTTGCATAGACCAAATAACAGCAAATTGTAAGGTCAGAACAGAACAGTGAAAATTACTGTAACACAACTGCTACAATACTTCTGTGCCACTGGAGAACTACAGGAAAAAGCTGAAGAGGCAGGAGGTAGATGACATAACCTGGGAAAGTGGGGGTTTAAGTTTGGAAAAAGATTTTGAAGAGCCTGTAGGCTACTAATGAAGAAAGAGGAAAGAAGGGAAAAGAAGTTGGAGATAGGCTTAAAATAAATCAAATTAAGCTGAAAACCTGGAAGGAATACTGCAGATGGAAAAGGTTGTAGAGGGAAAGGAGAGCACAGCAGAAAGACCACCTAAGAGAATGAAGAGCCACTAGAGCCTATAAGAAAGGAGACATTGAAATGGTGGGTGAAAAATGTTAAAAGAGCAAATCTGGCAAAATAAGGGTAACATGTAGCCAGGAGGGCCAACGGAATCCTGGGCTGCATAGGGAAGAGTGTGGCCAGCAGGTCAAGGGAGGTCATTCTGCCCCTCTACACTGCGCTGGTGAGGCCACAACTGGAATACTGTGTCCAGTTCTGGGCTCCCCAGTTCAAGAGGGACAGGGAACTACTGGAAAGAGTCCAGCGTAGGGCTACAAAGATGATTCGAGAACTGGAGCATCTCCCTTATGAGGAGAGGCTGAGAGAGCTGGGACTCTTTAGTCTGGAGAAGAGAAGGCTCAGGGGAGACCTTATTAATGCCTATAAGTATCTCAAGGGTGGACTGAAGGAGGAGGGAACCAGACTCTTTTCAGTAGTTGCCAGTGAGATGACAAGGGGCAATGGGCACAAGTTGGAACATAAGGCGTTCCACTTGAATATGAGGAAAAACTTTTTCACAGTGAGGGTGACGGAGCCCTGGAACAGGCTGCCCAGGGAGGTTGTGGAGTCCCCTTCTTTGGAGATTTTCAAGACCCGCCTGGATGCAGCCCTGAGTGGCATGATCTGACATGATCTGGGTGATCTGGGTGGTCCTGCTTCAGCAGGAGAGTTGGACTAGATGATCTCTATGGTCCCTTCCAACTCTAAAAATTCAGTGAAATTCAGTGAAATTCAGTGCTTCCTTGAATTAGGTAGCCAAAGCTGAATATGGGGCATATCCATACAAGTGCTGAGATATTAGTAACTGGAATCTGTCCAGTAATCTGTCATTTTGATAATTTCTGTTAATGACATGAAGCGTATTGTCTTTGACAGGTTGGCAGAAGACAAACTCTAGGTGCCCAAGAAGACAGCTGGAAGACAAATTTGGGGAGATAGTTTAGGATTTCTGAGATGTCAAGAATGTAGAAATGATGAAAGGGATAATACAAACTGATATTCTTGTTTGTCCTATAATATCTAGAACAGAAAACCTCTATATTTTAGAATTATGTCTTGCAAGTCTTACAGGTAGTACATGATGTGAAAATTAGTTAAAACAGATAGAAACAGTTTTAGGAACACATGTTAACTTTTAAATATGCCTTCTGCCTATACAAACCATTGCTATAAGAGAAATCACGCATCTGTTTTGGGAAACACCATTTCCAGAAGTGAAGCTTACTCTCATTGAAACACATTTAAATATTTGTGCTCAGATGATGAATTCATTTACTTGTTCTAAACATTCATTATTTTAGATTCTGCATCTACAAGAAAAACAAATTTGCACAGAGATTTATCTCTCTACCATTTCATTAGCACACAGAAAACTACAACTGTTGGAAATGTGCGACTCTGCCTTACGCAACAAGAGCCTCTCCATGAATTTTGAGTCTATGCACAATATGCCTGTTCCTGTTCTAATCAAATACTTTTGCAAATTTGTTTGGCAGGAACTGATAAAGTATCTATCCGCAATAGTTAGGTAAAAGAATGATATTATCAGGTAAAATATATTTTCATATATACTTTGGACATTTTATTCACTCAGTAGCCAGCTTCCAAAGGTTCCACAAAAAAATTAAATCACATAGCTTAAATATTTGTCCACAAATAACACTGGTTAAATTACTCTGCAACATCTGTTTTCCTTTTCTGTTTGCTATTCGAGAGCTTTTCTGAGTATAATTAATCCTTATAAAATGAGAATAAAGCAAGTTATTGTCTTCTGGAAACTAATGAAGTATATTACAACTACAGACAAAGGGACTGTACTTCATTCTGCACAGCAAAGTTAAGATGCCCACAAAGAGAAAAAGAGCTTATATTCATATGAAAATGGTACTTGGAGCTCAGAGGTCTAGATTCACTTAACAAACTTAGCAAAAGGAAGTACTTACGAGTAATTGCATAGCTGAAGTGGAAAATTTCAGGACAGTTTAAAGAGATGGGAAATAAAAGCACAGGGAGACATGACAGGACACTTTTCTTCTGTCTTGATTTTCCATGTTGAGGGCTCTGTGCCAACACAGACTAAATTTGTGGGCTGGTACAGATAATCAAAGAGGGGAAAAATCCCCAATGTTTGAATGGTGCTTCTATGGGAGCTGGGGTAACATACCCAAGTATTTGCATTTTCATTACAGTATTGACCTAAGACCAAAGAAAGTTTTGTTCTCCCTGTATCTGTCAGTGTACACAGGAGAACAAAGCCACAGTCTTCAGAAATCATCTTTGAATTTAAGATTCATTACTGTAACACTTCAACCAGCAGAGCTTGAAAGGGTAGCTCCAGACCAAGCTGTTTAAAAAGCTGCTCCGCAAAACTCTTTATTATGCTTAATTAAAGAGGGCAAAACTAACATATACCAATCTTTCTTTGATAAGTCAATAAAGCTTTAGCCATTGATTTCCATGACCATAGGTTTAACATAAAAAAATCAGCAATAAACACTGAATCTTGTTGAAAACACTGTTCTACCCTCCTGTTCTGAAAAGAATGGAATTAAACCATTTTAAATTCTCTCACATCTTCTTTTCTATTTGATAGAAAACCAAAAGAAAAATGAGAAGCAATACTAAACTTAGCTAAAGCAGCCTTTACCGCTGGTCTAGTTCAGGCATTTGGTCTACACATAATAATCACTTAAACTAAAGGGTGGATTTTTGTCTCCCCTTTAAAATTAATTCTGCAACTTCATAAAATTCAACAGAGAAGATTAATACTGATCAGTTAATTATGTCTCAAAAATGCATAATAAAATATTATCTACTTTCCACTTCTGTTTTGAGGTTTGGTCGGATTTTGCCTTGTAAACACCAAGTGCTATATTTGTAACTGTGCTTGTTTACAGAAGACACCTTCTATAATCAAAGCTTATTTCATGTTTCAATGATATATTTCCCACAAAAGGACCCAGACTTTACCTAAGAGGCTGGTCCAACCCATTAGCTACCTACAAAAGCTACAGTTTGAACCACAGACCCCAAAACATAACAAAGAGCTTGTCGTTTTTCAAGAAAGCCTCAGCAGGACTGTGCCTGAGGATGTAACCTTTAATATCACGCAGCATTTCAGACTGTACAATACATATAGAAGAAGAGTGAGAAATATACATGGGAGAGTCACACACTCATAACATTGTAAAGCACAAATGCGCACTATTCATTGTATTCTGCTTAATTAAACTTCATTTTTACAACTCTCTTAATTAAGAATAGGATCTAGACCTGCTGCATACCTAGACATGTACTGAACTTTACTTGCATAGATCAAATTAAAACTATGAATTTGCATTACCAGTTTGGACTGGCAACAAAGCCAAAGTTAATTAAGTACTTCAGGTATGCCACATTACACCACTTCCAAAAATCAGTTTGCTAAAAGAAATCTTCCTAGAGAAAATGTCGGTTGCATACTTTTCAACATGCTTCATATTTCTGCATTTTTCTGCATCAATTTTTTTTTGAACTATCTTTCAGATTATCCCTGCTTTTATATTGTTTGGTGCTTGTTTTTAAGTAGAGTCATAAATGTATTTCCATTTCATGCTATTCCCAGTTAGGAATAAAATTACGGTAATTCCAAGAAAGAAAATTACCAGGGAATCTGTTCTGCATTTGTAGGCAGGAGTGAGGCACTTTGAATGGAGAAGAAGAATTAAATTAGCCCCAGATATAGGGGCTGAATAGTAGCCATGTGTTTTTGAAGTGAGTATCTGCAAACCCATTCCTATAGATCCTTTATTATCTGAACTTTACACATACAAATATAACAATATAGGTATAATCCGGTAAAAAGTTTGCTGCCCTACAGCAAGCACAAGTCTATCCAATTTTTAGGCAAAACAATTTTTTTTTTTTCTTCCAAAGCTACCACTGATCTTTGAATAAAATATTTTTACCTTCCCCCACAGCCACCAGTTTAGAACAAAAGCATATTCCATGTTTAAGATTCTATATTTACTTAGCTTAAATATTTATGGGTGAGATGTATATACAATATTGAATTAAACAGAAACCAGATTCATTCCTTAATGAGTGAGAAAGAATAGACCTTATATTGGGCAAAAAGCAGTGTTAGAAGTTGTCACCTCTTCTTTAAAGTCAGCAACCACAAGAAATGTTAAGTCTTGTCAACTACTGTACAGAATAACAAAACCAAAAGAAGGTGTTATTAGTTTTTCTTCTATATTATCAGATTTTTACAGCAAAGGTTAGAACGTTCAAAAATGTGTTTAAATTTATTCAGCTGTTCTCTTAGTTTCATGTTTCACTGGGCTGCTACACTGCATTATGTTCCCATATGACTGGATTAAAGCTATCTAACAGGATGGTTAAGTTATTAGTCCAGCATCTGAATACTTGTTCAGAACCTTCTTGATCAAGTATTGACAAGCTGCAAAAGTCATATTGAAATTATATTTTTTTTAAACATTATATTGATGTATTTGTCTGCTCAATACTTCTAAAGGCTGCTCTTCCTCCAAAGGCTCTGTTTAACTAAAATGGTGTGAAAGCTAGGTGTAGGGAGACTGGACAGACCAAGCGAGAGGTAACAGGATACAGAGACTTTAACCTTTAGGTCATCAATTTAAATTCAGCTCAAGTTGATCATGACCAACATTCCCACATGATGAATGTTTGTTAGCCTGTGTAAAGAAATAGACACAATAAATATTGGTGGACACATTACCAAGGTAACTGATCCCCTTTGGTAATCTCAGAAGAATACCTACACACTGACAGTGCACGAAACAATCCTGGTTCCTGTAATTTCATGGAATCCATCATCAATTGCATATTCCAAAGCAATGTCCCAACCACAATCAAATCACTTAGGACAGGTTTTGCAATACATTCTTTTTCAAATAGAAGCATCTTCAACAGTGATCACCACTGAATTCACCTTGTCATAATAAAGTATACGATGCAAAACCAGAAAACTATATTGAAAAATGCCATTAAAATCATTGCTGTTATATCCCAAGTATTACTGCTAGGCAGTTTTGGTTGAACTGTTAAAAGTGTGCATATAGGAAAAACAGAGAAAAACCTGAGACAGCTGACAGGAATAACCAGAGGCATGGAAAGACAGCTCTATATGGAGCCTGAGATTGAGATTTAGTTTAGAGTCCAGATTAATAAATGTTGCCTGGTATGAATATATAAAATAATGATTATTACAGGCATTTCTTCAGAGCCTGGGGGTTATGAATAAAGCTAGGCACAAAGGTTCTTTCCTAGCCTATAAGAATTCTAGCCATTTCAGAAAGGATTTGTCCTAATGCTAACAGGACCTTTCACAATTTCCACAAAAGCAGAGATACCCAACCTATTACAGACAATAGTGCAGTGGTAATGACAGTTGCCTTGGATGCATTAGATATTCAACTGAGTTTAAGTCTCTATTCAGCTAGATTCAGAAAAGGAAATTGAACCAAAGTCGCATGTCTTAAAGGATAATGCCCTAACTATTGGGCTCTAGGTATTGTAATGCAGATTTCTCTCAAGGTTTCTTGTTGAGCAGTTCCATTTTCAATAAATTAGTTATTTGCTATTTGAAATTAAGGCTACCTAAATGAAGTTTCTTTTAACTACCTTTGATATGAGAGAGGTTTCAGGTTCGATAAAGAAACAACTTCTATCAAAATCTCCGTTAACTTGAAAAATGCCCTAGCAGCTTCAGTACTTCCAAGAGCAAATGCAAATAAGTTTCAGACATTTGTGAACAGTCTTTTTTTCCTTTGTGGTGATACTAAAGAGAGGACAGTGGGACCAGGCCATGCAATCCTTTCCTGTTCAAGATATCAAGTAATTATAGGCTGGTAAATCAGTGCTACTATCAGCCATCAATGAACCTCTCATATAAAATAAAAATAAGAAAATAGGCAATAAAATTAAAACCATTTTCATTTAAAATTGATCAAGGAAAACCACAACAGCACATTGTGCACTTTTTCTTTGCTGAATGACAATGCAGTTGAGAATTTTTATACCTGAGAGGATAAGGCCTTTAATTTGAGCTTTAACTAACATATGAGTCATCTTTACTGTGATTTCTTTTTATCCTTCCTATCTGTAAACTTGAAAATATGCTGTTCCCAAATTAAATAGTAATTTTCATCTGATTTTAACCATAAATCTGCTTTTCGTTTCTATAGTTTGTCTTAAATTTGACTACTACCTGACTCTATCGAGATGCCTATTGATAACAACTTTTAATTATTAGAACTTCCTTATACATGGCTTCTCAAAGTACACAGATTCAAATCAACTAGAATCACATAATATAGTTTATCCATAGCTATACAACAAATATTTATTCTTGAAGACCTCTACTCACCTCCAAAGCTTACCACTCTACCAATTCATAGCTTTTAAAATTTTTCCCTTCTGTAGAAATGTTTCTGTTCTTTCCACTCTCCTACTCAATTTTCCAATTCCAGTTTTCTTTCAGTCCTCTCTATTCTTCTCTGTCATTATGTGTGTTATTACAGTCGGGTTTTTTAGCAATTTATCCCAAATTCATAATGCTGGTATCTAAGCACCCATTGATTTCCCCCTTTCACACACCAGCAAACACCCACTTCTCTAGAGCAATCAAGTCAACATTATGCTAAGCAGTTCCCTACACCAGGAGGTCCCCTTGCACACAGAAACATTAATATGATGTTGACTTACAATCTGTATCAATTTGACTTCTGTTCAGTATGAAAGGAGCAATAGCATTAAATTGTGCAAAAGGTAGCCCTTCTAAAGACAGATGATGAGACAGTGAAACTCCTGTGTGGGAACCACAAATGCTGCCAAATGAACTGCACATAAATCTGCTCAGTCAATAACCAGGATACAGACTGCATCCTTCTACTTGTGCTGAGTGCTATCCTACCATATGAAAAGCCCCACTGCAATGAAAATAGACACTAGCAAGGCAGAAAAAGATTTATCTTTAAAACCAACAGCCTGTCATGAATATAAGTTTCTATTCTCACCACAACGACCCCCAATTTACCATATTAAAAAGCAGCAATAGTTCACAATGTAATGCACTTGGATACCAAACTAGGTGATACATCTACTGCCAGAAAAGTAATGTGTAATGAATCACATTATTCCTCTAGTGTTTTAAACAGGTAGAAACAATAACAAAAGAATTGCCAAGGAAGTCCACAGTTCTAACTTTATGCTGTCTATAGATCTTCAGACTAAAAGTAATTCACAGATGTAATTTTCAAAATTAGCATTTCTACTAAAAAGAAAACCAGACTGATCCAAGTTATCTTAGACGTTGACTTACCAGAATAATTCCACTGAGGCAGATAAATGCATCTGCACCCGCACTGCAGGACTTAATTCCTAGGCTATCATTTTATTTTTTTCAATATGTACGTTTTATTAAGTCAGAAATTTGACAAATATTTGACTTATAGATGCAATGCAGTTCATTTAGTTAACTACTCCTGAGCTGAGATCTAATACACACTACTCTACAGACCTGCCTGAAAAAGCATTAACACATTTAAAGCAATTTCCCTTTTTAGAGCTTAAGAATGCACTATGTTTTCTATGGTTCATTACTGCCAGTGGACTTTTGAACCGCAAATTCTTCCTATCACCTTAATTATAACACATTCTTTTAAAGTTAAGTTACTTGTGAAAAACAGGTTCATAAAATCCTTCAGTTCTACATCCAAAGGAGTTGTTAAATTGAAATAAACTAATTACAGGCCTAAAAATATGGGAATTCAAAATGGGGCACGAGGAGGATTTAGGCACTCCCAGCCAAAACGGTGATGCTCAAGGCCCCTATCTCATCCTGTAGATGTCTGTTCTCTGAAGACAACACAGTTTTCTATGCTAAGATAGGCCAGACATGGGAGCTGCATCTCTGTGCATGGCCAGAGTTCACCTAACCAGCCAGAACTGAACATCTCACGGCACAGTTTATGTCGAAGCCTGACTGGGATCTAGAAAAGAAGTCCACCCCTGCAGAGATGATCTGAGGAGCTGGATCCAACAGCTGTTCCCAAAGCCAGCTTAAGCCAACCTAATAAACACCAACCAGGTGGGTTTCCTACAAAATTCTTCAGGTGCTATTTCTTTGTAAAATGGTACACAATCAGCAGTCATTTCTAGCCCAGCAGCAGGACTACTCATCCCAGAAGCAAAATCCCCAGGTTCAATTCCTTCTTCAGTGTAGGACTCAGCAATGTCTCTCAGCAGAATGTTCTAATCCATAGACTACAGGCTGCGTTACATGCTGGGATGAGGAAAGGGATATATTAAACCTCTCCTGTTGAAGCTGTATCATTGTACAGAAAATAATTCAAGAGTCATTGGGCCAGAGAAAGAACACAAGAGGGAGCAAGAGTCTGTAGCCTAGTGATTTGGGCACTCAGCTGGGAAAAGGAGTCCTGGGTTCCGGGCCTTTGCTCCATAGGAGGTTCATGCAATTTATCTAACAGCCTTTTCCATAATGTAAGTCCTAGCCTGAATCTGGCTATGTTTTCCTTCTTGATGCAAGTTTATAAATAACATTTTGTGTATCACATTTATCAATTTGAATTTCACAAACATCAACATGTCTTTTGTATACTTTTAGTGCTACATTTTAAATAGAGAACATCAAAAAACCTGAAATGTGCCAAAACTCCAAAGCTTATTTCATATTAATTTTGCTTTATATACATGTGAAATGCAATAACTTACTTGACAGAGGGCTAAAAATAATATTAAAATGCAAATAAGTTTATTTATCTGTGACAATAATGATGCTTTGAATTACTATGATGTAATTTATCTTTTTTAACTCACCTTTCTCAGGATGTGGTAAAGTTTTTAAGAAGTTATAACAATAGTAATAGACTTCTGATCTCTTAATTCTGCTCAGTTTCAGTTTCTGATTCTCACTTAATAGTATTTTCATTTTCTGGTTCTCATTCCCTAGCACAACAGTGCAATGTCATGCAGGCAACTGTTTAAATCCAAGCAAGTTTACCCTGAAATTCCCACTCCAACAATTTCATGGACATATTTCTGTTTTTGCTAAACATTCTTTTTATAATAGCTTCATTTTGGGCCTAAGCCTACATAACAGGGTCCCTTTAAATAATATTCCATGCCTTGAAACATATTACAAAAACTGTTATATCAAGGCAAGTTATGCAACAGCTCTCTATGGTTTTAGCATATTTACTCTGTCACGCCATATGTGAGACTGCAGCCTCCACAACAAAACCTTTACACACTGAAGTCATTATCTCTGTGAAGTCTGCAACTGGCATTTAAAACTTATTGATGGCCTGGGTATTGGTGGCTCAGTAGGCAGCACTCTTGCCGGAGGCCCAGAAGGTCAGAGGTTCACATTCTGCTCAAAGAACAAGTTGGACATATTCCAGGATTGTGTGTGGGCTGTGCTAGACTCCTAAAGGGGCAGTCCTTAGGACAGTAAGTAAAACCTTGTCTGTTTTGTGGATATCAAAGTCCTCTTGGAAATGGAAGAGGAAGAGTAAGAGGCAAGTTTAACTTGCCTGAAGCAAGTGAATGAAAATGAGCATACTTGCCAGAGACCTGGATTTAGTTGTGTGTGCTAAATACAGAATGATACAACTGCAGTACACTGAACAGATTTAAACAAGCCATTTTGGTCTTTGTGGCAAGCATATGTTCAAGACACAGGTACAGACTGCCAGGCATGCTCAGCATTAGCTGACTTCCATCATAGAATGACTTGGGATTTAATTTCACACCATGGGACTATGAAAAATGCATATGTAGTTTCAGTAAGTGAGGAATCTAAACAAAAAAGGTTTAATGCTAGTAAAACTTCAGAGCATGCTATATAATTACTGAAAAAATCTTCAGCCAAATATCCAAGTCAATACTAGCAACATATATATAGAATAATATAAATGGAGATTCAACCTGCTCTGGTGTTAAACTTTGATACTTGAATATCCCAGATGTCTCCCTCCTCCTCTTCTTCTTTATAGATGGGTAAAGATGGATCTCTTGAAGAAACTGGGGATCACACTCTAGGCAAAGGTTGGACAGGTGATCAATGTACAGCATGAGATTTTGCCGTGGCTATGTGCCTCCAACAGTGACTGGATCATCTGGTTTAGAAAAACAATTAAAAATTGTAATATTTTCTAAAGAACTTATTTAGGGGAAAAATTAACAAAAGGGAGAACAAATGTTTTCTATAACATGGAATGTATCACAGAACTTCTTCCCATAATTATATAGTTCATTTTAAAAATTCATTTGCTTCTTATTTAACATTTAGTTCATTATTTTTTTAATTCCTTAGAAGATAGCCTTTAGAAGACTGTATCCCATTTTCCATTGGCAGAATGTGTTTAATAGTTACAGATGAGATATGAAGTTATTCTCATAAGTTTCGATTTCTTTTTTTGGTGTCTAGCACAACCACACAAAGTGCCAAGACCAGGTCTGGCCCACTATTTAAACAGGCTTTGGAGCAAGCCACTATTTATTAGCCAAATGGGATTCTACTCTGTAGTGCACTTCAGGGAGGTATTCACTGAGGTCAGTGTTTGTTAATGAAGATTCATCTCCCAACACTCCCTCCACAGACTTTCATTCAATAGACTGGAAAACCATTTTCTAAAGGACCATTCAGAGCACCTAAAGTGAGACTGTTTCCTCTAGCATTTAGGAACATCACTTTTTATCTACCTATCTTGTACACAGTGCTTTTTTTTTTTACCATCACAGAAAAACAAATAATCCCCTCCTTCCCAGAAATATCCATTAGTATAATGGACCTTTAAGTTTGGTGAAATCATCCTCTATTTAAGCAACAGTGTTTACACACAGTAAAAAAGATCATGAATTACAAGCATCATGACATCTATAGGTTACCACACAATTAACGTGTAAGCAATAAGATTCTGAAATGAAAGAAATAATGCCAACATTAACTTGTATTTTAGAAACAGAGGAACCCATAACATAATCCCAGTGCAAATTTGCAAAGAATCATGAGTTCATTTTGTGGCTAAAATATGAAAAGAAGCTATTTCAAGGAACGAAGGATGTCCTCTTAACCTGTGACAACAAATTTGTTTGTTTTTTTCTCTTCTCAGTAAGAAAGCAATTAGGTTTTTTTCCAATAAAAATATCCTTGTCCATATATAAACACTCATGGTAATCATGTAATTACCTTACCCAATCAGATTAAATTGCTGTCAGTTGAGTTCCCACTGTTGATTAACTTTCGTGTACTCTAAAGCTAAATGAAGTCTTTGGTAAAGTCACTTAGTCATTTACAAAGGTGTCTCTATGATTCCAAGAAGTATAACAGCAATATATTATTTGCTATAATCATCAAATATCCAAGGTCAAGGATAGATCACAGTGGACCCCTTTTTTAAAACCCAAAGAAATACAGAATTAAACTATGTTGCTTATTTTTGTGTTTCTTGCCATGACTTCTAAATGTAATAGTAACCTTTGACCCCCCCACATTAAACACCATAATTATGTAATTAAAACTAATTATGCAATTTAACATACATATTTTTGTCCTACAACAGGCAGGTCAATTACCTCACTCATTGACCTTGGAAGCTTTCACAGTTTAAACAAAACAATGAGGCTTTCAATTAATTTTAAAGTACAAACAGAGAAGGAGCAGCAGAACCACAAGTCTTCAAGCTAATATTGCATAGATGGATCACTTACAAATCTCTTCATTTTGTATTACATAAAATAAATCCCTTGATAAAAACTTGTAAATGTCTTTTTTTCTTATATGCTTCTATCATTAGAAATGTTAACACATTTGTGAACAAATCATATACACATTACTTGCCAAATGCAAGCAAGAAAGGAAGCAATATACTATTTTTATTTGTCCCGCTTCTTTTCTTCAGTATGGTTTACTTTGCTACATCTCTCCCTGTTTCACCTTAACTTTCTGAAGTCTTTTTCTTTCTCCTTTTTTCTTTTTTATCTTCTCTGTTCCATTACTAACTATAAAACTTGATAGTAATTTATATATTATCAAACTGCTGTAGCCGTTGTCTTTTCCAGTTTCCACTTGCATCCCTAACCTCAGTCACAGGACAGTGTTTCTCAGCAGATCCTGGCTCCTGTGGATGACAATCCAACACACTGAGCAAACTCTGGACTGCAGAAAGTTACAGCGAAAACAAACATGGTACATGCTCTAAGAAATATTCTAAATTTTCCAATGCTGGAAGTTTGGTACAAGTGAGAGACGCTTTATGAAATTATTGAAATATGTTTCACCTCGATAATGTCTTTATTCTCTTAATACACTTAGCTATATATACTGCACTGAAAAATTTTAAATTGCACAACAGAGACTCATGCAATATTACATTGTGTCCAAGGATCTTCTTTCTTTTCAAAGAGTAAAATTAGTAAAATTCAACTACATTTTTATTTTTCAGTAAACTAAATCCCATTCACTAAAGAATCGTTCTTAATGCGGGTATAAGCCTAGGAGCTCTACGTTAAAAAGGATCACATTCTGCTATCTTGTTTTTTCAATTGCTATCTTAGCCACAAAGAGATCCACCAAAATTAATAGGCTTAACTGTGAAGTAAAGCAATAGACAATGCATAGATAGGTATATCAATCAAGCTTCAAGTTGTTTTCTGGTTTTATGCGGGGATCAAAAAATAGTTACTGGCAAAATACATGTGAAAATCTTTGCTGACTTCTTGAAAGTAAGGCAAAAATATCTACAGCACACTTTATGCCCTGGTGTAATTCCAAACATCATTTTTAGAGTCCTTTTGGTTCTCTGGTTTAATTAGTCCTGACTTGCACAAGCAGCTCAAAAAGATATCAGTAAACCTTTGACATAATGGAAACAAGGAGCACTGAACTCTGATGAGGAGTTACAACAAGAAAGAAACAAATTAACATGGTAGCAGGCCTTATTGCTACATTAAACCTTAAATTGGATCTGATTTATATAAAGTAAACCAATATATTGAAATAGTGCCCCAAACTTCTGGACAATAGTTTGAAGGAAAATAATATAGTGCATATATACAAATTCTATCTGAGGGAACAGAGGAGATTATTCCTTATACTCTCATTTAACAGAAACGTTCCTTCTGTTTTGAACGGAACATTAAAATTCTATTTCAGCTCATAGAGCATCCCAAACAGAGCAGCAAAAGAATGTGTGAAGGAGTCCAAATATGGTGCTATTGAAACAGAGTAGATTAGAGGAATTGGGACAGAATCCTACAAGTGGGTAAATAGCAGCAGGAGCTCAGCTTCACAAACAGCAGGATGCTGTTCTTTCCAGACGTGAGTGACATAATACAGGCAAAACAATCAAGATTTTAGCTGATAAATGTATGCATTAGGAAAAGGCTTTGCTGTAGAACTTTCACACTCAACAAACTTTTAGGTAAATTCCGTAGATGTAATTTACACTGGAGAGCATTTTGTCTTATATGAACATGTCCTGTTAATCACGTAAAAACATAAAGACAATAATTTTAAAAGTCTAAATGCAGAAAACACAGGAATATTTGCCTAACAATTCAGTAAATGGATAAAGCCAAAAGCTTTTATAGCTTGACAAAGCTTCAATTCCATCCTGAGCAAGTGTATGTATATTAGCTTAACCATATATAAAAATATTAGCCCCCAAGTATCTAGGATACCTAGAATAAATAAGCAACATAATCTATGTAATTCTATTGATTATTAATACCATACTATAGCAGTAGTATTAGAGAAGTTTTATGGTTCTGAAGGGAGTAGTTGCATTTGTAAAGATACATATTGAGATACCAAAATAGGATGCACTTAATGAAAAAAGAGAGCAGCAGATCATTTTGATTTCTAAATTCAGTTACTGTTTAGCTAACGAAGTGCAAACTATTATGCGTAAAATATTCATCTACCTTCCCCAAATTATTCCCTGTCCTGCACAAAAAAATCCTTGTGGACTAATTACTTCAGTAATTTTGAAATAAATTATAATTCTTAGGTCAAGAGCAGATTCCTGCCTGGAGTACAGGCCACACTTCCCTTTGACTCTTAGAACATTGTGAGACAAGAACTTCTGAGTGGCGGGGTAACTGCAGGAGGCCTTGTAGAGAGCTAGAGAGCATTGGAGCACACCACAGGTCCATCCACTGCAGCACCTTTCTCCTGTGGTGGCTCCTGGTATAGTCTCCCACCTTAAGCAACCTTCATGGCATATAATTTCTGCATTTCATAGCCTCTGATGGATTTCCCCCCCCCATGAATTCATCAAATCTCATTTTGAACTAGTAAAAAACTTTAGCACTCACAGCATCATGTGCCAAGAAGTTCCATAGAAGAATTACAGTTTATAGGATGAAATACCCCATCCTCCTCCCCTCGGCCCATGTTTGTTTTCAGTTGTTTGGTTTGGTTTTTTTTTTAAACACCCCAACTGCTAATTTTATATAGTACTCAGATTAATCTTAATATGAGGGATAGTAACTAGCTGTTGTGAATTCACTTCTTTGTCAGGGACAGCTTTATACTTTCTAGAAACTTGCAGGCATTTCGTTAAACCTTATTAGCTCTTCAAATATCCAGTTGACTTTTAATTCAGAAATCAGTTGAAGAGGTGGTTGTGCCTTTGCGTACATCAGCTATAGTGATTAAGGAGTCAGGACAGAGCAAAGGCCAACCAGAAGCACAACAGTACAGAGTTCCTCTGCCATGGCTTGGGTGATCACATAAGAACATCATGACATTTGCAGAAGACACCTGAAGACTGTATTCCCTGAGCCCTTTCTCAGCACATGACCAAAATTTCTATCTATGATCTGATCACAAAACAGACATTTTGCATCACATGATTGAGAGAGAGAACATGACAGATGATGTCCATATTTTGATAATCTGATGGACATGTAAATAGATTTATGGTCATTTCTTCTGGAGAAAGACTAGATTACAGAGCAGGTCAAGTTCTTGTTAGCTGGCTCCAGTCTATAGATCTTGTCACAAGTTGGCCACCTGTGTTGTTAATGTGTATGATTTCTGGAGATCTTTCACAAAACTGTATGATCAGGAATTTGAAACGATAAAGAGATAGCCATAGTATTCAGCAGTTCTAGCTCCAGTTCCCTGGTCATCTGAAAAACAATGAGACAATGCTGCTTCTCCATTACCTGCAGCGCTGTGCAGTTATTGCAATATGTAGTCATCTTGTTCTCATCACCACAGGGAGTGTGACTTACACGTACGGATGTATTGCACATTTATAGCATGTTTGGTACAGAGCAGAGCAGCTCTGTAAAAGCTGATTAAGACATTATGCTGAACTAAAAATTGAATGCTTTGTGAATATCTGTGTTTTGGCTTTTCCCCAAATGTCTTCCCCCCACAAAGTGAGAGAGGACAGCTGGAGTAGACTAACTTTCTGTACACAAAAGACTTTTTTTTCTTTCCTTTTGAAGGTATTACTTGCATGTTATTACATTTACATAAAGGATCTTAATTCTTTGCCATATATAGTAAATTGCACTCCAGTATGTGAATGTTGTATAGCCATCTCCCCCCCAAAAACAAAATAGAATTATCCTCACTGTCATTCAGGCTTTTTTTTCCACCATTACAAAGAATTGATACAAATCTATTTTTGTTTGGTCTGTTCTATGCTGACAGCAATTAATTCTAAAGCTTACAGCATAAAGACATACAAGTATCACATATGTTTTTAATCTACAAGCAAGTTATCCAATTATTTTAGGTAAACTTTATGATCACAACCATTCTTACTGACTCTGATATGATACGTCATTTTCTTCTTAATGGCTTAGGACTCATATATACTGCTATGGGGAATATATTCTTGAACATTCCTCATGTTTTACCTTCTGATCTTGAAATAATAATATAATCAATGAGCACATTTTGTTTATACTTATTAGTAAAAAGACATTAAAAGCATGCTGGGAAATAATATTCCATGCCTTAGGACTCAAACAAGTTCTCTTTCTAAATAGAGCTTGTGTAAATCACAGACAAAGTTGACAAATTTCATGGATTAGTCATGGTGAAAATATCAGATTTCATGGTTTAAAACAGATTAATAGGAAAATCATATTAGAATCCAAATTATCCAAATTCTGCATGTTTTTGAAGAATGAAATGAAAAATAGTGATAGTTCCGGAGTCCATTCACTTATTTATATTTGCACTGAGTCACATACCGAGCGTAAATCTTCCTCATCAACCTAGTGTCTTGTAAAACCACTGAAGCCTATATTTAGCTACATTAGGCAAGACACACTAGAACCAGAACATCAGGAATTATAGAGACCATAGTAGATTCAAGCTATTTCAGGGCATTTTTCCATCAAGTTATCCTAATGTGAAAATATTTTGTCACCTTATATAAAAACTTTAACTAACGGAAGAAACAGACTTTGAAATGAAAGCTGATATTTTCACCATTATTTATATCTTGTGCATCTAATTAAAAACAAGAGAAAGAATCTCCTGTCGAAGTTCCACTTTAACAGAATATCTCAGTATTCTGGTAAAAATATAAAATTCATACCAGTGAAAAACAACATTTGGAGTTAACAGAAACTATCAGTTTTCATGTGAAACTTCATGGCTTTTAAGACTTTCATGATGATGTAATTTAAAGTGAGGGCTTATTTAAAAGAGAGGTTACATATAACCATGTGATTCAAAGAGACGTGTTGACTATATAACTATTTGGCTTGATGCCTACATCTCTTCTACTTAGCTGTATAGACCACTTGTCATCTTTGCATATGAAGACAGCCAATTTGTCAGACATTTGCCTTAATTCTTTTTCTTTGTCTTCTTTACAATATCGTTCATATACATCCTGGTCATCAATATCATATATCTGACTGGAGGATGGAAATTCATTTGTGTCTCCATCTTATTTCCTTTGCATGCAATCCTCCTGGGTCTTATAGGATGTACTTAATAAGAACCACATTATTCTGCTAAAGGAAGTCCTTGAGCAGACTTTGAGAAGCAGTATGGCAAATTAGTTTCAGAATGTGGAAGGTCAGGTTGGAAATAAAAAGCTGCAGTTATCTGCAATATTTTCTGCAGTTCAGAAATTAAGAAAAAGAGGTCTAACTTTCAAGAAAGGATTTGTTTTGTGTTTTTCCTTTAGAAAGCTGGACTAATTTATCCACAAACAATAATGGGTTGGGCATTAGCTGAAACTAATTAAAATTAGCTTTTAGTTAAATTCATATTTTTAATATTAGCAATCACATTTCTCTTCCAAGTGTATTTAAATGCTTTTATTTCCACAGACTTAGAACATTATTTGCAACAAATTCTATACCATTCAAATATTAAATTTAAAAGCGTATTTGAGTTTGAACATAAATAGCCCTTTAGATGGTTGGAAACGTCAGGTTTATAGCTGTCCTTGCAACCTTAATTCTGCCCCCTGGTGTCTATAAATTATGGTTATTTCTAACTAATGATCACACATTATTTTTCACTGCAGGATCTCAGTGTCACTGTTCACAAGCTAAATTTTTCCTACAGCATGAAGCTGCCTTTCAATACTACCATAATTTTTAAAATGCTGCCTTTGCTAAACATCTCCCTGAAACTATGTTACTATTTGCTTCCTGGGCTTCTCTGTGCTGCTCACCACCATACCTGGATATCTCTAGAACACTAACCAACTGCTTTCTGCATCTTCCTTGGGATATGAAAAGAGCATTATTATCTGTGTGGGAAAAAGATGGTGCGCAGACACTGGGCACAGTTTCAAAAGTCTTTGTTTGTTGCAGATGTCTTGGTCATTTGCTCTAACACACTAGGCTTTCTTGTGAAAGATCTTCAGATTTTATAGTCCTTTTCATTTTTGAAACAATTGTATAGACTTTAACATGTCATATGTGCTACAATTCTATAAAATAAAATTGTACATTTTATTTTCCTCATTTTGTAGATATTAAAAAGTGATTTTTGCCTCTGCGGCCCAGAGAACTGTTAGAAATGGCCTAAAACCCCAAAACACTCCTGTGGTGCTTGGTGCTTCGGCACTGGTTTTGCTCCTGATGACCCGGCAATTGTACTACTGTAACGGCAGCGTTTTCATCACTCTGTGGTACTGTGACTGCTCTATACATCTGAGAGAGCTCACTACTGAAATTAATAAGAGTTCACACAATACCTGTTATTTTGTTCTACACAATTTGTTAGCACATAAGAAATCTGTAGGAAGAGAATGGGTAGGGCTAAGTTAACCAATAACATTATTGTTTGTCTCTCCCACAGCCACAACCCCCTATAATATGCGATTCAAGAATGCATTTAGTATAATAGATAGCAAGCATGGAACAGCAGTGAAGTGCTACAGAAAAGGTAGTAAATGGCTGTATATCTGAACAGCGCTTAACGTGCACCAAAAAAGGACACCAAAATAAAAATTATATGAGCTACATTAAATCTGGCACTTTCTAAATTCCAGATTTTTGATTTACGCTGTAATCTCCATTTAATGAAGCCATTTTGTTGACAAAAGTTACAGAAAACTTTAATGACCGCTCGTCCGTACCAGAAGCGAAGTTTGAGCTCTTAAAAGTGATCTCTTTTCGGTTCTTAGCATTTTGAGGTGCAAGAACTTCAAAAGACATGTTTAATTTTCTACTGACGCTGAAATGAGATCACACACACACACACACACACACCCCCCAATATTTCCTTTACAGTTGTAAAAAAAAGGAAACCAAATTTTGGACTAAATTTGGTCAAAATTTTCACATAATAATCTCTCCCTCACCTTCTCATATACTGAAAGAAATAAGTAATCCGTGTTTGTAAAGCATTCTAATGACCTCAGATGAAAAATTACAGAAATGCAAAGCAAGTATAATTGTTGTTATTATGATGAAAATGTCTAGTTCTACTCACTATGTTCACTGCCTTAAGTATAAGCAACACAGTGGGTAGCCTGTTATTACTAAAGGAATAAACTTTTTCATCAAACACTCTTTATAAAAATATTTCCCTGGAAATGTAACACAGCATGTAGCAAGACTACTACAATTTTCCATCAACTATGAGTACATGCAGCATAGGTACTGTATTTAGATAATTTTACTTGAGCTTTTTGGCAATAGTTCCTCTCAAGGAAATCTACATTAACCTGAAATTTAGAGTCTGTTATCCCCAGGCCAGCTTCATTGGAATTTTTAATATGGCACTGTCTATTCAACAGTTGTGTGTAAAATGCCAATAAACTGGCCAGAAAAGAGCTGAAGGGCTAATTGCCTTTTAACTCCACTGTGATGATAAAGTCACGTAGAAAGAAAGGAAAAACTCCCACTGCTTTAACAAGTTTATCTGACTGCCACTTTAACATTCTCTGTCTGCATGCACTTTAGTGCATTCACCAATAAAAGGATAAAAGCATTCAAAATCCTATACCCTCAATAACTAAGAAAGTCCAGATTCAAAACGTCTGCTCTGCTGGAATCAGCCCATTAGGTCAGCTAGCTTTTTGCGTGGTACTTGATTTCAACTATACGGTACATACAAAGAAAAAAAAATTCCTTTTGATGCAAAAGATTATAAATCCTAAGGAAACTTCAGTGAGAGAAGAAAAGGAAGGATACCGTTTTGAAATAATAATAAAAAGCAGAAACTGCTCTCACAGATGAAGGGTGAAATAGTGCCAATCAAGTCAGTGCTGAAATTCCCATTGACTTTAGCAGGATTTAGTTGCAAAATAAAACACAATACAGAAAAATATAGCGTCACTTAATTTTTAATGCGTAATTTCAATGTTCAATTATTCTCTGTTCCTTCAACCATATTTTATGTTCTTCTCTTCTATACTTCTTAAAAATCCAGTTTCATACAATTTTTTTTCATCTGATTTTGAATGAGATTTTCTACCTAACTGGTTGTCTGCACTTTTTGCACAGTGACACTTCCTATTAATCAACAATTAAAAGTAGGCATCAAATAATGTCAGGTCTGGAAGTCAATAGTCATAGACAAAAAGTGTATTTGCCTTTGCTACTGACGGATAACCATTCTCTTCCTACTTGATTCCGCAAAATGAGACATTTCTATTAAAAAGACATTTCACAGAATGATTAAAAGGAAGAGACTAGTGGTCACTTACATTGTTTGCTGGACTTGTATTTTCACTTTGACCACAGAAGGGACACAATCAGCTCTGATATTGAATTGACCTGTTCCGCTTCATAAAATAAAGGCAGCAATAGAGGCATTGTGGTTGCCAGCTGCAAACCACTGAGTTGTTTTTCTATTAAAAATCTCTTCCATGTTTTTCTTATTGTAATCTGGAAAGAGTACAAAATCTAAAATCTGAGGGAATTTCTATAGAAAAGAATACTGTTAACAACAAAAGTTCCTCAAGTACTCATAAAAGCAAATGTTATATCATAATACAGTAAAAGTTAAAACCAGAATTTCAAACTAAAAATTAAGCGTCCTTCAAAACAGACATGTGCATTGGAGCCTCTGCATTAATATACTTATTTCCATATAGTTCTGCATTTCCCTTCTTCATCACTTTATAATTTATTCCAGATTTTGTTATTTCTTTCACATTTGAAGGTACATTGTTCCACATTTGGTTGATGAAAGGCTGAACTGGATGGAAGTACAGTGAAATGTTAGAGGGAGAATGAAAACAAGAAGGAAGTTAAATCTTGAATTTGTAAGGTAGTAGCAAAACTAAAGAAAATCTAGTGCTCAGAGAGACCCGGAATGTTCACAGTATAAAATAAACAATTTTGCTATCCTTCCAAATTTAAAATGCCAATACCTAAGGGAAGCAATGAATTTATCCATAACAATACACTACTTTCAGGTTGTCACTGCAGTTCAGGAGTATTCTTAAAGCTTAGATCTTTGTTACTAGATTAGAAGGCAGAGTAAACTAAAAGATCAAGCTAATCTAGGATAAACTTCTTTTCCACAGTTCAAAGGCACTGGCCTTTCCACAGGTTCAATTGCAGGTTTCTTTGAAGATGTGCCCTAAAGTTCATTAAAGAAATTTCACTGACTTGAACTGATTTCAACATTAAAAAGATAATGCAAGAGTTTCATTGCCAGAAAGAACCTGACAGACTGACTTGCAGCTTTTTTCAGGTGGCCTTCTTTATTTAAACAGATCTTCATGTTTAAATCCTTGAGAAAACTAAAAAAAATAAATAAAAAAACCCCTTGAAAACACAGATTTTAAAAAATCCAGTAAAAAAAAAAAAATCATTACTTAATTCTTTCTACAGAATCCAAACTCAGCATTGCTGTTTTTCCCCTTCATTGACTGTCCTTAACAATATTTCCAGGTGGTAGTCCACACAGTGAACTGTCAGTTACTGCTTAAGAAGCATCCAATCTGTGCACAGAACTTTGCAAAGAAATACAACTGCAGTCTTTAACAATGTAATAATAGGTGCTCCATAGCCTCTGTCACACTAATGTGAAGAGGAAAACACTGTTTAAGATTTTCTCTACCTCTGTTGAAATCAAGGGAGGCATATTTCCTGATTATAACTTCAGAGTTACACTTGGTCATTAAGATAAACAGTTGGTTTTTTACACTAGGGTGAATGCTAATCTCCTTATTCAGAAAAAAACCAGTAACTGTTGATATGACAGTCTTAGGAAGGGGACTTTACTAATAAAGTAGCTGAAGGGGAGGCTCTCTGCCTAGAAAACGGGACTGTACATACTTTCAAGATTTGTTACAGAATAGCTTACAAGGCATTACAATTGCATTCTTTTTTTAGTACATAATGCAGCACGGATGATATGAAAAAAATTAACACACAGAAAATTTCCCAAATCAAGAGTAAGCATATCAGCATCATTTTTCAGAACAACCAGGCACCCTCTAACTTTCTAGCAACAAAAGCTGTAGTTCCTGGTTACTATAGTCTCAGACTTATGCACCAGACTCACAAAATGGTACTCCTGAATTTCATTCAATTTCATGTTTATTCTAAATACTAGCTTATTGGCCAGATCCTGTCAAATCAAAACCCCATCCTGGAGTTTGACAACTATTATTTTGTAAACACTGGTAATGAATGGAATTTGCCTTCTTGGACAATAAATTCTACATATTTAGGCCAATTAAATACTTGCATTTCCTCAAAAAAATTGCATACAGGACAAGTCAAATATTCTGGCAGTACTCTGTTCCACCTGTAAGTTATTCTACCTTGAACCTTTATGAGAAAATTCTAAACAGAAAACTGTCAAATGTGCCAAGGTTTATTTGAAAAACATCATCCTCGGCATTTTGATTTGTCCTTTGTTACTTTTTCTCTTCATAAAAGCACACAGCTGTCTCTTTAAGCCTATTTATTTACTTTGCTTTTTTGAGTTCAAGATTTTATCTTGTAGATTTAAAAAAAAAAAAGACAGAAATACCTGTCAATGTTGACACATTTAGGCCTTGTAGTAAAAGCTGTCAAGCTATGCAGCTCACTCAAGGAAACTGTGTTTTATCAGAACAATGAAATTGATTACAAAATATCATTTAAAAAATTACAAGATGACATACTGAAGATAAAACACTGAAATTCACATTAAAGCTTTTGTCATTTAGCAAATCTCTTCATTATTCAACCTCTTGCAGGGATGGACAAGCAAATATTTTAATGATTAAAAAGATACTGAAAAACTGATCCTTCTGTCACCTAGCTTAATATTAACAGTATAATGTGATTAAATCTACTTAATGTGTAGTCCTTACACAGAAAAAATTATATGGTATAACAACATTATCAGTTTACAAATTGAAACAAGCAAAAGTTAAAAAAATCCAGATTGAGATTTTCTTTTCATTTTGAATTTTGTACTTTATTAGATATCAGTTATGATACAGTCCTTAATTCTGCATATCTTTTTTTTTCCCAGGACTCCTGTCTCAATCAGTACACAGAATGGATGTCAGGCCTTTGCCCATGACCAACTACCCAATGTTTTGGATACATCTTATCTTCAAGCTTCATCGACTGAATTCTATTCAAACTCTACTGTCTAAACAAAACTACTAATTTCATTCAGGCTTTTCTAGAGCATTTTTTATTATGACATCATTGCATTAATTTACTTGAGTATCAGCATCCACTACTCAGTTGACTTGTATTCTCGTCTCTCTGGACTCTCTTCAGTTACTACCATTAGGGATTTTGCTCAGCCAGTTCCAATTTGCCCTCCATCTTCCATATTCAATCATTCTTATTCATGTACCCCAATCTCCACCATGCCCTCCAATCCCCATCTTACTATCCCCTCCTTCACAGTTTAGCACTCCTAATTTTTGTCCTTGTCTCCTGAACCACCAACTATTGCACCTGTTTGCACAGCTGCCTCAGCTCTACCTTAACCCTGCAGCTGATTTGCTATTTCTTTTCTATCAAGATATATTCTAAAATTGTTTTTCTTCCCCCTCAAGGTTTTTAATCAGCCTCAGTCCTCTCTGGATCTCATTCTATCCTCTCAAATCAACTTGTTAAGGAAAATCCCTGTTATGGACTGACAGATAAAACATAAGATAGAGGAGAGGCAATCTCAGCTTCAGCTCTGGACCTGGTACAACAGAAGCACTCCCAAACTGAAAATAAGGGAAATATTCCTCAGCCCCAGAACTGATCACACAGATGAAATCCTAGTTGCTAAAACTTAATGATTATCATGCAAAGTGGGATTCTTCGAAATTAACCAGATTTAACATTTACTTGGACAACAAATGTACATCCATTAAATGAATACCGTCCAGCTGTTAAAACTCAGGACACTATCCTGAAGCAATGGGATCAGTAAATCTTTTCAAAGAAACTTCCACTTACATTGTTTACTGGTTTGGGTTGGTTTGTTTTTTTTTTACCTATATGCTCTGTCTTGCAAATAGCTGAGCCTTTTCAGCTAAGCATATGGAACCATTTGTGCAGAGTATAAATTCCTGAGACAGATAACCTCACTTGGAAAATGTCCCAAGTAATTTTATAAAATTATCAGCTAAAAGAAAGGATTTCTTTATGGGAAAGGTCAGACAATTCTTAAAAGAAGAAAGGATACTATGCAGGTCTCTAAACTCAGAATATGTAATGCAGATGAATAAACCCATACTACTGCTTTATTGTAATAACCTATTTGTTTCTTTCTGTTGGAACCAGAAAGGAAATTTTGAAGTGCTGTAACTATAAAATAAAAAGACGTAGAAAATCTTGGTTGATAATTATTTGCCAAAACAGCTAAAAAATAAACCTGTTAAAAAAACCCAGCAGAATAAACACAGTAAAAAAATATTTAATTTTTATAAATTGATACAATGATATTTACATGTTGATATATGTTTCAAATATTGATATAAATGTTCATATATTGCATACTTTTGGGGTCCTCCTTGCTAAGGACAAAAAAATCCTACAGCATGGTAGGAATAAAAAATTGAATACATAAATATTTAACAGAGGGAAAAAGGGTATATAACACTTGCATGCTACAGCATTGCCAGAGAGAATGTTGCTATTTAGAGCTGATTAAATATATTTAAATTTATCTTAATAATTAAATTGAGAAATTTTTTTTGCTTTCAAAATTTTGTAAAATATTACTGTTATTTGTACATTCAGACTGTAAATTCAGAGTACTGTACACCTTATTCACAGCTTATAAAATCTTGCTCCTTAGCATGCCAAGTGCTTCAGTCCTCAAATCACAGTGCACAACAATAACACAACATGCAGACAAACAAATCTATGCAAAAACTAGCAAATATGCTACATGAAAGAGTTAAAAATTAAGTTAGAAGAACAATTAGTCACAAACCAGGCCAGTACAAATAGATAAATACAAAACTATTTATGAACAGGTCATAACACCTTTGTAGTTCAATTTCTCAAAACAGAAATATAATAGTACCTACTTATAAATTATTTTGTGAAGTCTGTATTTATTTTAAAAGAGCACACATTATTAGTATTAATTGACACAGATATTATATCATTATAACATTACCAGATATTATTATTATTATATGATTAAAGATGCAATCAAAGGCCTCTCAGAGGAACCCACATACATAATACCTAAAAAGAATAGGCTGCTAGAACAACACCGTTACGCTTCAGCAGTGAAGGTAAAACCTGCTTTTATAGTTTGATGTAAAAGGTAATGGTTGACTTTCAACTGACATTGATGGATTGTAGATCACACCTTCAAACTCAGCTGGATGAATTCCAGTTTTCATAGGTGTGATATCACTATCAGTACTGCTACCACAGTCAAATAATTGACCATTGACATCATGCTCAAATTGTAAGATTTTACTTTGAGTCCATGGGCTGCCATATGTTTAATACTACAGTGTACCATGAGGGCCCTTAAAGCATTTCCTTTTAATTTTTTTTTCTTCTGTTAGCTGGCTTATTAACTGTATTAGCAGTATTTCCTATTCTGCATATAGGAAATACCTGTTCATGCCAGTAATACCTTGTCTAACTGTAAAAAACTAAGAGGAAACTATCCACTATCCTACACTCCATAAATACATCAAGCTCTTAGGCATATAGAAGGGAGACCTTGCGATCCTTGGTTAATGCCAGACGGATCACTGTAAGAGTATTTTGGCTCCTTCTACACACATCCCACCATTAAATTTGATTCTACTAAATCCTGTCTAAAATTTAAAAAATGGTGACCTACTATTATTTACTTTATTGAATATCAATTCTTACTATAACAAGAAAAAACACAACTAAGCAGAAGAAATTAAAGCAATCACAGCCATTTGAAATATAAGTATTTGCCAGTCTTAACATACAATTATAAAATTAAGAGATAATATATTTTAGAATCAGATTTATTTGCTAATGAAAATTGTTGTCGGTTGTCTACAATGTCTATTGAATTCAGCAAGTGTATTGCATTAATTTTTAGGGCAAGGACCAGTCATAAGAATACAAACACATTTTATCTTCCTTGGGTTCTTGGGGATGACTGCTCTTTTCCTAAGATACTGCATATTTTATTCTATGAGAATTCTATGAGAATTCAACCTCATGGAATTAATGCCTCATAACATTCAAAATAGTTGGTTCCCAAGGATGATGGTGTATAAAGGATAACTTTGTTAGCATACTACATTTCCTTTCACTTTTAGCCAATTAATTTCTACATCAGAATTCAATTTTTTTAAAGAGTGTAAGCATAAGGCATTTGCTCTCTGAATGAAGTGAAATGACAGAAGCCTTGGTTTTTTTCATTTCAAAGGTAAAAAGCCCAAACCACATTTTAGTCTGTTTATTTACACCTTGAGATCAACACAGTCTGAAACTCCAACTAAGTTCAGGATACATTGTCCCACTGAAATTCTGTATTAATTAAATATTTGAAAGATGCTTTAGTTCTAAAAAAATTACTTGTAAATAATAACTTCAAGAATCCCTTAGCTGTAGATGTTCAGTTATATTTAGAATTGTAAAGAACTTTCTCTTTTCCTCTTAGAGGAACATGAAGAACTATATACATCTGAAAACATTTTATTTGTTAAAATTTAGTCATCTCATTTCTGTTTTTTTTTTTTGTACCACAAACAGATGCAGAAGTGTATAATATTCAGTGTAGACATGTCTAAAAATGAAAGGCAATAGCGTATAAGCCAGATTCAAATTCTTTCTCAGCATTAATTCCACCCTTTTTTCCTCCAGCATGCATTCTTGCCCCTTCTACAACAGTCCTTGAAGTTTAGCAGCTTGAAATCATATGTCTGTCTGCTAAGCTGCTAGGTATGTGAAACAAAGTTTTTAGGAGACCCATAAAATCAAACAAGATCAGACTAAATTATCTGCTGCTGATCTGCACTGATACATTACTGCTAGTTACTAAACCAGCCACTTTAGGTCCTGAAAAAAATTCAAGGGGCAATGAACCATGATATGCAATTTCATTGAAAGTTAGTTAAGCGCATTATCTGACAGAAAAAGCATTTTCGTCACCTTTGGTTGTCAACTTGGAAAACAGTAAGAGTGATAATTACGTCTTTAGCACTAGTAGAGACCATCTGAAGTATTACAGCATGAAAGCTCTTTCATTAAACCAATGATCTCCTACTGACTAGGAAGGCATTCAACTATTTTTTAATTCTGGGATAGAATTATGCCACAAAATTTGTACAGGCCTACTTGAAGAAAATAAGGCTGCACTTCAATCACTTTCTCCACTGTCATGCCTGTGCAGATACCTTCTCATATATGCCTAGTATCTGAGATCAGATCAAAATGTGGGTGTTGGGCTTTCACTGCTCTTTCTTTTCCTTTGTGAAGACAGTATATCAGATGCTGCTTTATTTACCTCCCACTATAGAACTGCAACTGAGCAACCATATTTTCTTCTCACTCCTCTGCTCTTTCTCCTGTTTTCCTCTAAGGGTTACACCTTCTAAGGTAAAAAAACTACTACAGCAGTCATTTAAACAGAGTGCTTCCAAACTTTTCAGATCACCCACTAATTCTAAATTAAATAAGAATTAGCCACAACTCCCTATTTGCTATTAAAGAGTGTATAAAAACAGAGTGTATTTGTGCATGAGTATCCAGAGGAAAGCCTTGATTTTGGAGGACAGCAGTGTGAAGGTGGTGAGCAAGTTAAATCTTCCTTTCTTTGTAACAAAATTCTTAACTCTTCTCCAGGTCTTTTGATTTGTATAACTTCCCTCATGGCTTGAGACGAAATACGATAAATTATTAAATGCGGTAAAATTTTGTCTGCTATTAATAGATTAATAGTCAACCATAGCAATACACATAATATACTGAAATCTGTATTATAAAGTAAAACACACAAAAGCAACTGGCTTGCTCTGATTATGTATTGCTTATGATCTGAATTATGACAGTAAAGCATTAAGGGTGTGAGTTAAAGGTATAGATACAAGAGTCTTTGAATCACATTCCTAATTATGAATCTTGCAAGCCAGTATCTACTAATATTGAAATATCTACCCTTGATATTAATATCTGAGCATATTTATGGACTCAATTTAATCACCAACATTTGAAACATATTTTGGCTCTAATAAAATAAAAATTGTTTATTGTTGTTCCAAAAGATATATCAACCCTGTCCTCAAAGACTCCAAAACCTTTGGCTTTAAGAAGAAGCATCTTTTAAGTCTTTGATTCTTTGAATATTATCTTCTCTGAGTACATCAAGGAAAATGGCAAATCAATAAATAAATAACCCAACTTTGAACTGCTATGCCTAAGACCTTTATGTAGCAAACAAAAATATTTGGCTGAGGTACATTAAGGTCAGGAGCCAAACTTTGTGTATACAGTATTATGCCACACAGGAAAATGTGAGGCACTATACACAATAATACTTATGCTTTTTAATTATCTCTAAACACACAAAACACCTTATAAATCAATATGATGCACATTGGATGTATATCTTTATCCTTTCTTTCATATTTTGGTTTTGAGCATCAGCTTGGAATACTTCTATATTTTTAAGTATAAGGTGAAAGAAAAAACAATACTCAAAGATTGGTTTACAAAGCAAATGAGGAACTGGGGAAGTTCCCGAATGAAAAAACTGTGGAAGACTAACGCACTGACCTTCTCAGTCACTTGCACTCCTGCCATGCCTGATTAGCTCCCTATATTCTCAGAGCCATTATCATCAGTTATGAGGCAGACACAGTAACAAATTGAAACAAAAAAATCTTTTCCACTCCTAAATCCTGGAAGCTTTTCCCACATCAAATACTTCGTGGGAGACATCACTAGAGGAGGCACAGAATGATCCAGGACTCAATAACATGCTCAGTAATGCAAACCACACATTAATAGCTCTGCTACAACTACACAGTATGTAGTTGCAGTGCACGCAACAAAGCAGAGGAACACTAGTTAATTTGTGGATCTCAACTGAGTTCAGTCTCTTGTTTCATAGCCCTTTCTTGTTTCCACATTTTTCATTGAGCAGCTACCCTCACTGAGAGGAATTATTCACCACTGTCTGCATAAACATTGACAGCTATGATTACCATACTCTTCTGACATTTCAAAAGTTAGTACTCCTGCTCAGGTTTATTAGATAAAGACTGTCTTAGCTTCTGTTGTGAGCAAACATTTAGTGTGCATACAACATACAAACTACAGATCTTACTATGAACAAGAAAAGCAAAGAAAATATCTTTCAGAGACAAAAAAGGCAAAAACAGCAAAACCACATGTCAATCCTAGCAATTTACACTTTTAGAAATAACGCCACTTCTACACCTACACAGAAAAAGTGAAGTATATCAGTTAATCATGGATTCTGCAAGAGATATTCAGATTAAGTATCTATTTACCCCATGTAGACAAAATTAATGGTAATTGAAACTTTCTAATGAAGGTGGAAAATCACCCACTTGAGAGCAAGAGAATGCAATGGCTGTAAGGGTGAGCATGCAGCTTTCCCAGCTCTTCAAAGCCTGTCACAATCCTAAAAAATTGTGGGACAAAGCTTTCCTTGCCCCCCAAAAAGGTCTGTGCAAGAATGCCCCGGAACTACTATTCTATAGAATTGCTTTCAGTACACTTCCCTAAGTGCACATTTACTGATTTGTGACGTGACCTTACTGAAAATGACAATTCAAAATCACATTGCTCATAACAGAATTATTGATTTGTAATTAAATTTTGCCTATTATCAATTCAAGGACTCAGGTCTCATCATGCTATTCACAGTATAAATACTCTTTTTCCATAAATTTCACAACTTGGGATAAAAATATGAAGAAACAAATAAAGGTGAGATGAAAAGACAGATAGAATCCTGATTTTAATTACTGTTTATCAACTTTGCTTGTCACTTGCCGCTCTTTTGTTAGACGGAAGTTAATAGCCTTCAAGGATAATTAGTAGTGATTTAAAGGGTGCCACAGTGGTGAGTTTATAGATTTGGACATAGTTTCCTCTCACCTAAAGGAAACATGAGAGAAAGTGGGAAGGTTTTGGAGGAACAAGGAGACTATATGAACAATAAAGGCCAGACTTCCTCATACAGCCAAGGAGGCAATGACATTGTGTCTTGGAATATTTGGTCTAAATGGTAGAGAGCCCATTTCTTATTGAAGATGTGAAATCCAAAAAGAGACAGGCCTAAAATATTCTAATTTATTGCATACTTTACTGAGCACTTTGAAGACAGTTTACTGACCAGCTTTCATCCTCAAACCTGGGACTATTATTTCTACTGCATTAATAGCAGATACTCTTAGAGAAAGCAATTAGGTCTGAGGACAGAAAACAAGGAATGTTCCTTGAGAACAAAACTACAGCAATATTTTGATGCACAACGAATTCCCAAAACCCAAAAGACTGCAATTTAGAAATCTAATTAGTTTTAAAGTGTTGATAAAAGATATTCATAATACATTTTGTACGAACTTTATCAGAGACTCAGGGGCAAAACTAATATGCTTATATTATGAAAATAGCAACCACTACATATATAACACAACTGTGATACGTATCCTCAGGCACATCAGCATTAAGTTTTCTAAAGAGTTCAAAAGCTTCCTATGAAAACCTGCTACACAAGTTAATAGAAGATACTTGGCAATATATTACCAAAGCTGGTGATTCTGAAGATTGTCTTACATTTTAGATAGTGGACCTAGAAAAGCTTTGTGACAATCACCAAAAAATGCAAAAAATTGCAAACATGCATATTGGAAAAAAGGAGAAATGTTTCAGTGACTGCCATTTGAGTGCATATACATGATAGAGGAACAACAAAACCAGCACAGGACTGACATGTAGGTGAAATTAAAGCACAGCTACAGAAACTCTGATACTGTGACCTAGATAGCTGTGTGGACTCAATGGTGCCAAAACCAGGACAGGACACCAACTAGGTACAGCACTTCTACTTTATGTCTTCCATGCTCAGGAAAAAACAACCCGTGTATATTAGAACTCAGATATATAGATCTGTAACACAGACGGTTCACTAATGTCTCTGCTCCTGTCTCTGTGCACCGACCCCAAACACTGACAAGTTAAAAGTGGTAAGTACATCATTGTGTTGAAGAGCTTGGATATTCATAGTGTCTCACCTTGGTGGAGATGGAAGAGCCACTGATATCAGAAGAGATTAGATCACCCGTTAAAAGTTCTAGTAATAGACCTACCTTTGAAGAGCAAGAGCAGCTGTATATACTGCTGTGAAACATTACATAGAAATCTGGTCAACATTTGCTTCATACAAAAAGATATTTCATTTTTATTTCATACAAAAGATATTTTATTCCAAATTATTTACCTACTTTAGTAGGTGAATTTATTCAATTATTGCTTTGATTATAAAAATAATAAAGCGACTTAGAACTGAAATTGCCCAGCATTCATTTAAAATTATGCAGTTTGGTTTTGGTAACATTTAAAATGCATAACTTTTCCATTGTATAAATGCAAATATAAGCTTCCCCCAAACACATGCCAGTAACTACATCTGCCAAATCTCATGCTAAACATGAAATTAATTTTTTTAGCCTCATCTCATGCTCTCCTGCTGCAAAACCTCATGCATTTAGAGCATGGCACTGCTCCCTCTCTCCAAATCCATAACCTAACATGCCACATACAACTGACAGGCAAATCAACCATGTATATCCAGTGACTTAAATGGCAGTGAGGAAGTGACAAGGGCAAGTCATGCAGCTGAAAAAGCATGCTACAAGACCTGCATGAGCTGCACTGTCTCTATCATGTGAGCAAACACCCATCTCCATCACTTACACAGCTCACATGTTGGGATTCCAATAAACTGAAAGGGTTGGAGTGCGTAGGAGGGATTGACATGTGGAAAATCAAATATGGAGGGGAAACACTTCTTTTATGATGCACAAAACCCGTTGGTGTGGTCAACAGATGGAATGTAGCCAGATGCTCATTACAGCAATGCTATTGACATTGCTACAATTAAGGTAAGAGTCACTGTTTCCACTGTAAACTCCTGTTTGCAAGACCTTATAAATTGGCCGTAAAAATTCACTTCAGGCAGAACCTTAACACACAAGGTCTCAGCATTAAAGTATGTTTCACATATATTAAAAAAATGGTGTGCCTTTCAGATTACATGGTAGCTCAAAACAGGTTTCCATTCTTGTTCTAGTATTCTCTGCCCTCCTTGAACTCAGAAAACCCTTTCTGGCTACCGAGTAGAATGATGGAATTTTCCATTCTAATTACAATTTTCCATAGTTGGTAGCAGTTTTATTTCTTATTTTACTGTCACATTAATAACCTAAGTTGTTAGCTTTGGAAAACTGGTTATCATCTTTTGAAACAGTATTTTTAATTCACAACACCTTCTATATATTAATTTAACATAATCAAAATACAGCTTCATATAATAAAGCACCTTGGTTGAAAAGGATGCATTATAGTTTTTAGTCTATTTTCCTCACATAAACACACACCCCAACGTAAAACAAATTCAGCTGGCTAATACAGTATGCTATCCTCTGTCCCTGAAGTAAGAGGGAAAAATTTCCTTGGATTTCAATAGGAGCAGACCCAAGCTTTCAAAATACATGGGTGCATAACACTATAATTGCTTCTTATTTATAGAGTGCTGACAGTAGGCTCAGTGCTGTACAAACAAAAGAAGACATGGTCCCTGCCCCTTGGGGCTTACAATCTGAAAACATAATAATTGAGGCACATAAAACATCAAATGGTGATACAGTCCACAGTGGAACACTGACATGTTTGTTTTCCCATAAATAAATTATTCTTTGGGGGTACAGAAAAAAGGAGTAGAGAGTCTTCAATTTGCTTTTTAAGAGAGGATTTGAAAGTATGTGTGTATTCCTAACACTCAGTCTTCCAAATTCCCCATCAAATATGACTATGTGAAAAAGTATTCTATAATATGTAAGGACTTAGACAATTATTGTTACAGAAAAAAAAGTTTATATTCCCTTTAGGAGCTGAAATGCTACTCTGTCTGTATTCCTCAACTACTGACATGCACACACCATCCTTCTACTTCCCCATGGAATGTAACTGCATAACTAACCACAGTTAGTACTCTGGTGAAGTTATCTACAGCAGGACAGGATACTGCCCTTTTCCGTGGAACCTCTGTGCTTGTAAAACTGGGATTGAGATATAGAAAACCCATGTACTTTCTTTTTAAAGAACAAATGCAGCTGGGTTTTCTGAAGCTCAGGAATGACACTGGTCTAACTGCTCTAAGATGGGGACCATTTCAGCAGCCCTCCAGGAGAAAGAGAACTTTTCATTCCATTCCCTTCCAGGCACTTTGCCGGTTATGTTTCCAGCAGACTGTTCTGCAGAGTAAGTCCTTGTTTTAGTATCAGTAGTTTTACACTTAATTTCAACAGATTAGCTGCAATGCAAACATTAAAGTAAGGCCAACCACTTCTTTCTCCTAATTTCATCTCGTCGGGGTAGCGACAGCTATATATAGTGTGCCCTGTATGTGTATGTCTTCCTACTGCCAAATTAAGTTAGGAAGAATGTTGAAAACAGGAAGACAGTTTGGCACATGTAACAGTTAATCCCAACTAAAGTGCTAATGTTAATGCTTTTGAAGGACTCCCCAGTTGTGCATATGACAAAATCCAGTCAAAACTTTGTAAGAGCTGGATTCTGCAGCTAGTAAGCTCCACAGTGCAAGTGCCTGAGACTACGGATTTTCATTCTTCGCATAAACTTCTTATGACCTATGGCTTCATGGCTGGATACAGTTTTTAAATTAATCCAGCCTTGATTATTTATCACACTGGATCTGTGACAAGTTTTTAAAAATAACTATTCTTTAAATAAACATTTATACTGTTAACTTAATAGATTGTAATGTCTTCACAGAATTATTGCGTGGTGGTTTTGGGTTTTTTTTGAAGTCACAGATCGAGTGGGAAGGCCTAAAATTTGACCTACTCTGGCAGTAATCCTCCTTTCCATTTATTTATTTTTCTAACCTGCTTGCCACTGGTAAAATTAAATTGTGATAGTAATATCAAAAGGCAAGTGATATTAATACCAAAATTAATAAAATTAATGTATAGTGCATATGAAATTATATATAAGAATTAACAATAATATAATTAGATGGAATAATGTGCAAGCTTGTTTGTTTACTGCAATGTGCAAGTAATTTGTGTCTTCCCAAAAAGTTATTTATTTGAGGGAATGTTCAGATTCTAAACACAGAAAGTGTTGACTCGTTCCACTGAGGCAGCAGGAAGAATACTCCTGTCATACATATGGAAGAGAAACACACCTGTACTGCATGGATACCCGCAGCCTATCTGAACAGCACCCTGGTAGAAAGAAGCTCTACCAAGGGTCATAATAGCCTTGACTTTAAGGTCAGCTTCTAGGACACAGACAATTTAGTTTGGTGCTATTGATGGTCCAGTTGAGTTAAGGTCAGCACATCACAGACGCATGAATTCTTACTGTTCTAAAGGAAGGTCTAAAGGAAGAACGCTCTAAAGAAACATGACTGCCATTGTATTTGCAGACTTGTTGGATGTTCTGGCAGTTACTAACTATAAAAGAGGGTGTAGGGGTTGCAACTGAAAGCATTTGAGATTGCAATAACTCTACACTTAGAGGAACTTCTCAGGGGAGAATTAACATGAAATGTGGTACTGTGGAAGGCACACACAGAGAAACCAGCTGAGGTGTGCATAACAGGGCTTGTAAAATGAGCACGTTGTATCTGAAGTGAAGGATGCTAGTGGAGGAAAAATAATGTTCCCAGCCATTGTGGGGAACAATGACAAGAAGATCTTTGAAGGTCCCTTCCAGTCCAAACCATTTCATGATTCTATGACAACGAACCTATGGCAGACTAACTGAATTTGTAGTTTTTCTCATACATCCAAATATTGAAATACTGTACCAAATTAACTTCAGTATAATTACACTAGGGTTGAATATCAGATTTTAGAAGAGACAGTGGAAAATATAGATTAAAAAAGGAAGCGGCATTTAATTTTTGACCACCCAACCACAATGTAGTAAAATTTGTCCTGACAGCACCTTGCAACTAAATAAATGGAAGAAAACTTAAATAACACACTCCCTGTGTCCACATTTTAACACACATGTTGCTCAGAGTTCTTCCTCTTCTATCCCTCAGTATTATGATTAAACCCACTTATGCTGCTTAAGACATCTTTGCACTGTAACTATATTCACAGACAATGAAGAGTGTTATTTACACAGTGAGTGGAGGTGAATGGAGATGCATCTAGAAGTATAACGTGGCATAAGGGACATCTTAAGGATAAGAAATGAGATTTAAGTCAACCCAAATATTTAAGTCAACCCAAATAAGGCTCTCTCCAGACTTAACTACAATCTATCCACAAAGAGGTATTTGCAAGGTAGGTATGGAGTGATTTTTCTCCTGAAAATATTACAGAATCCTTAAATAGCTTGAAGGGTAGAGTAAAATAGATAGCGAAGAAAGAACTGAAAAATATGTGGTGTGATAGAAAATATAGGACGTGCTTTGTGCACTGTAAGTGCATTTGATATGGTGGTGCACACACTACAATCCTCAGTCAGTTACAACAGATTCCACCAACTTTGACTTCACTCATTCTGTTGCTCAGTTTTCACTGAAAATACTCTACATATCAATGATTGTCTAGTTGTGAAAAATGGAAAACACCAGCAATTTCACTGTCTATGTGTTTAAAATGATCCTATACTAATTCAATTATAAGCATATTGAACAAATTTAAACATTAAAATATTAAATGGATTTCTAGGTAAAGACATCTGTTGCTAGGGATTAAACTGCAGCTGAACAAAATATTTTAATGCCAAATGAAAAGCAATTGACTTAACTACCTGCAACAGGATAAAAAACTCTCATATAAAACTCCCCTATTTGCTCTTTGCTGGGGCTGGCTCAGTCAAAGAGAAAGGAGGAATCTTATCCTTTCTTTGATAAAAAGCTATTGCAGATACCCTTCTGATATCCGGGACATATCATGTCTAATGAATAGGCACTTTGTTACAGAAGTTCAACTTCTGGTTAGAAATAATTTTTCAAGTGCTATATATAAGAAATGACAACTGAAATATATCCAAAGAAAGAATAGTCTGTATGATTTATAGCCTGCAATGATGGGAAAACTCCATTTTCGTTACGGTGAATCAGTAAAGATATTACAGGGTGAATTTGTATTTGACCTCTAAAGAATTGGTTATGTAGGCAAAATGCAAAGACCTCATGTTAGTGAACAGTTTAATAGAAACAAAACCACCATATTGGTTGAACACAGTATTCCAAACTGCTTGGATTATTTTTTTGTGTTAGTGGGATATTCCTAAAACAGCACAAACATGCAGCAACTATGAATATTGCAATTGATGCCAATGGATATCATTTTACAATTGCCTTCAGTTTATCTGCTCTTCTGCTAAAAGGTGACACCCTGCCTTTCTATGCCCCCTCTCCCTGCTCCTCCGACCTCTCAGTCACAGCCATGCACAGTTTTTGTCATTAGCCCATTCTGGCATCACTATTCATTTGGTTAACTGGTGAGCCGGACAAGCTCACTGACTCAATAAAGCAATCTTTTTTTCTTCTTTTATTTTTTTTTTTTATTTGTAAGGGTTAGTGTTCAGCCAGCGCTGCAAGCTGAGCATGAGTACTAACGATAGAAAAAAGACCACACAGCCAAGAGTCAAGGAAAGGGCAGGAACATCCTTCACAGCAGCACCAACAGACTTAGACCAGCTTTCACAGATAATAGAAAAATCTTTTGGACATTTTGTACCTTCCATATACATTGTTCTATCTTGTTTTTTTTCATGCATCACCACTGTCTTCTGAGATGTATTTTTTAGTTGTTCATATTATATAGCTAGAAAATAATAAACTAAGATGAATCAGAAAATCTTGCTCTCCTATGAAATAACTTTAAAGAGTTTTGCAAATTCATTTGAGTTCTATTTTATGAAGCTAGGAAAATGGACAAGCCAGGCTACTGATAAAGGAAATTAAAGCTCTTCTCCTTTAGGTAACAGTTAATAACTATTGCAAACAGTCTTATAGCTGGCTAACATTAAATTAGTTACTATCATCTGAGTTCTTGACAGACAGTAAGAATAGCTGGCCAATACAGTGTTATTAGTAATCTAAAGGGAGAAATCAAGGCAGAGAAGACAAGATTTAGGGTTTCCAAATTTAGAGAAGAGATCCATTCATAGGGTTCTCCTGACTGCTCTGATAAATTCACATACCAAAGTGCATTGGCACTGATGCAGTCATCGGGAAGGTGTGTGCTCTCAGTTAAATCTCCTACAGAAAAAAGGCATTTAATGATCTCCAGATATGCAGATAAGCTTGATTCTTAAGTTCTCTGATCCTGTCTGACTGCTGATGAATTAAAGTCTCCTGGATAAAACCCTCGAGTCCTCCTGCTGAGAAGGATCATTTATATAGAACTTGTGATGCCAGCCAAGACCTTTCAGTTACATCTGGTAGTTTATTATCATCATCTTCAAAACATCCTGCTTCATCCTTGCTTGCATGAAATGCAGATAGACAAACACATCTTACTTCTGTACTACCTGTTTATAAGTTTCCTTACATTTCACTGACCATATACTCTGAGGTATCAGTTAAAAAAAAACTCAGTCCAAACAAGAGCCTGAGCAACTTTGAAATTAGTGCTGCTTCAAACAGGAATGTCATCTTAAGTAAAACTCTACGAATTTTTAAGTTTTACATAAAATTTTGATTTAAGCCTGAAGTCTGTCAGCATGGGACCAAGTGTTACAGCAATACCAAGCGTTAGTCAAGTTTGGCTTGGAAAGCATTCATTTCTTTCTGTCCATCAAGGAACATGCGTTTTAAAATGATGTGAGCTGCCAATTGGTTGTGAAGTGCCTCAGACACGAGGATGGTTTATATATAACTGCCTGTTCTCCAAGAACATAAACCAGCAGTAATTTTTTTAATATTACCTTTTATGTACACATGCACTATTCAAATACATTATCTACAGATTTCCTCTAGAGCCACTTGCTAAACATGTGTATAAGTTAACTTTTTCAATTAAGCTGAGCTACTTATTTTCAGTGGTACCACCTGAACCATGCCTATTAAAAGTTGTCACTCCCATGCAACATAATCCCAGCTAAAATTCACATGCAAGATATAATCTCGGCAAGCCACTTGGAATCATCTCTAAAATAAGTAAAAGCCTGCATTCTTCCAAGGGAATGAATCAATGTGATAAAAACGTCTCAGATGGATGTCTAATCTGTTCACATGAGAACCTGTCAGTAGAACACTTGCACTGTAAGATTACACCATGTTCATAATCTGTCATTAGAGGGAAAAGTGATTCATTAAATTTCTGAAACCTCTCTTAGACTCCCAGTTAAAACCTTTCACATTTTTGTATGTTTGCATGGAAACTCCAGCAACAAAATGCATTTAAAAAGTAAAGAAATTAATTTTTTTCACAAATACCTGTTTAGTTTTGTCTCTAAAAATTATACTTCCATTCAAATCCTTCCTCCAAAACAAATATATAAGGTTTAACTACTAAAACAAGGTATCAAGAGCTCCAATTTACGAGACTTTTAACTTGTGTCAAATTTTCTTTTAAATCAACACAAACAGGTGTGAAACTACAACAGTCATCTTCATGCATTCTTAATACTGATCATATGTCCAAGTAATTATTGACAGTAATATAGAAAATATTCAATTTCCAAGCCAAACTTCAAATGAGGAATCCAGATTTCAACAAAATAAATTATTTTATGTGCAAGCTAGTTAAGGTTCCACATGAAACAGAACTCTATGTAAACTAAACAAATGGCCAAGTGTATCTTTAATCACTAAAAAGCAAATATAAAAAATATATCTACAGCACAAAGTAACCAAAAAAATTACTTCATGACATCTTATGTAATAGATTTATTTTTTTTCATTTTAGAAAATTCTTTCCACTGACATTTTTCTCATTAATACTCTTTAAAAGTAAAGCATTCATACTTCAAAAACTACCTCCCGCGAAGCAAAGATCTCTGCCCTATCTCCCTACAGGAACCAGTAGAGATTACTATTTTGGAATTAGAGACAAGTCAGTGGCTTAAAAAAAGCTTTCTAGACTAGGAAATAAATTCAAAGCTAATTCTGACAGCTTTGCTAATCACTTGATAAATCATCTTCAGAAAAAATATTAGGGCATATGAGAGTAGTTTATCTTTGTAACATCTGTCATCCAGAAAGGGTAACTGTCTACCCTTTAAACAATATATATTTGAACCAAGACACTTCAAGCCACCCCTCATTTTGAGTAAAATGAAGAAAAATTAAATAAAACTAGCAATGTGATTGAACAGTTTAGGAAAAAAATAAAACATGCTGACTCCAGCAAAAAGTACAATGGAGACTTTTAAGTGAAGCGGAATATCAGGACAATGACTACCTAAGTTAGATATGAAACTATCTCTACCTTCCTGAAAAATGTCGTGGTAATTTGAAGACAAGCTGAAAATGGTGATACCACCAATGACAGCAAACAACCTAACTTTTTTGGTCAGAAGCAGTGTTATCATAATGATTTCACAATGGGTAAAGCAATACATTGGAATAAAAAGGAGCTGTCTTAAATCCTTCACAGGTAAGACCATGACAGCAGTAACCAGGATGTCTCTCTCAGCTCATGCATTCTTTAAAGCAGTGTGCAACCTCAGTATTGTTTTACCATCACTTATCCTATATAAGCATCAACTTTTGGCTGATTAGGAAATGAAAAAGCTTTCTCCTTACCTATGACTCTTCTAGACACCACAATGCAAGCACTGTGCCCTCTAGAGTGGACTGCTGTAACCTGGAAGTTATTGGGAAATATTACACTGATTTCCTGTCACAGAGTGGGCTTCTGTAGGTATAAGCAAGGAGCTCCAGTGTCCCAGCACTTCTAGCTCAAAATACTAACCCCAGCTCCAGCCTTGAGCCAAAAAGCATATCTAAGTACTAATGCAATACCTTGCAGCAGTATTAAGCTACACCTGAGTATTTGACCATCACCACCAGATGCAGCACAGTTTTGCAACCTGATGAACATCTCAGGACAACTTGTAGAGCATCACACAATTTCACGTCTATAAGGTATGAAATCCTGCATTAAATCCTGAATAGTTATGTCACTTCTTTGCAGTTGTTTGTTTGGTTTTGGCATTTTTTGAGATCTGGAAAGAAAATTATCTAAATCAATGTCATACTAAAATCTAGAACAAAAAATAGCATGACAATAAATGGATTAGGAGAAAGACTATGAATAGCCAAGAATTATCTCCATTATAAAATCACAATTTGTGAGTATGAACATTGAAGATTATGTAAATTCTGTTCCAATAAGAAGCTAGAAATTAATAACAGACTAAAAGGAAGAACTGTTACCATTCAGTTCACTTAGGGTGAATTTTCTGCGGTCATTATTTTAGGGAGTATGAAAAAACACACATTAAGCATCTTCGCTTGCTCCAAGAAACGCACTGAAATGTCAGCTTTATTTCATTAAGATTGATCCTATCAGAAGAGTGCAGCTACCCATGGCAGAGGCCACCTGGGAAATGAGTGTCTGGGTAATACTTAAAAGGCGTGTTACTTATGCCATAAGAATAGGGACCAGTTCACAGTCTGCACAGTCTGTGCAGCTATATCAATTCCTAAAAGTATAAAATACAGCAGGATGCTATTTCTAACCTTTAAAATGAACAGTGTATCACTTTCCTCAAAGGATCCCTGTAATAATTTATCCATGATACATAAGGTTTCTTGTATTCTGACTCACATCTGCTTCTAAGTCTCTTATCAGTCACTCCTCCATACTGTGCACTTTGTTAAATCATCAAAAATCCCTGATTTGTGTTTCAAAGGAAGCACCATACTGCTCAAAAAATTATGCTAAAAGATGAACATCATAGATGATCCCGCTAACTTGAACACATGCCTTTTTTATTCCATTGACTTTTATTTTCATAGTTTAAGACACAAATATTTTTGACTGGGAAAAAAAAATATGGGGGAAAGCAAATGAATGTGATATCAATGCTACTGAGAATTTTTTTTTATTATTTAAAAAAAGCACCATTATTATTTACAGCATGGAAAATAAAAACCAGAGACTGAGGTGTCACTCTTTTAATTCATAGTAGGGCAAAACAATTACCAGGTTTCAATCCAAATATGCGGTTGATGGGCTGGATTCAGAAATCAGGTGGGAATTTTGCAAACAGTTTTCATAAATTGAGATAGAATACTTTATCCCCATTAACTGTAGTCCCAGCTACAAACGCAACCAGGACTTGAAAACAGACCCTCTCAAGATTTGCATGTCCCATCTTACACCCCCCCTTCCAGCCCCATAACTAACTAACTAAATAGTATTTTTATGTTTTTGGCAAGTTGCCAAAGCTTAAATTGGCCTCCTTGAGAGACTGATAGAACTGTTGTAGTCACTACCACTTTGTTTGAAAAACTGAATGAAAACCAGGGAGGCTAAAAATGTCTTAGTTTACATTCACTAATATGTAAGAGAAAAGAGAGAGTGATAATGGATGCAGTGGGTGTAGCTATACCAAAATACTTTAGAGCCTGTCTGCTGAAAAACAATGAAGAAGAAACAAATTCTCTTTGCAAATAGGGATGCTCTAATTGCTTTTTATTAGGCTAATTGGTTGGAACTGACACGGGACCTTTTTAGAAATGAACTGAAGTCTTTTAAATTTTGAAGGATTTTAAATACAGCATAATTTCTTTATGTGCTCTAAATCTACTGTAAATTCTTTGCTTTTCTAGAACGATTGCACGGTACTTCACCAAACCCTTCTCAGGATTTTCCCATTAAGGGGGCTCTAATTCATTCCCTCTTCTCATTCCTCCTAGAGCCTCTGCATACTATAAAGTTCTTTAAACATAATAGGGTCTGTGAGTCGCAGAAAGGAATATAACCAAGAACCTAGAATGGAATGCTTTCCTCAGATTTGTAATTTGCTCCGTGGCAGCAAGTCACATAGCAGCTTGCAACCAGCTAAAACAGGAATGTTCCTTTAAAGTGTCACAATGGGTACATTCTCAAAACAAAGTGCTCTAACACACCAACACATAAAACTCTTAGTTTAAAATGTCAGCAGAAATTAGCATCTTTAGAGGAGAAAAACTTCTACTGTTACTACTAGTATTAGTAGTAGTACAATCTTACAATTATTGCTACTATTATTATAAGTCTTCATATCTACCCTGCGCAAAACACTGAGACAGGACTCTTCAACAGGGCATTGGCAGAGAGAGGAGGAAAAGGTGAAAGGAATTTTGTATTTATTAATATTTTCTGGAATGTGAACTTTTCGTGGTAGTTTTCTGTGTTTTTCATTTTTTGTGGTTAATCATTACCTTCAAGTAGGTAGACCTGTACTTATTTTTTAAAAATTCTCATCATGAGTATTTCTTTCATAAAAATACTATCAATGGTTAAGCACAATCCTCTTATCTCTGAATAAGTTTTAATTAAATTAGCTCCTATTTATATTTTTGAAAGATCTTCCAAATACATTATTTAATATGCATTCGGATCAAAGCCCATGAAGTCCCTACTTAAGTTCCTGTTGCTGAAATGATTCCTGATACATAAAATGAGCACATTTTTAAGAAGATGACTTTCTATTCAGTTTTAAGCAATGTATAAAGTTTGTAAAAATACTATTCTGTAAGAGGAGTCTTATGTAAGATATGGGTTTATTTGGTGGTTATCATCTTAAAAAGAAATATTTCTTGTTCAAAGTTTTAATCCTGAGAATATATCCCATGGCAGGGGTGTTGAAACTAGATGGTCCTTTTAGTCCCTTCCAACCCATTCTATGATTTTATTCTATAATAATTTATCCCAGTCTACAGACAATGTACGTGTTAGTGATTCTGAGGGCTAAAAATATACTTCAGGTAAAAGTCAAAGGTATCTATATGTACACAAATAGGTGACAGTTAATTTTTATAACAATACAGATATCAGGTAGTTAATGAAGATTCAAAAACCAGCTTCTGCAAATGTCAGAAAATGCTTGAGTGCATTGTAAATTTAAAATACCAAAGAAATATATTTATTATTTTAAATTCAATAGGAAGATTAGAAATAGATCATCAAGGACACAAGCAAAACCCTACTGAAAATAAGTTTAATTGATTGTTTTAACTTCAACTACAACTGAACATGAAGCCTTGTTATTTTAAAAATGTTTTGATGTTTGTTGGACTAAAAATGAAATGGGATTTCAATCACAGTCAAACCCAGACTAGAGACAAACTGAAAAGTTTACTTACTGGCAAGAAAATTAAGCAATGACACATATTTTTTAAAGTCACTAAAAAGCTGGGAGATTAGTTTCTCATCTTATGTATTGTTTGGAAATATACCTTACCAGACCCATTTATTCCTAATGCAATTTAAATGGTATCCAGTGGATATAAGCAGACACTAGAGATGGTACTCTGCTTTTAAAAGAACACCATTCATCATTGTGCATAACCAAAAATCAAATGAGATCTGAAGAAACCAGATCTGAGCATTTCATTGGCCCTACTTAATTCTGAAAATTCGGTATCTGCCAAACGACTTGGGATCATTTCACCAACAGATTATTTGCCCACTATACTTCACAGCATTTAAAAAATAAGAGATAGAAATTTTCATGTAAATTTTCATGTTGCTTATCTTCATTAGTATTTTGTATCAGTAAGGCTTACTTTTCAATGAGCAGAAGACAGAAGCAGACTTGGTATAAGTAACTGTTAATTACAAGTATCACAAAGTATAAAATGGTCTATGAAAAAAGGCCTATTTGGCAGCAACTGTGAAAACTGAACCAAGGTATTTGAGGCTTAATCTGCTGCTGAATGTAGTCTTACAACTGCAGCTTTAGAAATGAAGATAAAAGAAACTACTGCTGTCCAACCACAAATCACTTCAGATTTAAAAAAAAAAAAAAAAAAAAAAAAAAAGACCAATAAGTCATCAAAAAGGCAGATCATAATCATAAGGAATGACAAGAAACAAAATCCTACTGAACTACTACCAAGCGTCAGATGATGTCCTTTTAGTTTAAAATGACATGAGTGCGTTTTGTCTCAAGAAGCAGAGATACATGAAGAAAAAAATTCTTTAGGTAGATTTACACATATCTTGTAAGATTACAATTTAAATCAAGTACAAAGCTCAGTTTCAGCATTTCTTATTACTAGCCATATTAAAAGACCAGCAAATTGGGAGGTAAAGCTGCTTTAGAAGTGATGCTTATCTGACTTCAACACATCTTTCTTCATGTTTCAATCAAAGAACAGCTGCTATCATCCTACTGAGAAAATAGTGACAGCAGAACACATAGCAGGCCTTAAAAACTGCTAACACAGGAGCCTTATTGTGGAAATAAGTCATCTGCAGTTAAACTTCACATACAGGAAAGCTTGTAAATGAGGTGAAAGGATGGATTTAGCAGTAACATTCTTTCAAAGTCTTGTACTCCCTTTCCAGAAGGACAGCTGTGAGCCAAAACAAGGCCTTGTTCTGCAGGTGATGCACCTTGATCTCCTCCAGATAACCACAAGAGATGGTCTTTCAACAGCCAGGCTGTCATAATGATTACAAATTACTAAATACAACACTGTCCCATCAAATCCCCTTAAGACAAAGTAGAGTGTGTCTTGATGTTGGCAACAATATTAACAACAAGGGTTTTTTTAATAAAGTATTTCTGCTACCTTTAAATTGCTATTTAGTGCAGTGATTTGGTTTTTTTGTTGTTCTTGTTGTTGTTTTGTTTTGTTTTGGCCCAGATTACAACAATTTTGTGTTTTGTTTTGTTTTTAATATGAGTAGAAATTATATAATTCAATTAATTATTTGGAGAAACATGCTCCGTTAGGCAAAAGATTTAAAACATAGTAGTTTCATTGAAAATAATGTTCTAAATCAAATGCAGTAGTGAAAAGCAATCACCTCAACGGCAGGACAGTGCATTGAGACATCATGCCCATGACAGGAAGGAGAGAATTCCCTCGACTTGCTAGCTTAAACAAGGACCTTCTGTAGCTTTATATTTGGTGCACATGAGAGTAAAATTTTTGTAAACATAACACTTCAATTGATCTAATTTTATTCCGGATTTATATGAATGAGATCTGTGTACTTTTTAAAACATATTCACATGTTTTCTTTCATACATGCAAATATTGAAGTCTTCAAAGTTATATGAACTTTACAACTAAGAAATAGACTCATTTTAGAAGGATGAGTACTATTATTCTCTAAAAGGAAGACAGGGAAAATGAAAAGTGAAAATCCTTCTAGGATTTCACATCATTCCTATTGCTTCCAGGAAATAGCTGCTAATATGTAAAAATCTCTAAAGATTTAAACAACAAACCACGAGGACCAACATACTGACCTTCAACCTAAAATAACTTTTACTGTATATTGACCTTACTCATACAGTTGTTTCTTTGCCTTGATAAATACAACAGAATATTAAGCATGCTGCATACTGTACCTTTGTTAACATAAGAAATTCCCATGAAGAAATGTGTGTAAGGAATACCTCAGACCTGGATGTGCTCACTTTGCCAGTTACTAACCACTTTGGTAAGTAAAACTTCCTGCCAATATGAACAACTAGATCCTTTGGGAAGGAAAACTGGCATGCTCTACCTCATCACGTTGGCCCTCATACCACACAGCTAGTTAAAGAGACATTCACTAAGACATATGCCAGCACACACGTGTTCTGCTTAAACTGTAGATGAACAGCAAACTGAGGCATTATTCCTGAGTACGTCCTTTATACTCCCTTCCTTCTTTCACTGACTCATAGAGGATGCTACTGGTCAAGATAGTCTCACAAAATAAGAAGAACTATTTGATTATGCCTACAAAAAAGATACCAACCATATAGCTAAATATGCAAATTAAATGGGATGGGTAAATGCCAAATGGATTTACATTCATGTGGGTTCAGTTCAGGTATGAGTGATTGGAATGATTGACTCTGAAAGCTTCCAGTCACTCTGTGTAAATAGGGATGAATAAAAAACTTTGGCACAACTACTCAATCCCCTGACCCTGGCAAGAAAGTCAGGCCAATTGGCCAAGGAATTTAGATTTAGACTTCCTTGAACATGTCAGGATAATAAAATAGTATATTAAAAATATATATTTTATTCACTAAACAAAGAGCCATGTCATTTATTCTTTCAACCCCAAACACTGATATGTTTCAACACATGTCAAATTTTTAAGCATTCAGATGCTAAAACAATTAGGAATTCATTAATCTAATGAGCAAAATATATTTGCCTTTTCAGGCTTACAATGTGCTTGCAAATATAAAAATAAACCAACAAAATGTAGAATGTATGGCAAGGCAATTAATGAGTTTTCTTTGTAGTTGTAAATAGGAAGAGCAAATCAAAATATGTCCTTATAGAATTAGGAAATTATGCCAGTAGCCATGTCATCATTTTTATAATATTGTTTTAAATAAGGAGATTGACTAGTTAACTAATTTCCAGTGATGACACTCTAAGCATCCTGATTTTTTTTTAGCTCAATGGCCATACAGTAATTTATTGAGTGCTAGATAACCTACCAGATTCCTAGCTGGAAACTCAATAAACAGCACTGTCCTAACCACAAAACCAAAATAGCTGAGTTTATACTTTTAAGGCTTCTGCGCAACAGGCTGTCTTTTTACTAAGTGGCAAACCCTTGGGAAAACACTACAGACCTGATCTGGAATCTGGTAGACCTGATTTTTGCCCTGACATAAAGAAAGCTTAAATCTGGTGAATCAAACTCTCTCACTTTTTTTTAGCATAGGGAATTCTTTGATGGTGTACTGGCATTTTGGTCATAATCTTTACCATAACACTCCTCTTACACCACAGTAATGCAAACAGTGTATAATTCTGAGAAAATCAGAGGAAAAGAGAAATTTACTAGATTTCAAATTACAAAAATGCAGCTATCAAAAGAGTATATTATTTCGTGCTGCTTCTAAGCACGTGATTCATTGATCTGTCTGACATTTTGTAAAACTAAATGACAATAAATGTAAATGTAATTTAGGGAAATCAACATTTTCAAACTTAGGTGTAAAAATACGTGCAACAACCTTTATTGATGCTTGACTTACATTTGATTATTTTTTTTCAATCTGAACGTACATACTGGGCTTTGTGTTCAGAAAATAGTACATTAAAGGATTTGAAAATGTAAGCCTTGGTGTGTTACACCACACTGCATTCCAGTTTTATGTTAAGATTTTTTTATGACATGTTAATTTAAGTTTTAAAATGGAATTCTTTCTCCTAAATCTGCAAAGCTTTTGATTATTGACTCTAAGGCATATAGATGTTCACATTGTCAAGTTATTTAAACTATGCACACAGGCTACAGATTAATAAACGCCAATTTCTCCCACTGTTTCCAAATTTTTGTCCTGTTTTGGATATCATACAAACCGTCCTATGCAATATTATATTGTCTCTGCCAGAAATCGCTAAAGTGAGAACAAGTGTTTAAGATTTATTTCAGCAGTTGCCTTGGAAATTGGCAATAAGGATCTAGAATTCTTACTCTGCCACACACCCAGTCTTGAGTCACTCCTGATTTCACAGGAGTAAATTTATACTGTGCATTCTATATTAACAGATTCTCTTTGAAAACTCTTCTCCATATGCTACAGCAAAGTAGACAAGCAGAAATTATGATGCATCTGTTTGTTTACAGGGAGAAAAGTAAGGTGGATTCCTATGAATAAGCTATATTTGGAATAGACTTAAGATTCTGCCAATTACCAGCCTTTAACCATTTTTGCAGACCAGCAGAGAAGATGACTGTCAGACAAGCCCCTGGCTCGTTTAAATCAAAAGCATAATGTTGATGAACATCTATCCACTCTGAGGGAAAAGTAATTTATTTTACTTTCTATAAAACTTTCTATACCTTCCCGGATTTCTCATTAGCTTCGCCACATTATTTAGAATTTGCGAAATTCTGGAAAGACTTTTCAAACTCTTTAAGATTCTATTCTACCTTTCACCAATTGGAAAACAGAAGACAGGGTAGTATTAACCTTTTTTTTTCTAAATCTAACAATTTTTTTAAGTAATAAAAGTGAAAATTTCCTTAAAAAGTGACTGACCATGCATAATTTTCTCTTTAATTATTTTTATTGTCTCCTTAATCAGATTTGCAAAATACTAAGAATTGTAGAATAAAATAATAGTGGTTTCCCCAATTCAAAATTGAAATGTAATATGATATATATGATTTCAAATGTAATGTGATATGGAATGTGAACTCATTACTTGTTCATCATATCAGAACAGTAGTTTCTAAGGAATCTCTAACCTCATTATATATTTTATTATATTTTATATTGTTTATCTAACTGTATTGTACGTATATATTTCTAAACCCATTATATAAGTCAAAATTCTCCATCTACTATTTAAAAGAAAAAACAACACTGAAGACCTAAATGTGGCCTGCTTATCTATCTTCTCTAATCTAGATATCCAACAAGAATAAAAATCAGATCAAATGTCTTTTCCAGTTTCAACTCGCTTTGGAGAACAAAGAACAATTTTTTAGACTTTTCTGAGGGAGTAGGATTTTTTCAAGAAAAGACAAAACTGCATGAAGAAAGAAGAAAACTTTTTTCACTGCTCATATGCTATTGATAGCTCACAAAGGCAAATGAAATCATATGAAACAACTAATAGCACTTAAAATACTAATGGTTTAATCATTTGTTGGATTTTTTTTCTTAAAATTTGACCTGTTCTTCAGATGCTGAGGACATGAATTTTGTCTTCCTTAACAGAATTCACCAGGCAGAGACGCAAATCCATTGTAGGAGAAGAGGACTTTTAAGTCTTGAAAGATGGTGCTTAAAGACTTCAACTGTTGAATTAATCTTTTGAATACCTAGGTAATATCCCTGTACACTAGGAGTGAGATTTCTTTAATCTGTCCACTTGACATCTGCTATATCTACACCATTCTTTTTCTGTACTCTAGTCTGGAGATGATTGAAGCTAATTTAACTCACTGTGCCAATTATGACTATTTATGTCTACTGAAATAGTTTAGGTTATGCTTTTTTATAGTAACATAACTAATATACATTGTCTAACTCAATGGTAAGACCCCATCAGAAGATTATTCTGTAGACTGGAAGATGATGTGTATACTACATCTCCATCCATACTACATTGTATTACATTTTGTATTAAAACTGTCATGTAATGAATTATCTAGAGTGGTAGATAGTTTATGTGTGTTAGTTATTACCTTTAGCAATGAATAAAACAATTGTGTTCTATTCTGGATGCCAATTTTCTACAGGGGCTTTCACACTCATAGCCTAAAGTAAACATCATCAAAACAAAAGCTGTTCTGGCACAACATAGGCACAACAAAGGTAAAAAGAAAGCCCAGTCTTCCTTTGTGTTCTAGACCTCACCTCTCTCTGCTTTCCTGCTTTGAGGTTTCAGCTGTGTGCTGCTCATTTTATGTGCCTGCAGAAGTAAGCCACAGATCATGGTAGTTTAGCTGTTTGGAGGATCTCAACAATTAATAAATAACATAATGAAAGTCAGATTATTATAAAATTATCATGAAAGCAAGTAAACAGAAGCAAAAGGTAGATTACCTATTTTAGACATATTTCCTCATCTAATAACTAGATACCCAAGGGTTGCAATAGCAATGATTTTGATTTGGAGAAAATTAGTTGGATCTGGAGTAGGAATGCAGATTATGAACTACTAGCAAAGACATAGTAAATAGCGTTTGCAGGTGGGATTATCCAAGGATTAAGGCGTAGAGCCATAAGAAAAAGGAAACAAAAGAAAATGGAAACAAAAGGAACCTCAAAAAAGTGGTGAAGATCCACCAAAGAATAACTTGAAGAGAATAAAGAAATAATGACTATTTTTATCTCTCTCAGTCCTTTGTTCTCCTCATATCCTAATTCTATCCCTAAAGCAAACTTTTAGCATACAATTTTCCTACCACTTTCATTGGACATAACCCATATAACCTTTTTTCATTCAGCTTTTCACTCCATCGTCTCAGATGTTCAATCTTGCCAAAACAAATTACACCCTGTCCTGGTGAGAAAACCAGTTCTTCAGCTCCCTCCTACTTCCTGCCTGAAAATGTTCATGCCGGTCAGCAAGTCTGTCTCCCTCTCAATGTCATACAACAATCACAGGTTTGAAGAAATCTATTTTTGTCAGTCTACAGTCTCTGAAAGCCAATTCCCAACTTCATTACCAATCTCTTCCTTGCACTGACATATCACCAATCCAAAACTATCTTCCCTCCTCACTGCTGACATCAGAAATGAAAAAGCAGAAGCAAAAGACAACACATTATTTAGCCAATATTGTTAATTTCTGATCCAAGCACAATTGTATACAGCTATTTGATGAAGTTTCAGTTCCTATATAAGAATGGCAAAACTAAAAATAAATTATTATTCTACAACGAAGAAAGCGTATTTCCTGCCACCACATCATGCTCCATCTCAGTTACTGGGGATAGCTGTATCATGCTGTGATAATCTTGATTCAAGGATCACTACCTTATACAAATTGTAGCATTGTCACAGGCATTGAAATATTTAGTAATTTGACAGAATCCACACAATTCTTCACAAAGTTAATTACCACTAAGTTTTAAAAGAAGTAACATGATCAACTACCAGAATCTTCATCTCACCATGTTATTCATACGTTGGGCCATGTGATTAAATTAGCAAAATAAAAATAAAAAAAAAGGGTGACAAAAATAAATAATTTTAAAATATAGATGTAGTATCATATTGTAATATAAATTTGTACACATCTCATATACAAAAGCACTCATTGCAACAAGATAATTGGAAATGAAACCAGCCTTTTGCATGATCCCACTTCCTGTAAGTGGTTTAAAACTAATTTTTTCCATTTTAATCCATTATTTCAAAGGAGCATCTGGGCAAAGTATGCTTTTAATATAGCCCAGCGATTTATTTATTGCTTGCAACAACATTTGGCAATAAAAATATGCATGCAACAGCTTCATGCAAAACTGTTGCAAAGACACTCAGAAAAGCAACTACTTGTAAAAGACAATTAATGTGCTAAGAAAGAAGGCAGGCAGTAACATGCATTTTGAATGACATGTCTAAGTTTCAACAGCAGCTTCCAGGAAACATTTACATTTGAGAAATCCCTAGTTTGACCTCTTTTTCCCCAGTTTGCTTGCTGGCAGATAGGAGTACATGACAAATGAACCTAATTTAAGTGGGCTGAATGCCAGATTGCCTGTTAAAAAAGAGCACCTGATTGTACATTAGGTGAGAGGTCAGTGACACTGAACACCAGCAGGTGTAATAACAACCGCAAGCTTTTTGTAAAGGAAATGCAAACAAGAATTCAGCCCCAGGACATTCAGGATAGTGCCTACATGCTTAGGTACCAAGTGATTGGCAGTCAGGATTGCACATCAGGATACTTGATGATGCTTTGTTAAGCTGTACCATGACAGGACTTTGAGCAGTATGTCATGAAAAATGGAGTCTTTAGTTAAAATCATAAAAGCCCATAAAACTAGTCACTGGAGAAGAAAGCAGCTTTTCTACTATTAGAAAAGCCTCAAAATACACAGGATAAATCGTTGTGCATCTCAGCACCTGTTTTCTCCTTGTTAAAAAGCCTTGATTCATCTGTCATCATTTAAAAACACCAGTGTTGGAACTACCTGATCATTAATCTTTGAAACATTTGCCAAGACAATATCAGTTTCTTGCAAACTCTGCACACTCTACCCACCATATGTGGGAATAATGTAGAAAACCAATAAGTAAATAACATTTTAAAACAGCATTATTCTGTCTTATTAAATTACATTAATTATTCAAACACCTCCTCTCCAGTTGGAGACTGGTTGATAAACAATATTATTTTAAACAGATGCTTGCTAAAATTGCTATAATACCAGTACCAAAGCATGCAATTTGTAGCAGCCACAGTGCAGTCTTGTAACAAACAACTACAAAGACAATATCCAGTACAGCTTTTACAGATTCGGGGGGCTTTATTTTTTACAATACCCCATCCACACTTTATTTCTGGAATAGTGGCATCTCTTGTGGTTAAGATTTATTTATTTCAAGTTGGTTTAGAATCTGGCAATGCATCTTTGTCTGTTTCAAAATTTCAGTCGTGATATTAAGAAGAATGTAGAGATCTTGGGTTAGAGGATAAATACTCTAGTTAGTTAGTGTTAGCAGAATACTAACAACAACTGTATGTCATATGTATACATACATATGATCAAACATAATGAAGTTATTTTAAATATAGTTTGCTTAGGTAATTAGCTCGCTGCTTTCGATTTTATTAAATATGTTGTTCTGAATGAGGATATGTGGCAGATCCTGCTTGGTAAGAGAGATGGTTTGATTGTCTTTCATATTAAAATATTTGTGCTACAATTAATTTTGCATAAAAAATTTCTTAAGATTATGTTCTACCAGACATCCCAAATGAAGCTAGTAAAAAGACATTCACTGATAATGGAGTGGTTTTAGATTTAGATTTCAGTCATTACATTCTGTTTTGCACTGGAAAGCGATACATAATAATGAAAATGAGAACAGCATAGCTGACACTCTCCAGTTCTTGTGTGAAATATTGTCATGTATTTGGCATGTAATAAATAAAATTAGATGAAACCATGAGAAAACAAAAATTTCTAAACTCAGTATTATACTTCTTGAAACACAGTGAAACACCCACTGTCATTACTTTTGAAGTAAAAACAGTCTGTGGCTTACAGATCTTCCAGCTGGTCTTCTGTTTCTGAATGGCTTTTATGCATAAGACCATGCATAACCACACCCTACACTATCATTTCACCATACTCGAAATCTACAGTGCAGTTGACTCCTAATTAATTTCTCCAAATACAGAAAGCGCATACAACTGAAAATGATGTAACAATTTACTTGTGGAAAGAGGCTTGTTTTCTGAAAACAAAAATGCATTTTCACAAGGTGCTCAGTATTTCTTCCTTTAAAGAATTTCATATCCTAAGACAATTCAGTAGCAACTCAAGTGCACCAGATCACATAACTTCACGAATCTGAATGCACAAACACAGCATTTGAGTATTTTTAACACGAGTTTATTAACTGAAATTTACTTTGTGGGTGATAAGCAGCTAGTTAGTTTTGTCCAATCAGTCCATTTAGGGGAGAATGTGTTAATCACCTGCTGGGTGGTGGTGAGGAATCTATCCTTTGATCAAAGGGAGACATACTGGTTTTACTTTACATCCTGTCTCTCTAGCTCTCAACCAGCCCATAGCTGGAGGGATTCATTTCAGGATTTTTCTTTATTCCCAGTATTCTGTTACTTGCTGCATACCACCACCCAAGACATCAGGGCTAAAACCAAACACTCTTTGTGGTACACCCATATGACAGACTTCAAAATGGAAATGATATTTAAGTTAAACCTGTAAGATCAAGTTTGCTGAAATCCTGCAACACATGCAGCTTTTGAACACTTCAACATCAGATCAAAGTTTGCCAGACGGAGTCAAGGAGAGAATCATTACATTTAAACCTATCAATCCTCAAGGAAAAACAGAGTACATTGGTAAAAGTACAGTTGACAGTATTCATTTTGTCTCGTAGCTAACAGCAGTTAAATATCACTAGGGAGCTCATGTTTTTTTCTCGGTAGTCTTTTTTCTGTAACTAAGGCAGGGTTCTCACTCACAGCTTGTTTTAAAACGCATTCTTAAAAGCTACATGGCTTTCAAGAGGCAAAGAAAGGGTATCTTAAAATGAAGGACCATTTCCAAATAAAACTTTCCCAAATTTTCTTCAAGCAATAAGACTGTGTCTGTGGAGGATTCACATACAACTTTAGTAGCTTTCATAGTAAGACCTCTCTTTCATACAAAACCAAAAGACAAGGTACTCTAAGACACCGCAATATTTGAACAACTAGCCTTCACTTTTTCTAATTAAAAATTAGAGAACTTATGAAACAAGTAAGAGAGATGTAACTGAAAAAAAGAATTAGCCCTCAGAGAATGAGCTGTCTTCTCAAATGCAATCAGTTTCAGGCTTATTTTGGTTGACAGGTTCAATTCTAAAACTGTTACTATTAGCAGAGAATTTTTTAGCATTTATCACTTTTCTTAAAATGAATGTTAATTCAAGTCCTAAATACTTTTCCATCTATTAATTACACATGGAAATACATTAAAAGCCCTAAGGTTGATTGATTTTCAACACTGCAATTGTAAAATAGTTCATTTGAATTATAAAATAGTTAACAATAAGACAGTTTCTTACTAAGTTTTCTGCCACTGACTTCAGAAATTAATCAAATTTACAAATGAAGAAAAAGATCTCCTAGAAGATGAATGACCACAACTGCATAAAAGTTGGAGCAAAAACTGGATCTAGTTGATAAAGAAATCTGGGAGAAAACAGCAAACAGATTTCAAGCAGTTTTATAAGTTTTTAAGAGGATGACCTGCCATTTCTAAACATTATGCAACTGAGTGTTGCAGAATCTATGTAAATTTCTCAACAATTTTGTCAGCCTCAGACAGAGCATGAGTGAGGCTATGTTAAATAGGGTGGATAAGGACTCATATTTTCATTAAATCTAACCACAGATTTAAATCATAAATACAGCATAGAGTTAGGCAGAAATGAAAATTTAGAGAGTTGGTAAAAAATTCTTTCAGTAGCATGACATTGAAGGCAAGTCCAACATCGGATTGGGAACTACTATAAAAACAATTCGGCAAAGGAGTAAAGCTTTTCACCTCTATCATATTTTTTCCCCACAATTAATGCAGATAGGATATGATACTCAATTACATTAAGAAATGTAAGGGTAATCTCAGAGCACTTTCCACCCAAAGGGCTTGAAAACAACTTAATTCAATCAAAATGTTAGGATCTGTTACTACTTACACAGGTATAAATTCCTGTAGGGGTATAGAAGCAATGTAAGTCAGACCTAAAGCCTCTAACTGCCATAATCAAAATCATTCTAGCTAACAGAATTCCTAAACCATTAAAACTTGCCTCAGTGCTTACATTTGACCCTGTGCATATTCTTAGAGCTAAAATGAATCCTCATGAAAAGCTCACATGCAGGAGCCAGGTCAACAGATGTAAAGCACTACACAAAGAATGTGACTGTACTGTGCTTCTTTGAGGGCTCCAACAAATGAAGACTTAGGCCTCAGCCATATTAGAGAACAGTAGTCATTGGTAAAGACTTACAGACAGACTTTAATATCTGCTATATAGAGCTTCATTTGAGATTTATCACCTACTGTATTTCAAGGTCCCAGAACTATGTGTGGTGAAATTAATCATATTATTAATATAATCAGCCCAGCAAGATCTACCCAAACTGGGGTTTGGGTTCTTTTCTGTTTGTTTTGTTTTTTGGAGTTTTTTTAAGAACTGTTTTTCCTGGAATTTAACACATATTTACTATCCAGAAGTATAGCTCCTATAAAAATGGAAAATATCATTTATTACTGATCTCCATGCTTGCATCTGGTAAAAATATGTCTATCTGCAAAATGAACAAAGAGGTTCTGATTCCGATTAGTTAAACAAGAAAAGTGCACTGGTTTAATTTAAATTATTTTAATAACCTGATTACCTAAATTGGTGCAAGAGCCTTTGAAGATAAAGTGATTTCAGTAAGGGTCTTTTTGTTTTTAATTTATGGGCATAATTCTCTTCCAGACTGAGCTTTTCCACTTGAAGATGTTACCGCCATTGGCTGCTCTTCACTAACCGTCAGCTGGATGTTACCACACAGTTTCCAACAGAAAGTCAGAAATGTCAGCATGCTCCCTAATCCACACCAGGCAACGATAAACATGCTTGCCTGATGAATGGGTATTCATCACTATTTAAGCTAACCTGGCTCAGTTTGCTTGAAGTTGATATCGGATTGATGGGAGTGATTTCTTCTGTTGAGAGATCTGGGAGGGTAACAATCTCTAGCAGAAAAGTAGTAATAAGCACATAAAGGTGGGTGGTAATATCATCAAGGGGCACAGCTGTTTGTAGAGTGCTCTGCCCATGGCCTAAGGCTGTGGACAGATATCCTCATCTACCTCCAGATACACTGATGAAAGAGATTCCATCTGCTTGTCCCTCTCCCTTCTATGACTTATTCAAATCTTCCTGTAAAGCTGTTCAAGTGAGTAGCTTGCTCATTTCAGTCAAAAAGATCTGGTTTTAAAAAAACTACTCCATGAACTGTTTAGCTACTTTGGCTCAGTTTGGTAGAACCGAGAGTCAGGCCGAAGAGTTCATGCATGATCTGGCCAGCCAGATGATCTGAAAGGCTTCATCAGGGAACCAGTGAAATCATCACTGCTCTTCTGGAAAACAGACCTGTAAAGCTTTTCACTGGTGAACTGTCTATAAAGCAAAGATCAAAACTGAAGTAAAATGAAGCAGCAAGGCTCTGCCATCTGTGATATGAAGGGATATTCCATCACAAGAACTGAAGTTGCTCTTTGCCTAGTGGTCTCTTGAAACAGAAAATTAGCACAATAGATTTTTTTAAACAAATCAGAATATTGATTTCAAAATGGATGCCTAATTAGAGTGGGACAGTATAGCAAAATGAGTAATATTAACAGGCATTCCTTAACTGTTTCTAATCCATTAATATTTGCTACAAATAGCTTAATGTTGTAAAAGCAACATTCCCAAGATGCTTGTTACTGAACTTAAATCACACAAATAAATATTTTTTCCTGGATTTTTGTATTGTACCCTCTGTAACAGAATTATTTATAAATTATCATGTTTCAGCTACTGATTCAAGGCTCAAACTAAAGACAATCCCATCCCACCCAATGCCTTTTCTTTGGCAGAAAAAGGGAGTGGTTATACAAGTAGTATATACCTGCTGAAACAGCCAAATACCTTTATTTGTTTCTTTGCATCTACACCTCACTCAGCTCAGTCTAAGCTCTGGCCACCACACCCAGATGAAGTGTTTCCATTATTGCATGTGTGTGATCTGAAAATCTGCATTAGAAACCACTGCCAGAATAACATGAAGCATAAGAGATAGGGATGTCTCTCAAAACTGGCTCCAGGCCTTGTGGCTGGTAGGACTGGATATCTATGATAGCAGTCATCACCTATCAAAGCTTTTCCTTGAGGAAATCAAGAGACATATGCAATGACAACTGGTATTTCATTGATGTTAAGTAGGTCAGCACAGGGAGGTTTTCTTTTTTTTTTTTAAGCAGAATTATAGCATTGTAACTAACAGAGAATAAATATGTTTATATTAAAAATAGATAATATTTGTTAGGTATTATTTTCTGTAATCTACTGAACATTTTCTCTTGTATTTTTCATAAACTTCACAGAGCAATTTATATAAATCTTACATTTACTCAGAACTGACTCTTTTTTCATATTTTAATTATCAATTACAAAAACTTACATTCAAAAGTTGAGGTCACATGGCCTTTTATTAGGTCTTTAAGTGAGGTGGTACTTCTGCTTCCAAATGAACCCAGACTTTCCAAGAGGAATGCTGTTGCAAGCCTCATATTCACAAACAACTACTTTAAACTTTTTTGAAGAAAAATATTAATTTCACATGTTCACATGAATAATTTTAGAAGTGCAAGCCAACAAATTGCATTGATTAATCATTGAATTCAGCTCTTTAAAGCAGATTTTTGCTACTTTTTCAATATGTCAGCTTCGCTTCAGATACTAAATGATATCTAGATTATGTGATTACTTCTTTTGGTATGAAGTCAGTGATCATCTACTCCTCCTTACAGCAACTACAACATTTTGAAACAGTTTAGGTGTGAAAATACATACTGCCTTTTCTCACTTTCTACGTTGTTAAAAATTGCCTTAGTATGTTATTTATTTTTATTATGGAAGATTATAAAAGAGCTTAACTGATGACTATAGGCCCTGTGATTGCTGTCTTTAGGCTGACTACATCAAACGCTTTGAAGTTCAGTTCCTCAGCTACATTTTCAGATTGTTTGCGCACCTTCTGCACCTGCACTGAAGAAGCTGAGGCCAAAGTTCAGGCAGAATGGCCTGACTCACACAGCTAAAATACAAGTGACAGGCAGAAAACTTTTGAATTTATATAATAAAGCTCTGTAGCTAGACATGAAGGTGATTTTGTGTCTCATAAATACCAAGGATAAGATAAGATAAAAGCCTGTTGGACTAAAGTAAAAGACATCTAGTTTGTACAAATCTCTTTGAGAATACATATAGTAAAAGCACAGATTTTTTTCTACTAGGACTATGAACAAACCAAAAGACAGAAACTACGGTGAGTGAAAACATAACATTACTGAAATAAATAACAAGACTCTCATTGACTTCAATGGGCCCAGGGTTTCAACTTCGTATTTGGCAGTAGCAGTGTTGTAACAGAAAGTTAAGAATTTTTTTTTTCAAAAGACCAATGGTGAATTTTCTTTACTGATCTTCCATTCCACAGGAAACACGGAAAATGTTTCATGTTTGTCAAGTGATTAATGTATTTCCAGTGTATAATCAATGAAAAATAACCAAATACATACAGCTAAATAAATGCCTATGTACTTTTAATGAAAACCCTCTGTCTTCGATGGTGGGCAATTAATAACTAAAAATACTAGCAGTAGTGATGACATCTTTAAGAAAAAAAGAAAGGTAACTTTTTAACTAATATAAAATTTCCCAATTAAAATAAGAACTATAAATGTCTTCCATTATGAAAAAAAGTATTTTAACAGGAATCAAGGCTAGTCACAAATCTGTCCATAGTTTGCCAAACATTCCTAGGGAGGTTCCTCCTTTTGTTTAGTAAAAGCCAAGTTGCAGTAAAACAACAATCATGTCTAAAAATTCACAAATCCAAAATGCCCTTGGGCTCCAGTCAATGTAGCAACACCCATTTAGCTAATTACGCATAGAGCTAGTATTCATACACTCTATGAGAGAATTAAAATGAACACTGTAAACAGTCATGCCCCTTATTTTTCCATTGCTTTTTACGCTACTGAGACATTTCAAAGTTAATATGTTTTTTCCAAAACAGGCTGAATAGAATATCCAAACATAAAGAAAAATAAATTATTTACAAAAACCTTGACTTGAAATAATGAAAACAAAAAGCAGAACAATAGCTAATAGTTAACGTCTTTAAACGTATCCTTATATAGTAACATGAACAAATTTTGTTATGCTTTATACTGCTATTAGTAAGGACATCTTGAAAGAAAACTGTTCACCACATCTCATCAAAGACAAAGCTAGGCACAGCACACATAAAAAGCACATCCAAGAGTTAGAAGCGAACAGTGAATACTTGCCTGAGGAATAATTAAGAAACTTTACTCTTTCTGTAGACAGTTTCTGCTTTGTAGGTTGGTTTTTTTTTTTACTGAATGACACTGATGCCTCACAAAAAATGCCTCCACAGTGACTACTAAGGCAAAATTTTTAAATTATAGACTTTATGTTCAGCTCCTAATGCAAATTTAGCAGACTAGCTTTATGATTTATTTTCAAAAACACTACACTTCATTTGCTGGCAGTCACATGCTTCAGTCTGTCTTTGTTTCAAGTATGAAGGTAACCTTGTTCTAAGGATATAACAGACAATAAACTTGTCCAAACACTCCTAAACATCTTTTAAAACATCTGATATACTTCACATCTGACAAAGAATAAAGTCTACAGTACTGTACAAATAAAATACTGTACAAACAGGCTTTGTGTTGATTTCTATTACAGACATACATGGACAACTTTTTGCAAAGTCCTAACTATTTTTCCAGTGTCTGCAGTACTTCACTGGTAGGAACTGGAAAGGAAAAACCAAGCACTTGTTTTACCTGCACACACCTCAGCTGTGCCGTGAATCATATTTTCTGAGTCACATGGTTTCAGCTACCCATGAGAGACTGCTATATAGGCTTAATTCTTAAAACTTATCATAACCTCCTGATTTCCTTTTTTTTCTTTGGGTGAGGAGAGGGGAAGAGATCCTATTTCTAACAAGCCCCAACCGGTGCAGCTACATGTGCTACCAAATTTGTTGGCCAGTGAGATATCCCTCATCTGTTCTTTAATGAGTTACAAGCTCTCTATAACTTTACAACACATTCTCGTCCCGCCACGCTATATTTCCACCATCATTTCATGTCACTATTCTGTAGTATTTGAGCACTGAAGTGGTAAAGTTTAAAAGGACTTCCCTGATTTTGAACTTATTACTTTTTAACTGTAATTAGAGGACCAGCCTGTGCTATCCTCACATAGGCAGAGTAGTACCTCGTGGCCTCGGGAAAACTTTTGATTGCACAAGGCTATCTACATGGTACCTAAAACAATGTTAGTGAGCCTATACAAACAGGATAAAATTAGACTTGAAACAAAATGAGTTCAGAAACTAAACACTTTAGTATCTCAGGTGCTTTTTATCTTATAGAAAAAAAGAATCCTCTTAAAGAGAAATTGATTCCAATTCAAAAGCATATTCTTTATTTGACACTACTGTAACAAAAATTAAGATTCCCTTAGTCTCTTGATAGTCAGTTTTCAAAATGACTGTACAATTTCTACACAAGTTTTTTTAAACCAAAAAAACCCATGTTTTTCAACTCTAGAAGGACATAAATATGCTTTGGTTCATAAACAAATGTGTGTGTTGCAATGGAATTGCTGCATTCATAGTTTATATAATTTAAACTGTATAACTAAAAATTATGGCAAATATATGAACTATAAAAAGGTAAAGGTCATTTTTCCAGAAATCCCCATTCTTGAGCTTCAAATACTTTTAAAATTAAATTCTTGCTAAAATTATATTTTCCACTGCAACATAAAATATATCCCTCACATTCACTGAAATACAGGAAAGCTTTTCTAAACAAGAAATATATCCAATTAACTGTATTGTCTGCATAATACAGTTAATAATACAGGGCCCGGAAAATAAACAAAGATCTGCTCTCCACGCCCAAGACAGATAATGATGCTGACAAACAGCTGAAAATTACATTGCTTTTAAATAACATCATAAACTGCTATTAAAATATCATGCAGCTGCAGTTAACAAAACTTGCTAATTACCTAAAACACAACACTAAGAAAAACCATAAACTTTTTTTACATTTTTATATGAAAAAGAACAATTCCAGAGTCTTTTCAGGAAATAAGGAAGTGTAACTAAAAAAATTTAGAATACGAGCTACATCCTTTCCTACTATTACCACATGCAACTTCTGTGTCCATAAACACAGAGGTTATCTACACATACAACCTGTACAAGTGTGACATTTAAAATTGATTCAGAAAGCAGAAAACCAAAAATGGTTTATAATAATACTCTGATAAACCAAGGCTGCTTTCATTGAAGTGTTAATGGTACCACAGTGCCCATTATTTTATTTTGATAACATTGAATCTTAAACTCCTCTCTGATAGAAAGCTTCAACAGTTTAATTTAAAAAAAAAATACAAATTATTAATTATGGATAATACTAATTTTGCATTTTACAACTATTCTAAAAAGTAAGTATATAAGAACAAAAGTTATTTTGGAGATTTTATTCCTGTCAAATAGAATGACTGACTTTTAATGTGGCTAATATCACTACTGGAAACAAAACAAATCATATAGTCTTTGATTTCGGGTGACAGGGGCTATAAAGTACTATAAAGTATGGCAGCTTTAATGACACATTAATCTTTACTTATGTGAGTAGATTTTGCTCCTCTGAACAGTCCCACTGCAGTAAACAGAATTTTTCCAGTAAGAAGTAGTGACGTGAGCAACATTTTCAATGAACAAACCTTCAGACCTTGAGACCACAGTGATCACGAGCTACAAATTACCTACAGCTTCAAAGGCAAGCACCAAAAAGGTGGATAAGCATTGATCAATAACTAACACGCAGTCACAATATAGTATTTACTCATAATTGAAAGAGACTTGAACAAAATAAGATGTACTTCATACTCTTAAATATCACAACCAAATTATTGTATGAATGTTAGTCCATCAGATTACCTCAGGCAAAGGGGATTTACTGCTTAGACAGATTATACTTTCCTTATTAAGCATCTACTGCATATGTTAAAATCTCTCTAAAACATTTTAGCTTAATAGGGAATCTCACTTTTTTCATGCATATTACAAATTCTATTCCAGTAAAATTTTATGGTTAATCTGTGGCAAACTTTCTTAAGTATCAAACTCACATGCCCATTCTGCAAAGATACCACAGTTTTCTTACAGGACAAAAAAAAAATAAATCATATAGCAGATTAATACTAGTTTAAAGAAATTCTTCTCTACTGAAAACAGGAAATTGTTTAGACAGATACAAACAGGTACAGACACACTCCTTTTAAAGTTTTGTACCCACCTACACTTTTAGCCACAATAGGCTATGAAAAAAATTAAACTATTAGACCATTAAGCCATTGGACATAGTTTCTCGTTGTTCATTGCATACAAAAAAACATTTTTTACACAGTTCACAAACACACTTTTCAAGAAACACAGAACAGTTTAAAATAAAACAATAAAAATTAGACTACAACTTGAAAGAGATAGAAAAGAGAGTTTCTCACCCCTCAAAACAAAACTGGAACTTTGGTTTATAGGAACGGCTATGCCCATATACCCTCCTCGTCATCCTGTGTGCCAGACAAGATGCACAGAGAAGAAATTAGCATTAGAATGAAAGAAGAAAAGGTTAGTTACTTTTGTGCAAATAAAATACTGTTTTTTGGCTGTTAAAAACATTATTTTTTTTTTTTAAATGTAAGCCAGCAAAAAAGCTGAACGAGTTTGTGTTACATATACAAGAGTCTGCATCTATAGCAACCAAAAAAAACCAAGAATAGTGACGTAAACATTGTTCCCACTGAGTTAAAACAGTGTGTAGGAAGTAGATTATATGATTAAATATTAAAAGATTATCTATTTTTTAATTGCACACAATTCAAACCAACATTGACAGCAGAAATAGATCAAAGCTTATAAGTATGCAAAGTAATTGCTATAATCAAATTGTCTTACATGCTGTTAGGTTAAAAGATACAAAACTGCTGAAGAATCAAAAAAATCTGTCATTAGCAAAGAATTCTTTTCTAATGTTATCAGTTAAATCTATCTTTTAAGCAACACTTAAACACTGTACATTGTTCAATACTATTAGACAGTTTCTCTCCTTTTTTCCATTTTTGTTGCATGATTACTCTTTTATTTAGCATTTTAATGATAGATAACATTAATGGCAAATACATAAAAATCATAACACTTTCATAATTTTTTTTTAAAAGGGATTATTTTACTGTAGGTATGCTGAAAGCAGAAGGTCTTTGTTTACATTTATTATAAACCTGGAGTTAGAAAGAACAAAATAAAAATATGAAATAAAGCAAGAGAGTAAAGTGTTCCTTCCTGGATACTTTTACTGAAGATTGTATTTTTTATAAAAATTCTTTATCTACGCACACACCAAGGTGCATGTGCATACCTATACCTGTATATAGTTCTACTATGTCAAATTCTGATGCGACACTCAGCTTCTAGAATAGAGGTGCACAATACAACATTTTTCATTTAACTCAGCATTTCAAAATCAAATATAATCTTATCATTTTAGATATCCTTAAAATTCACTCATTAATATTTTAGAAACATAAAAAAATAGATTCTATAGTTTCAAGACTTTGAAAGTTAACTGGTGTAACATATTGCTAACACTTAATTAAATCTAAAAACTAAATAAAAAGAATGGTAATTAATTATGATTGAAACAGACAGGAATTTTAGCCTGAAAATATACACTGCCAGTATCACTACTGTTCCTAGTCCATTCTTGGAATAAAAAAGAGCTCCCAGATGTCAACTGTTATTAAAAACCAGATGTTAAGATAGATGTCTTGCATGTTGCTGAATTAAGTAAAGAAATCTGACAGTTCACTATAAACTTAGCTATCATTTAACACAGAAGAAATGTGGGTAAATTTTTTACAGTTAACTTGGAACACGCCTTAGTTATAAGGTCTGCACATCTACACCACAAAGCAGAGACAAAGCAAGGCCTGAATATTCTTATTTACTTTTGAAACAAAGGGGCAGATTCTGTAAAACTTCCAGTGAGCTGGGTTTGCCTCACTGAAAATACGAGTCCTTCCCTCTAAATTCTACAGGATCTACTTTTATTCAGGCCCTACTAACGCTAATTGAACTGACTTTGAAGTTGACAAGAGTTTTACCAGAGTAAAGGTTGAAGAAAGACTGAAGGATATCTTTTCCTCTGAGTAGTTTGATCCTATTTCACTAACAGAACGCATTAGGTTAATCTTTGGTGATATCTTTAAAAACAGCAAAAATCAACAAAATGGGCAACTCAGTGAGTTTCCAAATGACTCCTCCTAACTAAATACAGCTGTTTTGCTGTTTAGTGTATTGCAATTCCTCAAATGGGCAGATGTTCATTTTTACATCAATTTTTTGCATGATCTCTTTTTGGCAGAATTCTAGAAGAGTTGAAAAATCAAATATTGTCAAATATTTTTAAAGAGTATTATGGGAAATTACAGACTATATAGTTTGACACTGATCCTGATATACAGTAAGCAATAAATTAAAAGATGGAGCTCAGTTAATGTCAATCAACATTTCTTTATTAAGTATTGGTCCTGTCAAAATAACTTTCTATTTTTTTCAATTACATGAGACTCTTTGCTAACGTAAGTGCCTTGAAATAATATGCTGAGATTTCTGTAAGGCATTTGATTATGTGCCACAAGACATAGTGTCAGCAAATTTAGCTCTACATAGAATGAATGTTGCTGGAGAAGGAAAGGGACATGCAGATACCTTTTTTCATCCCAAACTTGTTCTGTATTCCCCTGACTTGAAAAAAATGTCTGATAAAGACTGCTTGGAAAAGTGAACATATTTGGCAAACTTAGAAGACAGGGGAGTGCATCTGAAATCGATAATATTAAAAAGGGCTTTACAGATCATGATGGAAGTGAACGTGTGCACAATGTTGAATTTCCAAGGACAAATACAGGCACAAAAATAAAAATCAAAAAGCTTGCTGTAAGTCTATGCAGTAGCATAAGATCATTAATAGAATTATACATCTGGTGCTCATGTCATACCTCTTATGAATATTTGAAAGACTGTAACCAGATCAGGAAACAGCAAAAACTATTGAAAAATAAACTTGGTAGTGAGAAACAAAACAGACTCAACCTAACTGGTCACTCAGAAAATATTAAAAGATTGTTTGATCACTATTAACTGACACATACAGAAGACAGCTCTTTCTCTAGCAGAAAACAGCTAGATAGATGTTTATAGGAAGTAATTGGACTTCAAACATGGTACATATTTTTCAATAGCACATCAGTACTGGATAACATTAAGATTTTATATCAAGACTTAGACACTGTCTAAAGGATATGGCTACCTGTAATCATAACAATTTTAAAAATTACAGATTTAATTAAGAAATGAGTGGTCATGTCCAGATTACGATCTTGATCCACTTCACCTTCAACATCTACAATTAACAAAAATCCTCTTCCACCTTTTTTCCTCACATCTATTTTAGTGAGAATGTCTGTGCCATGATCTATTTTGTATACAAATAGTTTATTATGCATTTTTCAATTTTAATTATTAACAAGTTCAGAAGAAATTAAACAGAGTGATCTGTTTTGACAGGCAACTGAATAGAAAAACAAACCTTCACTGGATTTTAAATTTTTAATACTAAGAGCAACCTCAAAACCAGTCTCCACATACTACCTCTTTAAAAAAAAAACTGTATCTATGTAGTTTTTTGACTTACACGTACTCCAGAAAATCTGTTCACATCTCATTTTAAATTCCACACACTAATTATTTAGAGAAGATAAATAGTACTTTAAGACTTGCACTAACCTAATCAGAGCTCACCCACTTAGAATCCCTATCAAAAAAGCCAACGTTTCATAATTACATGTGTTATTACCTAATATGTTTAGTTAATTATGTCATGTATTGATGATAGGTAATGTACTGACCTAAAAATACTTGGCACTTGGATGACAGTTGAGCAAAGTAAAATTCCTACAGATATTGAAGAATGTCAGCCCCCTTTTTCATTAAAAAAAATAGCATTAAACCAAAGAACCATAATTTCACGATATATGCTGTCACTTCTTAATTTAAGAGAAATCAAAATGTATAGATACAAGATCTTAAAGAAGTATTACAAGAACTCACTGATCATTTACTATTCCCATTATGCAGACAGGTTGTTTTCAAGCCTGTGCTATCTCCTTCCAGTGCATTGGATCAAAGTTATGAGATAAAACTCAACTAACCTTGTCATTCTGCTGCCTATTACATTTTGAGGAGTGGCTATTCACTGATGAAAATCCTAACGTAGCATTACAGGCTTTACAGATTTTTCTGTACAGATGAAAACAACTACCCAAAAGCACTGGATAAAAAGTATGTAAGAATCAGGATTGTAGTTTTCATTGGTAATATGAATAAACTATTCTAACAAGAAGCTACTGTTCGGTACCTCAATGCAAACAGATAAAGTAAGAGAACATAGAATTCTTCAATGATGTTCTGAGACAAATTAAGTTCATTACCTGTTTTTGCATTCTTGACATACTGTGAAGCGAAATAAAAGCTGCAGTTATGCCTTATCATTTATTAATATTGGATCAGAGGCTTCCAGAAGAATGCTTAGTCTCGCATATCAATGTGTATCCTACAGAATCATTAATCTATGGCTCTTTCAAAAAATAAACTATAATCAAGTAATTTCTGATTAATGTTTGTGTACATTTACTGCTTTTTAAACTTGGATCTTTCATTGGTTTAAATGGTCAAGAATAGCAGTTCAATGACAAAAACTGCAAATCAAAATCTTAATTACAGAAAAACAAAAAGGGGAAAAACAAAATTAAAGAAATACCATTTGAATTGACAAATTAGTATACACTGTTAATTATTTCAAATTCAAAATATTTAAGATATTGAATGCCTTGTATTTTTAGGACTGACATCCAAGTCTCTAATTTGGACATATATTTTGATACAGTACAGTGGTATCATTTCAAGTACTATGACAGCCTTCATACATGGGCTATTTTTAGATTATTAATTCATTGATTTTATCTCATCATTTTGCTACTCCTTTCTTTTTTTCTGTGCTGCTACTTATCATATTTGTTTAATATCTTAAAAAGAAATATGTGGTGTTAATAAATATGACTCACAGTTCTGATTCAATTGCCACAAAACCTAATGTCAAAACCTCAAAACTAGCTTCAAACTAGCGAGGTGAAGAACTTAAAGATTAGTGTTTGGAAAACACTACACACAGATGTAGAAAACTTGTATAAAGGTGTCTTCTGTTTACTATTGAAGTGTATCTTAATACAAGTTTTACAGGCACATTTCTCAGCCATCAATTCTTTAAGGTTCATCACTTTGAGTAGTAAATTTGAGACAGTGGCCTTCAGATAAAAGGGGCTACAATACACAGCAGGCTAGAAGCAAAGGATAATTTAATCATGATTAACTATAACGTGTAAGTTATATCATGTAAGGATACACTATTAAGTATATCTAAAAATTTTATGAAACAGATGCCAGAAATTATAAGCCTATTGATAAGCATTCTCCATATAGCATACTCTTGATTACTGATGAACATGAAATAGTTTCAAGAGATTATATTTAGCAGCAGCATCTATATATAGATCTGTTGTTGCAACAACAGATCTATAGCCAATACAACTGGTACTGAGAACTGGCGTCTGTACAATGCACCTGTCCTGGGAGGGTATTCTGGATTAATTTTGCTCTGTCTCCAAGACTGAATTCCCTTTAGCAACTTCACTGTGTTGGTGGACCTCCTGGAATGCATCTTTCAGTTAAATTTAATCAAAATGGAATTCAGTGTGCCCACTTCAACACTGCTTCTAGATATGAACTGTAGTGGGAATGATCAGGAGATTTGATCCAAATCTGCACTCCCGATCAGAACTAAAACCCTAATGTAGATGCAAAGACTGCAAAATTCTGCATTATTATGAGGCCCACTGATGTATAAAATTCGGTTACCTGAAGTTAAGAACATAGTGCACCTGAGTCAAAAAACAGACAGGACATACTTCCACAAAGGTGAAGTACTGCACACATGTACCTTCACTTTTATGGCATGCAAGTATCTTTATAAAATCCATTCTTAAAATAAACAAAAAATTTAAAAAATCCTAATCTCCTTTTAGACAAAAGCTTTCGCAACATAGGCAACATTAAAAACTTGATGAGTTAAGCTTTTCTGGCTCTCTTCCCACAATAGAAGACCCTTCCTGACAAGGCTCATCACATTTCCTTTCATGTGTCAACATGTTAAGAATTAATGTCTTAACTTGGGTTAAATAAATCTAGTGATAACCTGCTCATCTCTTGAACTAACTTTCTGATGACTGATTTATGCTACTCTCCTTATTATCTGTGGCTACTAATGGGTCATTAAACATGTAACTACTGGCTCTGGACTGGGAAACTGTCCTACTTACAGCAAACAATTACATTTACAAATATTAATTTCCCCTTGTGACAAAGAAATCTACCTCCTAAGTAATGACATTTCTTTCAAATCAAGAATTTAGCTTAAAATCAGAATCTTTCAAAGCTTAGAGAGACTTTTATCTGCTACTTAATTTCTAGGAGCAAACATAGCTGAGGACTAATCTCATGAACTCTCCATACACAGAACAACTGACCACAGAAGAGTTTTGTGCATGAATGATTTGAAGAACTGATCCTGTAACTGGAAAGGGGAAAGACTAAAAGTGGATTCATTTAAGGCTTTATTTTCTGTTTCATTTGTATATTCAAAAATTGAATAAATCTTAAAAATTGCTTCAGAAATATGGATTTACGTCACAGGTCTTTTTTCAAACCTATCTATAACAGAAGGGGTCACAAGCAAGCATGTATCATCCAGTTATGAAAATGACCATAAAATCCATCACATCATTTGTTTTATTTGTATATAGTTAGCTTAAAATCAAACATAAATACTGGTGATGGGGGTAAGCGAAAGGTTGTTTCTGACCACTTACTTTACAACACCCAGACTAGCATTAACATGAATAAGATGTTTCACTAGATACTTATGCATTCTAAAGCTTTATCACTAGATGAAGCGGAAATCCAATGCTTCTTACAAGAAGTGGCCCGTGAAATCAGATTTGCAATGCAAAAATTTATGGTCCCCTTTGTAGTGAAAGCCTGTGACATGTTATCTCACTTAAGTAACCAGCGCCAGATATGCAACTTTTGTTATCAAGTTACTGTCTCCCAGAAATGCATTTTTGGCTCTTTTAGCTGGTCTAAAGACTTTTTTTTTAGACTGTGATGGTGGCAGCTAATTTTTCTAGTAAGAAATATAAGATAAATGTAAACCTCTATATAAGTGTTGTATATTCTAACACACACATTCAGAGGAAGTGAGGGGGAGAGATTTCTATAGCTAAACATGATCTCAAAAAATTCTTCCATATGTGGAAAAGGCTGCAAAGCTAACATATAAATATAGATATATATAAATATACACACTGAGCAGTATGTATACATTATATCACATTCATTAAACCTCAAAACATAAAATAAATTCATTTCTGTAAGCAAAGGAGAGGTATAACTTTTCAATATACAAAATCATTCTCCTGGAGGTAACATAGACAGCAAAACCTACTTTCGACTTCTTGCTTTTAATACAGTTCCAGTTTAGCTGGTGTCATGCAAATGACAAATTTAATAGAATTAAAAGGTATATGAAAAATCATCTGGCTACCATATAGCAACAATTAGGATGTAGGAATAACAAAAGCATTAACAAATACTACAGACTTCTATTGGCTCTTACTTAAATGAGAAACCTGGAGTAGAGAACACTGCTTGTAACTGTAAAACAGCAATATAACAAAATCAAGAACTAGAGTATCCCTGAAAGATACTCAGGGCAGATTGTTCCAAATTTAAAGGCTCTTTCTTTTGTTCCATCACAAGTACAATGTAATCTATAATGAAATTTTGGGTTGAAACTAATCATATTATCCTCAAACTCTGGACAAGCCTCTGTGGAAGAATATTTCAGTTTTAGGGTAAAGTAAATAGAAGCATCTAGATAGATGTCAGAGGCAGGAAAAATTCTCTGTATCTACTGGAATAAGCATATGATAACACTTACTGACTGTTGGGAAATACTTAGACAGAAAATGCATCCTCATTAGAAGAGAAGTATTTGCCATTCAATACTGTGTTTACAGTAAACAATATAACTATGATAACTGCATGTAATTTAATCAGAAAATTAACTTTTTAATGGTGACCATGATACAAATAGGATTTTACTGCATGCAGTTCAACAAGTCTGAACAATGTGGGATATGAATCACAAGTTCTTTGTTCCGGAGAGAGAATATGTGTAGCAAAGATGAAAAATTAGAGGAAATACTTAAAAATATGAAAGCATTTATATGACTAATTTGCACTGCACTCCTGAGATCTCAAAACACTAATTAATTCAGCACAATACTAGTTATTTACAGTGGATATGCCTAGGATTGTTTATACTGAACGTACTGACAAGCAAACCTTGCCCTGCCCAAATTCCTAAATTAAATAAATCCATGTGACTCCAATGAGCTTACTGCAGGCTCAGCACTGTGCTAATGCAATTGCGTGCTTCCTTGCAGCTTGAGGCACCAGCAGAACAAGTTCACATACATTTAGTGAACAGACAAGAGCAAGCTCACACCTGCCCAAATACAATGTGTAAACATACAGGATAAAGAAACACACAGAATATTAAACAAAATCTGGGTCAGGGAGGGAGCCAATAATTCCAATTTAATGCGTTAAACAGCTATATCATCTCATTTCTTACATATACTAAAATTTCACTTGTGCTTTTAGTTTTACCCTTATTTTTGTTTCTTCTTTCCTAAACAACCAATAGACAAAGTTTTAATGTTGCAGAAAACCCTCAAATATGATATTTCAGTTTTTCAATACTAAACTTCTGCTCAGATTGAACTTTCTACTGACAGTCTAAAGAAATTTGAAGAATTTTATGCTTTTCAAATAACCATGGTTATTTGAATAAACTAAAATAATCTGGTTTGTTTTATGTTTGTCCTCCTTCTAAGTTGCATTGTTTGGTTTTGTGTTTTTTCTTTAAAGACAAATCCCAGTTTCAATATTCCTGAGGCCAATTCAGGAGTTTGAAGTTGGCGACTTTCCAATATGGCCACAGAATATAAGGCATTGTGCTAACAGCCAGAACTGCCAAGATACACAAAGTAGCATGCACTCCTTCCCCTTAAAATCATATATGGATCAATAAAAGTGATCTGCAGATCAGGATCCAGACACTAAAATAATAATTGCTTGACTGTCCTTCGGCTCTGATTTCAAAGTCATCCACCTCAAACAAAATCCTATCTGACCTGTTCAGAGTTTTTCACATATCATCTTTCAGCAACTCCAAGGATATTTAGCAGTTCAGCTGATGAACAAAGACTTGTTGCCAAGATCAGTCACCACTTTACAAATCAATAAACACTTTTTTTGAGAGCGTAGTCTTCTTCAGAAAGTTAGTTTTTAGCGGCATATTCCTACTTTGCAACAGTCAGATTGTTTTCAAGTTTTGTGCATCATTGCCTGTGATTTCTTTTCTCAAATGAATGAGTTTACCAGCACACATTGAAAAATCTTTTTAAAGCTGCACATATTTAATACTAAGACATTTATCAGATAGTTCTTTAAAAGTTGGTTTTCTTACTGGAGAGCGACAATAAGGGAAGCTTCATAGACACACACTGCCTCATCACTGTCCTAATAAGGAGCACTTCTTTAGATAAGAGGATAATTCAGAAACCTTGAACTACCATTTAGGCCCCTTTGCTGAGATTTCAGAGTAATGGAAAACATGAGGGTGAGTTTATGAAAAATTACTTCTAAACAACACTACCTTGTAGAAGGGTCATCAAAAATGTTTCAAATAGGTACAAAATCTCTGTGTAGCCAGACTGGATTAAAATACGTAAAAGGACCTAATACATGCTTACAACACCATGTGACGTTCCACCCTCAATTACAGCTTCTAAGAAAAGGCCAACTTTTTGGAAAGCAGCCTGGTCCTACAGTGTTATAGCACACCCTATGATATTCATATTTTTCTAAAAATCAGTTTCTTTCTATGAGAACATCTATCACCTCTCATGATAAAACAAAATTAAAATATCTTTGTAGCCTTGGTCACCATGGAGTAAAGCATTCAACTTTGACTCAACTACATCTTGGGAACTCAGGAAACTCTTACAAAATGAGAAACATTTTACATTTTATGTCTTTAAAAATGTCCATTAATATGGGGAGTAAGAAGATCTGACAGTTCTTATAATCATCAGGAATTATAAAATACGAAAATTCTTTGAATGTTATATCTTCAGCCTTCCACTGTGTGGATGCAGAATCAACTTCTTCAATGTGCCCTCTCCAATAGCATAACCTCCAATAGGAATGCCATCAAACTAACATAAGTACATCCCAGACTCATGCATGTCATAGATTACCTACAAAACTTCTTTCAGGACCTGTTGCAGAGATGCTGCTTTTAATATAAATAATCCAGATACAGTTTTTGACGACATAGTCCATAAGCAGCAACTTGAACTTAGCACCTTTCAATCACATAGCAAAGATCTCATGAACTTGAACAAGAAAATCCTAGGTGACAGCAAAAGAATGCTATTTGTTATGCAGAGACCATCCCAGAGTTAGACATCTCTCATATGTGCCAGTAAATTAAGGACTGTTTCAGAGACAGCAAGAAATGTAAAATGCCTAGGAAAATTAATAGTAAGTGAATATGGGTGACTAGAGCCTGAAACTCAGCACAGGATACAAACACGGAGGGGCAGAAAGGCTTCTGAAATTAGAAAAACAAAGGGGACGAGATGTCTCAATTTGATCAGACTTGTGTCAGTGAGACAGAATTCCCTGTTGGTGAGTAATTTACAGGCCTGTTATGATACTAAAACTAAAAAAAAGGACAAATAAGAGAGCAGGAAGTTGGACAGTAGGCTTTATGAGGAAGTCTACGCTATGGGGTAGGACAACTTCTAAATCTGGAAGTTCAAATTTATTTAGCCATGGGGTTTTTTGTTCCAGGTAGATCTTGGATGCAACAATCCAGATTAGATTACTGTAATGCACTCTACAAGGGGCTACATATTACAGCTCCTTGGAAACTGAAGCTAGTACAGAATGCTTATTAAGCTCATTTTCATGCTAGGAGTATTACACCCGCACCCCAGGATACACACTGACTGCCAAAATGTTTCCAGGTGGAATTTAAGAAAGATTGCCAACTCTCAAGCCAAAACTGAAGAGAATAAATTTAAGTTTTTAGTGCAAAGCCCCAAAATTACCTTTTTTCCAAGTTTTTTAAAGACTAGTAAAAATGTTTAATATTGCAATGTTATTGACATGGCAGCACTCAATTCCCAGAAATTTATTTGCATCAAACAAAAATCAGATGCACCAACATAACTGGTGAATCATGTCTCTCTGTAACATGACCATGTGTATGGGCACAGGAGAGTTAGTCTTCCTACTGCTTGTGAAGTTTTCTTACATCTTCCCCAAAGTTTAGGTCCAGACATACGGGGCAAAAAAGGTTGCCAACCTACACCCCTCCCTAAACAGAAGAGCAAAAAAAGAGGGTATTAAGGCAAGAAGTGGCTGGAAACTTGGCTTTGCTCCCTAGCAGCAGCCCGAAGACTTAAACACATCCATTACATCTGAAAAAAGGTGCTCAACTAGCTCCTTCAAGAGAAGTCAGAGATTCTTTCCCTTACTACATCTAGTACCATGCTGCCACATGCTGCCCATAACAGGATATGTATCAAGTAACAGTTATAATAAAAACATGATCATTAAAACAAAATGTCAATACCTGAACCAAACAGCACCATGTAAAAAGTATGCATATTCAAAACAGGATGTGTGCGGATTTTTCTTCCAAAACACTGTTGTTACACCATTATCTTTAAAGCAGTAGCAGTAGCATATATACAGTGTTTTACATCAGTAAGCGGGAAATACCTTATTCTTCCTTACAGATATGTACTCAAATGCACACTTAAATACTTTTACAGCTATATATAACAACATACATGTATTTCCTTACAAATGTAGCACATAAATTAGAAAATCCAGTATTATCCATAGAAATGAGAAATGTTTCAAGAATAACACTGCACATTCAACTGTCCCTTTCTCTCCAGAATTTCTGAGAAGACTTGCTAAAACCCTACCTAGTATTCATTAAATTGAATGGCATTTATGTTGCAATACACAGCACTTTCTTGTCTCCTTACAAAGTTAAAAATGCCCTCTGATGATTTGCAAGTTCGTTGTTTTCTCAGTTTATTCTGTGGTTTCAAACTACTAGCAGTATGTTGGATATGGTCATCAAAACCCACATGTTACATACAGATATACTGAATGGACAAAACGGGTTTGTATGGCACATGGCAATCAAATTGCTGCACAAAAGAATGCTGTATAGAATGGTAGGTAACACAACACAGAAAGTAAAAAAAAGTAAAATCCGTGACTGAAAAATGTAAGCTAAAGCAATGAGTTGGGTTCACTCAGGAATATCATTGACTGTGCTGTTTTCAAAGATTATTTTAGCAAGGATTTTGCTATGGATCTCCTATTTGCTTGTTTTACAATTAAACATCTTCTGGGCTAATCCATTGTTCACAGAGTCTGTGGAAATTTAGGGACAGCAGTACAGGAAAACACCTACTCCAAGCCCAATGCACCAACAGAAGATGAAATAAAGCTATTATTGTGGGCAATAGATATTCATCTAACCTGTTCTTAAAAATCTCCAAGAAAGGAGCTTCCATTACATCTATATGAAAGAATGTCCACATTTTCTTTCCACTTCCAGATTCATTAGACTCGTAGTGAAAAAGTTTCCTTTTTTTAATAACTAACCCAGTTATTTTTGGTATAAATTAAATTTACCACTCCTACTCTTCTCCAGTGGGCACTGGAATACAATTGATCATCGTCTTCTTTACAACAACATTTTATGTATTAGAAGACTTATGTCTCCCCCTTAGTACTTCCTAGACTAAACAAACCCAGTTCTTTAAGCCTTCCTCACAGGTCATGTTCCCTAAAACTCCTATCATTCTTGTTGCTCTCCTTTTGTCCCTTTCCAATTTGTCTACCTTTCTTGAAGCATGGTGATCAAAACTGTAAACAGCTTTTTAGATGAGGTCTCACCAGTGCTCAAAAGAACAGAATAATTACTTCCTGTTTCTCTTCCAGTACCACAGCCATCCCAGAATTAGATCCAACTTCATTGCAATGGTATTCCATTGTTGCTGTATATTATGGGCAATCCAGATTCCTTTTTCCATGCTACTGCCTCAGTTCTCCCTTGTAAATGGAATTGTCTTTACTGAATTTCAGATTCCTTTTTCTAGACTTTCTCTCGAGTTTATTGAGACGGGAGCAGATTATTGAGCAGTTTAACTGCCCTTACTATGCCTGCAGCTTCTTGCAGCTTGCTTCATTATCAACAATATTCACAGGGTTTTTTCTATTTAATCACTGAAATAATTTCTAAAAAATACTACTCAGAAGCATATAAAGGACAGGCCTCTTTGAAATACCTCTGTAAACGTCCCTCTTGCCTGACAATGAGTAACGGAAAATTTGTCTGTAGCATGTTACTTGTATCACTTGCACATCCATCTCATGGTGATTTCACACTTAATTAAATTAAAATAGTATTATTTATAGTTGCAGCTTTTAGTATTGTAATGCATTTTACATTACATATTAATTAAATTACAAACTAATGTATTTATTTGTATATTACAATTATACAGTGGGTGAGTGTTAAAGGCCCTATTAATTCAAAGTTATGTCACAGCTACCACTTCTTTAGCCACAAAGCCAGTTACCCTATCAAAGGAAATTAGATTTGCTTGACATAATTTATCCTTGACAAATACAGGCAGACTAAATATAGGATGGATACGCTATGTAGCAGTCATCTAAACCTGCATTCTGTTTTAGAAAGTGGCCCAAAACTGTCACCGAGGAAAAAGCACGAGAATAAAGTGAGTATACGGTGATAAAAAATCTCATACCTTCAAGAATGTAACATAAAAATAGTTTATCTGGTCTAGGAGAACTGTTGGTCGATGATTAGAAAAAGGGGACAAGGATGAGGCAAGTATAAAGTGATCTGATATACACTGAGATAGATAGATAGATGGATCGATAACCTCATACAGTCTGATACAGACATCAAGCTACTGAAAATGAATAGTAAAAAGACTATTGGCTTTCTATTGATTAATAATTTATTCCATAAGTTTCTAGGATCTGAAATAAAGTTATTCATAAATTCCCATATATTTTATTTGTAAAGATAACAGTGTTTGTCTTTGTTGAACCTCCAAGTATCTCCTATATCCTACATGAAAGTTGTTGAACAGAATCATAAATAGTTCAAACTGAGAATACTAGTACTAGTAAATACTGGTAAAATAGCTAGTATTTTACATGCTCTGTCTTTAATCATGTAACCATTTCCATCACTCATAATCTTAAGTTTTTATGTTCTTGAAGATATTTTGATATAGACTTCCATTATACTTCTTATACGTTCTATTCCCTGAATAACCTCTTGCAGTGCATTGAAAAGTGTCGCCTCCACTAATTGTTAGCTCTCAGATTTTCTTCAGAGGTTCATGTTTCTTGAATTAGTTGAAACCAGTGTCCGGGTTTCAGTAACACAGTTTGGTTCTACCTTTTTTTTCACATCTCTCACCTTCATTCTGTTTTTCTCATTCTAGTCCTTGCACAAAGCCAAAACATTTTTTATTTCATGGTCATTTTCAGACAATTTTGCCTTCTTTTATAAACTTGGCCAACTTATCTCTATTAATCAGAAACAGAACTAAAACCAAGACAGCAAGTCCTTAATACCCTTCTACACTTTCTGAAAGAAAAAGTTGTTCTTCATGTGTTCCAAGAACTTGAAAGATTCAGTGTTATGTTATTGAGATTATGTTTTTTTTTTAGTTGGTATCCAAGAAAATGAATTTTCTCATACTTACCAGTTCCTATCTTAAACACAACTCTATTGGTCATTCTAAAAAAAAGTGTAATTTGCCTCTTGTCTCCTATTCCTAATTAAGTAGTCTATCATGAATCCCTGTTACAACTTCACCAATGTATTTCCCTTTTATTTCTACCCAGACACTATGAACTTATGAACTCATTTAGTATCAAACAATGAATCTTCATATAAAAAGCAATGTTCTATTTTTCCCTAGGGTTCTCTACCTGGAATAGTGTTACTTGCTTCTATAGAATGTTTTTTCTACTGCCAATAAATACATATATGAATAACTTTCCTCCTTGTCCTACTGTGACAGAGGTCTTCCTAAAACTTCTGCAATTCTCAACTCTCACCCACTGCAGTAGGTTAGAGAGTCATGTAGTGAAAAGAATACCTAAAAATTTGAAAGTCTTCTTCAGGCCAGACTCCATCCACAGCTGACAAGCTCACTTTCCACTTACTAAGGATATTCATTTGAAATGGAATAGTGGTATCTAGTATCAGCTAGAAAGACATGGCACGCTGGCAGCATGGCTTACATACATGCATACAGGTGCATACTTCTGAAATCACTAGTGATCACTAAGTAGGATATTTTCCACTGATTTTCAACTGAAAAAGTTGAGTTATGAATTGCTAAAAATAGCTGCAAAACTTCTAAAAAAATAGGGAAGAAAAATATAAGACACCAGACAAAAAGCTAAAATGTTTAAACTCTTTCAGGGATGGAAATAAATACCAAAGCTATTAATTTCAGTTCAAACAACACAGCAATTGCTATTATTTCTTTAGAATATTCATTTTATCTTCAAATATCAAAATAGTAAAATTTTAAAACTGAAGGTGAAAAAAGTGGTGGCTAACCTGATCTGGAGAGGGTCTGTGGTTGGAGTGTTGTGGTCTCCCAGGAGATCGGTGATGGTGGTGGTGGTGATGATGGTGGTAGTGGTGATGGTCATCATCGTAGTTATCTGCCATCAATTTCATTCTGTTTTGTGTCTAAGATGCAAAGGGAGACAATTCTATTACATGTTGAAATATGTTACTTAAGATCCTAGCATTATTTTTTTTATGGTAGCTGTAAGGATCTAACAATAGAAGTCTGGACTGCTGGCTCACATAGAAAAGGAAACAGAAATAGAAAAAGATAACAGTATGTGAACACATCTTCTATTTCAGTTTTCACATGAGTAGAATTGCACAAAGAATTCAGAAAAGGATATGGTCCAGGATGGTGTGTTCAAAGGGTGTCAACAAAGACATTCAGGTTTTCTAAATTCACTATTTTAGAACAGTTTCCTGTTTTTCCTAGTCCATTATTATGTCTTGCCAATTAACTTCTAAAATCTCACTGAAAAGAATATTAACTGTACTTCAAATATTTACAGTTAGCTACTGAGGCATGTCAACAATGATCATGAATAGTTATGCTAAAAGCTCTATTTTAGCTTAATTATTGTAATTGTACACCAGGACCACTCTGCTAAACAGTAAGCTAAAGGAATCTGAAAACTAACTGATATAGACACAGGCACTTAGAGAAAAAAGTGATTATGGAATTTGACACATTACTGAATTACACTAAGTCTTAGATATAGATCTTAAAAAAAAAATCATCAACACTTCAGCTACTACCATGTACAGATAATAAAATCTTTTTCTCCATGAGATAACAGTATATGTCATTGCTCGTTATCACTATTATATTCCATACCAGTTTAGTATTCCATACCATTCCATTCCAGTTATTCCATACCATGAAATACATAGACTGGAATAATTGCAACCTTACTCATAATACCAAAACCATACCAAAACCAAAACTTCCAATTACCCAATACTGGCGGATACAGAACTTATCTTTTCTGTTAGTAGGACTGAAGGCTCTCTCAGGCAAACTTGTTAACTTGTAATCAAGTTTTACTTATTTTTGTTCTCAACTCTCAAAGACCTCTTCCAAAATTAGAAGAATCAATTAGAGACATGCAATTAATATCGTGCAGACGACTGAAGGAAAGACAGCAGTCTTAACACATCTTAAAACGCCGTCTTCAAAAATCTCACTCGAACCCTATGGGAGTAAGGTTGCTTTTGAAGGAGCATTATTATACTTTGTGCCAATTCTCTATGCAGAATTCATTTGAGTTTGTCAAGCAAGTAAAGATAAGAAACTGAAACAACTGCAAAAAGCCACAGTTTAGTTCTACCCATGCTCCAAGGGAGCATGATTCATGTTAACTCCAGTGAGGATGCTGGTTAAACACATTACGCCAGGACTTTGCCCAAACTAATGAGTTCTAAAAGACCAACTTAAACAGATTAATTTAAACACAACTAATTTGTTAGGCTATGTTCTTATATTAATAGGTCTAACTGGCTTCCAATTAGAAGTGCCCATGAGATAGCTAGTGCCCCATAGCTAGTATGTGGTAAAGTTACTTTCAGGACTATTGTAAATTGATTTTCCTATGAAAACAATCCTATATCAAAATCTCTGTTAGAAAAATTTCACTGGTAAGATTATTTTAATAGAACATGTAAAAACTCGGAGATTGCTACTAAATTCCCCAATTTTAATGTGTTTTTGCTAAAGTTGAAAAGAGATTTGGAAAAAAAGCAAATTATTCATATTACACAATATTTGAAGTATAATAAAATGTGAGGAAAAATATGAACCACAGGGATCACATGAAATCTTGATGGGCCTTTTTAGCAATTAATTTATTTTTTTTTAAAATGTCACAAAGCTTCTCAAGCACTTCACATGTGATGTCCACTAGAAGAATCATAGAAAAGTATTCTACAGGAGAGCATCTGTACTTGGTTCACGTAAAAACAAACCAACCAACCAACCAAACCAAAACCCTAAGGCATCTACAATAATAAGACAGAGGAACAAACACAGATTGGATGTGCACCTTCTTCAGTCACTGTCAGACTCTTTCTGAGCATTGTTACAGCACTGAAATAGCATCTTCTCAGTGTGTCACAGAATAAATGTGACCACAGGTCAAGTGGTGGAGTCCTTTGAACTGGAATTGCAGTGGCACTATATGGTATCATTTCACACTTTTTAACACGATTTTCTGCACAGTTGGAACCATTTCATTTTCTCCATCCCAGATAAGAAGATGGCAGTATACAGCTGCATGAATTTCAGCTATGAATTTCTACTGATTTTGCCAAAAGACCAACTCAATCTGAACCATCATAATTTGTTTGCCTTTAGCTTTAAAAAGGAAGGTCTATTGAACAAAAGAGTGGAAGAGATGGAGAATTCATAGACAAATAATAACCCACTTACTGTAAACACTGTAATATCCCACCTCTTTGGGGAAGCTCCTAACATTTTATTAGTTTATTTTCTTATCAATGAACAGCCTTAAATTTCCTACCTTTCAACTGTATTCCATAAAAGAATGCAAAAGTTAAACAAGATGATATATGCAATCCTAAAAGTGTCCCCTGTAATGAGGTGTTGGGGATTAAACATGTCATGGGATAAGAACTGTAAATGAATGATGTCATCTTTCTAATTTGGTGCTGAAATATAAATAAACCACTTCTAATGTTTCTTCCTTTTGGATGCCAGATTGCAGTAAAATGTGCACAAAGAAACGTTAATGCTGTAGGAGGCTCCCTTTAGTGTGGCTGTTCTGGAAGCAAAATATATAAGAAATATGAAATGAGAATTTCTATTCCACTCAGCTGATCATCAAATCATCCAAACTTTTACATTACTTGTGATTATCACTGATTTCTTAAAATTATTTCTGAAAATGATGTCAACTAATTTAAAAAATACTATTTTTAAAAGCTTTTTGGTTTTGTTAGCTTTTCCTTATGATAACTAATATGATTTTGAGGTTCTGTTTGTCTTTGCTTTAGCCACTGCCAGAGCGCTATACTTCCACACTGAACCGTATTTTCCTGGTATAATTAGCTTTAACTTAAGAAGTACAAAACATGGTATGATTTCAAACTTTTAAGAGCAGGACTTTTGAGGAGGATGAAAATGAGGATTTCCAGAGGAGGAACAAAAGTAAAGCCATTCAGAGGAACAGTACAATCCATTTCAGGTGCTTCTAAACAAAAATTTGTAACATTACTTCTCTTTGCTTCCCTTGCTAACTCTTATAATCCTTAGTAGGCTTCGAAATGCCAGGTATATTTTCATTTGAGGAAGAAATTAATTAACCACATTGGAAATTGTTAAGGACCCCAGGGCTTCCCTGCCCTACGCTTATATACAAGTACGAACACAAAAACACAGGAAAGTGTCTACATTTTAGGACACTGGTTTATCAGACAGACAGTAAATCCTCGTGGTCTGGGTCACCACATTATGAATACATTAGGACGCCGCTTCAGTACTGACCGCAAGGAAAAAAATGCCACCTACTGACTTGGCAATGCCATAATTTCCTGCAACATCTTCAGCATACTTAAAAAATTCATATTCAAGAACATTCAAGACCTTTTCTTATATTACTTTTGAAAGCACAACAGATTATTCAAAAAGAATTTCCTGGATATTTGGGGAAACTCGTTCTTGGAATGTACAATTCATGAAAATTAGAGTGATGATTGTACACGCATTTAAACTGTGCCATACCTAATTTGCATCATATGTTACTCTGCACGAGTTACTCCATATTCGCATTCTCCTCTCAAAGCTATTATTATAGATATGGTTTTCCTGAAAATGGGTTTTCTCAAAATTTACATAGTCACAACTCTGACAAAAAATTATCATACTAACAGTTTTTAAAAAAAAAATGCCTGGTGAACATTAGGCCCACACCTGAGAAGGAGCAGGTTTTAATTTGGATTTATATTAGGAAAGAAAAAAAACATTAACTTGTAAAATGCAACAATTAATTAACTGCATCTCCTACAGACCATGTATAGCCTTTTTAGTTCTAGCCTAAACAGCTTCCTCAGATTTTTTTTCCCCTTAAATTTATTGACTACATTCAATAAATACTGCATCCATTTGGAAATAAAGGAATGATAGTGGAATTAAAAGCACCTTAAATCTAGGTGCACAGGTATATTAACCCTCAGGGCTCGAAACAGTTGTCTTTGATCATTCAATATCAGTAGTTTCTAAGCTGTCAAGGTCATGAATGGTATGTGTAACTGAATTTTTAACCCACTTACCAAAGAATTTATGATCTAGCACTGTAAGAAAACTGACAGATATTTCTTGTCCTCCTAAAATTCTGTTGAGTTTAAGTAAGGATCTACTGAAGTGAAATGAAAGTCTTTGATTGACTGGTAACAGACTAAATAGCTTAACAGCAATCTGTAACTGTAAAACTATAATATTAAAACTGTCTTTTAAAAAATATTTTAGCAAGGTGGCAATAGGGAAGTATGCTTTGATCTGTCATCTGGATCAAGTTAACAACAAAACTCTCATGAATGAGGTTCAAATGAGGAAAAATAGTAAGATTTGTTGCTCTGGGATATAGGTGTAATACCATTCAATAGCTATTACTTTCCTTTGGATTTTCTTCTCAATCTCTCTTCACTAAATGGAATTTGAAACATTTCTAGAATATTTACTTTCAATAAGGTAGGGTTTTTCCCTATGTAATATGGGAGGGAGGCAGATACAAGGCCTACAAGCTATCCTGGAGATATCCTGTGGTCTAATTATTAAAGCATGGAATTTAAAATCTAGAGACTCACATTCCAGCTTTGATTCTGCAATGGCCTCTTGCTGTCTTCAGTGACACAGAACCTCTACTTCTTGCAATCTCACTAGTTGAAACTAAGAATGCTAAATTTCCACAAAGCACTTTGAGATCTTCTTGTGGCAGCCATTTCATTCTTGCTTTCCTGATTTTTACTACTAAATGATTTAATCTGAGCTTTTTTTTACTAAGACAATTTTAGAAAACACAAATAAAATCTTTTAACTTTGAAATACAGGAAGTAAAGATCTATACAACTGTGTGCTTAAAAGCCTGTATTTCTGGATATCTGTTAATTTGCCATTGCTTTGAAAGACCTTTTGCCCATACTTGAAGTGCATGGAAGAAATGCACCTCACTTTGTATAAGTATTCCAGAGTTTGTATCACTTTATGCTAATTATTCAGGCCAATTCTAACAGCTTAATACTGCCAATATAATGCTAATTGTTTCCAAAATATATTATACTCTTGTCTTCAATCATTAAAAATATATGATAATATTCAACTCAGGCTTTTTTGTTGCTTATGCAGTTAGTTTTTAGACACCAAGAAAATTCAAATAGAAAAAAACCTTAAGTTATGAAGACTATAAGTTTGCAAGCACTCATCAGTAACCAAAAGATAGCAAAAACATTACAGTATGGTTACTTACTAGGAACTCCAGTTTCCAAATAATTATCATAATCATAACCGTATGGATGTTGGAATGCATCAGTATGGGGTAGAGTTATGTTTTACTGAGTGCTTTAATTATGCGTTTTCTTTTTATAACACCCCTGTATGTAATCTATTCTTACAGTCTTAAATATATTTTAACATGGGTTTTGCTCCTTTGTTTCCCGCCTCCATTGAAGAATACAATTAATTTTTCCGCTGTTAAAATTCCAAAATGAGCTAATAAGCATGTTTTCTTTTCCTGTTATAGTGTACGACTTGTCTTGGAAAGTGTGAGAGACAGGATGCATGCAGGCTAAAAGTGTGCATGATAGCTTATTGGAGAAAACTTTGGTTACTCCTCATTTAATTCCTTTTATTTTTTACCTTATTAATGATACAACTGCTGCTTATGAAAAACACAGTAAAGTTTTTATGCTAGGAGAGCATATAAATTTTTCTTTTTCCCCGTATATATCGAGTTATATATTAAAATTAATTCATGTGATGTATTACATGAAAATCTTACAATTATTATCATTTGTAACATGCATATAATCAGAACACTTGTTCTTCAAGCTCTGTTTGCCCTCTCTAGTTTCACAGGACAGAGAACAGGGACTAATAAACAGTACTGAGAAGTTTCCAAGTTTTCATGAAATCCAACCTTTTTCCCAGGTGAAATACAACAGCAATTGCTGGTCAAATTAGATGCTTTGACTGGTGTGCAGAAATGGAAAGCAGCTTCCAGTGTAGATCTTCTCAAAGACTTGGATCTGATAACTTAGTGTCGAACATGAGCATAGAAGTTTTGCATATAGTTCAGTTCTTTTTTAATTAGAGCATTATTTAACTGATATTAACAAACCTTGCACCTGCTGCTTTGCAAGATTACAAAATGTGACTGAATTATTCTGAAAGAATTCAGAGCTCATAGTAAGTTTCCTTCACAAGCTGAAGGATAATAGCCTCACAAACACCATCTGGGATATTAGACACTTGGCAGACTGAGACAGGCAGCAGTTCCAAGTGCCAAGCAGACACTTATCTAAAGTACTAAGGCCCAATTTCAACTTTCCTGACACTTGTGATTGAACAAAGTTATGTTGATTTGAACATGGTCCATCTGACTTTTTAGTTGCGGTCTCTGCATTTAAGAGTTTGTGTTTTTGAAGTCTTTTTAAGTTCTGCGAATTGAAAGTATGGCTTGAAGCACAGGAAATATCTTGTAATAATACAGCATACTCAGTAATGTATGGGCTAAAGTCATGCTAAAAGTATTTGTCTGAGTCCTACTACTAAACTTGGTAATTACATAGAAGTATGTAAAAACATAGACACAAAGAAGGAGGTTAAAAAGCATAATTAAAGCTCTGAAACAGTAGCTGCCTGAGGACATCTCAGGCCAGGTCCTACTAAATGCAGACAAGCAACATAAGAAGGTAAGGTTCGCTGTTTTTTTTTTCTTTTTTTTAACAACAGGAAATAACTTATTAAAAAGATACTTCCCCATAATAATTATTTAAAGCCAGACATGAATTAGAAACTTCAGTAGCTAAACAAGACCTTTGAAACTGCAAATCTCTGGTTAGTAGCACTGATTGTCCTTCAGCATCTTTAATGTCTGAACAGTTCATTTCAGCTGTAATTTTTGTAATTTCCTTACCAAGCCCAGCTCTCTTATTTGTATCATATACAAAATAAAACCTAAGTTGAAATTTCTATGTCCTCTGTTGTATACAATAATTGATAAATAAAACAAATTTCAACACACGGAGATGCTATATTGGACTATGGACCAAAATGGAGATAACGTCACAACACTGTCTTGGTATGCTTTATAGAGACACCTTACCTGTAACTAATTTTTGTTTGATGCTAGATTGTAGAAATGATGTTTTATCCACCATTACAGAAACAGAAAAAGCTAGCACTGAATTTTTACAGTATTTTTTAATAATGGGCTACTTACTGCACTGTAAGCACTGTACTTGAGATCAAGTGTTAAACTACATGTAGCTTTACTATCATGAGGTACTTTGTAGTAGAACTTAAGAACTTGTTTCAAAAATGTCTCATAGAGGGGAAAAAAAAAAACTTTTTGCTTGGGAGTTCACTCATTTATGTAATGGAGATATTTACTGTTCTTATCTGAGATACTTAATATCCATTTTCACCTATCAAGCCAGTCAGATAAAAAATTACAAAAGTTCCAGTGTTAATACAGACATTATTTTATACCTGCATAATCTACTTTTTACATTTAAAATTTTGAGTCTCAATGGAGTTACCCTCTTTGCCTGTACAAAGTGCATTATGACAGCTATAGTTATTGAGAGGTTCTAGTGCAAATTCACAATGAGATTACCACCAGTGAAAAAGAGTGTCATTAGATATGGCCATGCTTAAGATATGATATAAATTTTTCAAAAATGAAAAAAACTCTGAACAGAGAACAAACAGAAACAGATTTTTAAAGCAGATCTCCATCTACAAAACAGGAAAGGACTTATGCACCAGACCTGTGATGCCTTCAGGGCCTGACTGCTATAAACTACACGGCAAAAAAAGCTCCGCTTTTGTGTGTAAAAACACCATCAGAAGAAACTTGGATTCCTGAGAGGATAAGGAGGAAAAAGCAATGCCATATCAAGCTATGACTTGAGTCCTTCAACTCTTACAATATAAATTGTCAAATCTTACTGAGAATATGTAAAAAGTATAGTGTGAGCAATGCTAACATTTTCAGTATTTTTCCAGCACAGTACATATCTTTTGAATTAACTAATTTCATCTGGCAAAGGCTATTAGCTACACACACACATTCTGTTTCTTACCTTGTGTCACACAGAGCCTGCTGCGTTAAGCTATAGGGAGAAGTTGCACTCTGCTGTTTCACCCCTATACTGATCTGTTTGCATTTGGTTTGCATCTAAACTGCTTCACTTGGCAAAATTGAGAATTACAGATTTAGATTCAAAAATACAGAGTCAAAATTCAGATTCAAATGAAGATAATAAACCTCAATGTTAAGAAATACAGAAATACTGCCTTAGGGTATTTCTAAGAAATTGAAAATTATAAACTATAAGGATTTTTAAAACAGTAAATAAATTTAAGGCTATTGAGTGCATGGGCTGCTTGTATTGATGTAAATGGGATCTGAACAAACACATTAAAAATCAGAGATTAATAGCCACTTTGGTACGTTGCCTGAGAATTTTTGAGGAAAAAATAACCAGACTGATTTTCCTCATATGAGAGTTCAATATATGAAGTTACTAGAACATCTGTTCTTACCTGCCCAAAAGACAATAAAAAGCTTGTATAGCATAAATGTAACAAAAATAAAACTCAAAAAACTTAAGGGTCTCGGACTACTCCTTTGTTCATGGTTAGGTGCTTAAAGCTTGAGCAATATTATGAGTGATGGTAAACAGTACAAACAGAAGACGAAAAGAAATAGCACAATGGTCAAATATGTCTGCATTACCCTTGTGAATGGCTCCTTAACATCGATTCTATATACTGTGCAGTAACACCTAGACTCAACAGCATAATAGATGTCTCTGAGGCAGATCTGTGCATGTAAATAATAATAACAGCAATAATAATCAAGTAGTATTACATGCTCCTACACTAGTATCGCCTGTAAAATTCAAGAAAACCAGAAACATTAACTTAGCTTGACAACACCAGAACAGAACAGTGATTAGGAAACAACATAATACCAGGACAGTGCTACTGATCACAGGGTCTACAGATGATAATGTCAACAGACACCATAAGAAAGTGTTAAAAGACTTCCCCACCCCTCACCCCCCCAACTTTTTAAACATTAGAGGGCTTAAATGCAATTAATTCATGCATAGTGTTGCAGAATGTTTTGGGCTGCCAGATTAATTACAATCACAACAACTTCTAATGCCATTCTTTTTCTTATACAGTAACATAAACACTTTCAATATCATAAAATACACATTACAATACAGGTGAATTAATCTAACAAGGAAAACGTAACTTGGGGTATTTTGTTATTCTTGAGTGCTTGATGTCACCATGATAATATCACAGTAGCACTATTTCTGATGTACTTAACTATAACAGTATATGCAGTGCAATACGTTGCCTTCAATTCCATTTTACTCCTTTGCTGCTGAAAGAGTTCTTTGAAGTACTTACATGTTAATTAGTAAGAAATATTTTTATGTATTGCATGCAGGAGCAAATATTGCTTGTACTTAATTTGCTGAGAAACTGTGGTTAAACAGATTTTTAAAATTCCTTCATTGTTTCTCACCCTTTTTGTTTCATTAGCAATATGTTCATGTGATGAAATATAGAGTAGGGAACTAATAGACTAGAGAAGACTGCCAAACACCAGCTTTGCCTCTGGCCAGGGTATTCTGTACACCTGCAGTCTTGAAAACGCTGGAAAGGTTTCTAATTTCATGTTTTGAGAAGAAAAATAAAATGCTCTCAAGGAGTTAGAAGACCTTGCATTTTGGCCAACTCCACTTACGTTTTTGGCTCTGTATCCCTAAAGTGAAAACAGGCAACTGGGAAATTTTCTCACAGTATCCAAGTTCAGAATGAATCAGTTACATAGCATTGTCTTCTGCTCTTACCAAAATCTCTTGAGATGTTCTAAAAATGGACTTTAAGCTAATTATTTCATGAAGGATTGCATCACTATACAAATTTCTCTAAAAATAGCTGTCAGAATTCTCAAAAGGAATCTTGGCCGGAGCGATTATAAATATTATGTAATCACTCAGCCAAGCCCTCGTGGTGATCTTGTTTAATACTCTACTTCTGAAAGGTTTTTTAAGCCTACTAAAAAGTTCTATGGCCCTCAAAATACAGCATTTGGTGTATGAATCAAAATAATTCCAGTGGTTCTATTTTGCTGGGAGTGCATTCCCATTTATTTAAACCACTAAACAATAAATACTTAACCCACAGACTGCAGCTGCTAAATTGTATTTAAATCATTAGAATTAAACATGCTTGTTTTTTTATGGGAAGGTGTTTACAACACAGAAGTCAGTATTATTACCACTAATTTTACAGGTGGATACACCATGATACAAATAATGTTCCCAGGTTATCAAAATACAATGTGAAAAAAACTGTAAAAGTAAGCCAGCACTTGAGATAAAACCAGTATTTTTCTTCCATCTTAGAAATAACAGGAGTTTTACTTAAACTCACACAGTCACAATCCATAAAAATAGTGCTCAACTCATTCAAATAAATATTTTCATCTTTAATATATGTACATCTGTAGCTTCATATTTAAAATAAATCACATATGTTCTCATTCCCTTACAAAGGCAGTATATTTCATTTCTTTAAGATGCTTCTTTTTCAGTTTTAAGAATTGTGACAGATTACTTCAAAACCAATGTCTTTGTAGTTTACAGTCTGTTTGACTTTCTCAAAGGCCAGAAAAATTAGAATAGAAAAACTGGAGAAAGGAATTAAAGTGCATATTTGGTGTTAAGAGCATTATTTAAGTCATGACCGATTTATAAAGAGAAAAAAACCTTGAAAATTGCAATTGAGACTTTTTTAAACTTTCATTTTTGAACATATTCTTTTTTTGGTGCACTTCTATTTTAGGTTAGATTATTATTGGGATGTCCTTTGCCAGTCTGCAGGGACTGTCCAGCAATGGAAATCAGTACATTCATCATTGTTGAAAACATTGCCATTTTATGACTAAAAAACCAACTGATTAAAATTAAAAGAAAAGGATGCAGGTATCGGGGCGGGGGGGGGGGCACAATTGGGAAGTAAATACTTTGCTTTCAAACTGAGTAATAACTGACTTCACTGTTGTGAAGTCAAAAATGCATGAAAAATAAAATATATAAAATAACATCAAGTTTAGGACATGGATACACTAAGATGAATATTAATGCCTAAGCAGACAGTACACTGTATTTGTGTTATCTTTGCCAAAATGGTGCCGTTTAGACAATAGCCTGTTACTCCTAGATATTGAAAAGCTCTTGGTACTTTTTCTCCTCTCATGGAATTTTTCATGCTCATTGCCTGTGACACAAATTTAATATTCTTCCCTAAGGAAGCTTATAGAGAGCCAAGAAGCTTCCAGTTGAAATACAAAATACACCAGGATGCTTCAGGAGCCTACCAGAGTGATCAGAGAAGATTTTCAGAGTGTAGTCTGTGGTAAAAGCAGCTACATTTGCATTTTGGCAATTCAATCTTGGTGCAAGTCTGCAATACATTACAGCACAGTGATAGAATCTGCTTTTCTGGCCTTAATCCAATAACAATAAAATTCTATGAGTAACCTCAATACTTTGGGTTACTCCACTGAGTTTAATAGAACTGACCTCCTGAGCCTTTAAGACATCTACTACACACTGTGCCCTATCTCCTTAAGGAGACTTAAGGTCACCTTAAGGTGACTGAGGGAGCAGTAGTTGGCCCTCTCCCCCACACAGAAACATTAAGGAAGAGTATTCACATGTTTTGTATGAAAAAAAATTCTGACTCTAGGAAATTTACTTTTATCAACAAGATTTTCTAGGGGAACACAGTGACGCTTTAAAGAGGATATTCCTGGGCTTTTCATGTATACAATCAGAAATCTTAGATTCTGATAAATTCACATACTCTTCTCTCTTCACCTCTCTTTCTCAAGAAACAGCCTTTGGAGTTATCTCAAAAAAAGCCCTTTGTACTTGGGTCAGCAGAGGACTTTCCAAGCTACAGCGATCCTCCCTCAGACACTGAAGCCACCACTTCAATAGCAATAGCAAACCAGCATCCTGGGCTTGTAGTATTATGTTGCACTTTTTAAGGTATGATCCATTGCGATGATCCATAGTACACCATGATTTTAAATTGCTAGAAATATGGAATTGGAGTTTATCAACTACATGTCATAGTCTAGGATGACACTAAAAGAGACAGCAGCAAAAACAGAGACTCAGAGGGTTTCTGAGACAAAAACTCCTCAGACTGCAAACAAAGCAAAAAGCAAAGCAAACTGTCAGATATATGATGATAGAGGATGATGGTTGAAGTTTCACAACAGCTTATTTAGGCCAAAGTGATTCACCTGTCTACTGTCACAAAATAAAATTTGATTAAAATAATATTTTCTATTTCAAAAGGTAAAGTCCATCTTCACTGAAGGTTAATTTCAAATTATTGTTTCTTTGCTAAAATGACAAGTCTTTGAAAAACAAGATGTTCTTGGGAGACATGAAGGACATAAGGAGAGCAGATGCAATTAGAAGCTCAATTGCAGCATCTCCCCACAAACTCTGCAGTATAATGAGGAAAATATAACAAAATTATCTAAAGAAACTCAAGGACGCTGCTTCTATGAGCTTTGCAGACAACAGTGAATGTGGATTTCCAGGCAAGGTGAAATTACGTTCAAGTAAATTTCTAACTTCAGTTAGCACTCTGAAATAATTACAAATTATTTCCCAATAGCTTGGATACATGATTTAAGACATAATCCATATTAACTGCTGCTTCACAGTCCAGAAACTGCTCTGCTGTTTTGCAGGTCTAACACAATAGTAAAATGAAAGTCTAGTTCTGAAGAGAACAGTTCTCAACAAAATTTGGAGAACATAAGTAGCAGCACAGGAATTGTAAAAGGAATACAGAAAAATAAGTGGAGTAAAACATTTTTTTTTCTGAAACAGAGTAGAAAATATTTTTACATTTAATGAAGAAACCTCCTAAAATTGATGCACCTGTGACAGTAGCAATTTTGTAGCAATACAGAACAGATCTAACAGTATTTTTTATGTTCAGGAGATTCATTATTTGATTTGTGAATCAAGAATGAGACATCCTCTAGAATATATTAATATATCAGAGTAAATGTCTGAATTGCAGATGCAGAAGGAGAAAGGAGGAGTTTGTCTGCAACATATTTACTCTGTTGCCTTTTTGTGGAGCAGGGAAAGCCTACTCTTACTGATGCACTGCTAGTAAGAGTTTTAGCCACAGTGCTTCATATGCAGCCAAGCTTTCCCATCCCTCAGTGAAAGACAGAGAACCTTTGTGAGAAGCAACACAGAAAGGAGCAACATACAAAGAAAGTCCTCCTATTCTTTAAGGTCTGCATTTCTCATCCCTTGCCCTGTTGCCTTGATAAGTTCTCAGCCTCCAGTAGCCATGAACAGAAGGTTTCCTGCTTGATAGCTAGATACATCAAAAATCAATTTGCTATTGTGGAGATACATGAAGGGAATATAGATTTTTATCATTGCCCACCATGTTATTTTGCCTCTCAAAGCAAAAATTCCACCTACAGTATAGAACAGGAGTGGACTTGGGGGCCTAATGTTTAACATTATCTAGTGAGTCATCTTCTAATATTAATAAATATCTCTCCTTTCATGATTACATTAGGCTGGAGAAGCTGGGCTTTTTTTTTTTACTTCTTTCTTTCAGCAGTATAACAGCTGTGGAAATGGGGGATGGGACAAATAAGGCCATAAGAAAAAAATTGATGCTGCAGCTGATCATTGTCTAAAGTTCTAGTGAGTTAGAAATAGATTGGGAGACGTCATCTCTCAAAGGAACTGAGGAACAGGGTTGATATATCATACAGTGGGGAATCCATCAGTTCCCCCCTCTCAGCCTGGCACAGTCATAGCAAGGAAGAGTAGCACTAACAAACCTTTGGGTTGGATGCACAAGTGAAAGCTTTGGGGGTTGACATTGGTTCTCCCCAAAGGGATTAAAGAAGTATGAATGATCTCTACAACCTCTATTATCAGATAATTCTTAAGTGTAATAAAGTGGTGACCTAGTTAAACCACATTCCTGTTCCTGGTGTCTCTTTTTTTGTGGTGTCTGAGATAACAGGGAGATTATTTTGGCATCAATTTAATCTAGTTAAATTGCTTTACTGAAGATCTTTATCACTATAAATAATGGAGGTATTTGAAGTATTTGGTTACAATTCTAACTGAAGTTATCCAAAACAATGCCTCTCTAGCAATCCTCTTCTGCTGTTCCTTCACTCTGTCTGAAGAAAGTTACAAATGTTTTGAACACTTTTAAGCAATAGCTTAAAGGTACAAAAAGCCCCAAAACAAAAAACAGAAAAACAAACAACAAAGAAAACTCAGTTTGCCCAAGTCTCTAATGAACATTTTAAAAATATCTGTGACGAGTATCATTGAATGTGGCAAAGTGGTGTATTCATTTACTCTTCAGTAAGGAAAGCTAAAGATGAAAAAAGAAGATCTCTAAAAGAGAAAATAACCACCTTCTCTTTTCCAAAGCAAACCAAAACAAGAATCCCTAACATTATTTGGAATGTAACATCATCCACTCCAATGCAGCACAGTGGGATGAAGTACTAAAAAGCATAAAGCACATCTGCTTATATAGCACATAAAATTTGGGTGAAATATCTCCTGGTCAGCTGACTGACCTGAGACATAAATGCATCATGGCTGGAACACAGGTACTTGGCTGGAATGTCTGTAATGAAGTCAGCATCACAAGTGGATGATAAGTTCATGCTCAGGGGCTGTCTCCTATTTTTATAGACCTGTGGGAACAAGCTATAATGATGCATGAGGTCAGAGCTATTGGGAATTTAGCAAAGCAGCAAGGATTTTCCTTAAATTTCTGTAACTGATTGCACAGAGTTCTACAGTATATAATGCATGGTTCAGAATGAAGAATCATAACATTGACTATGCAGTATGTCCTAAACATTATCACAGAGCATGCTCATTTGTGAAGTGGCACACTGCCTGGCAGCCGAGTGGTTACTTTGACTGGCTAAGGAGACCAGAATGGTTTTGACGATGGTATTCTCCTCCTCCTCAAGCAACAATCACAAAATTCAGTAATGTCACACAAAGGAAAATATCAGATACACCACCTTCAGACATGGTCTGAAAACATCTCTCATCTTTTTCACCTATTCTGAAAGAGGAAAGGGGTTTAACAACATACATGACAGACAGCACAGGTCTTTAGTACCTAGGTTATCTGAATACCCTTTGTCCTCTTGCGTACAATCCCTCTTCTACCTATGACTATCACCTTTGAAAAATCAGGGGGAGTAGCCACTTCACAGTATGCAGAGTTTTAAATGTTTTAATTAGACAGAGGAGAGACCTATGTACTGTGTCTGGTACATGTGTACTGTATCTAGTATGATTATTTTCCTCATTAATAAAACAGAACATAAATTAAATTTGCTTGCAACAAAATCTAATTCTAGACTTCATAACTACATGTTTTTTTTGTTAAAACCTCAAATGACTTACAGTGTTGAAGACAGGGTGTTTTTTACTCATTTGAGAATTTGTTTTAAGGATAATCACGATTTGCAGATAATCTCTCAGAAACCCTGAAACCTTCTGAAAACACAATTATTTTAAAACAGATAAGCAAATAACTGAACAGAAGAAGGTTAGAAAGAGTCAACAGAATGGACAGATCTTGCTTTATGGCAAAGAGTATGTGCTCTCCTGTGTCGCACATAATGAAGAAGGTTGGAAGCTATATGAGGAGGGAAAACAGAATGTATTGGCTGTATATAATATGAGCCAAGCAAACATGTAGCTAAATACTTAACAACCATTGAGAAGCAATAACCACTTACATTGAACACCTCCGACCTTTCGTAACTGCTGTCACATGTCAAACCTGGCTTGAAGACTTTCAATATGAGGTTAAAATAAAACAGTACAAATGAAAATAATGTCTCCGCACCTGCTGTTTTAGCTGATGTACTAATCTGTCCTTCTCTCGTTTAAGAGCCATTACTTCCTCTTGAGTCTTCTTTTTCTTTGAAGCAGACAGTTCAAGCAAGGCAATGTTTGCATCTTTTTCACTAATCGCAGCAAGCAAAGCTTCCTGTCTGATAAAATAAAATAAAAACTGTTATATTCTCATTAAAACTGAACATATACTACTATATCTACTACACAAGGTGCTTTTTAGCCACTAGGAGAACAATCAACTACCTTCTGAGCACTCTTTAAATATCAAACATTGTCAAGTCTAATCAAATAATGAAATAACTGATTAGTGAAAAAAGTTCCCTTTATAGATCTTTCATTATTCAACTATTTCATAAAACAATGACACCAGTCTATTTTACTACAGTATGATAACCAGTAGTATTTCTGTGAAATGTTTTTCTTGTAAAAATCTTTGGCATTTATATTTCTAATTAACTTTCCTGAATTCTACAATATCTTACATAAAGCTGTTGTGAATTATTCAAACAATACAAATTGCATAAGAAAAAGCAAAGTGATACAGATAAAACATATTTTTCTATTACCCTCTTAATTTGGCACCCTTGAGACCTCAGTACAGAAATCTCTGGACACCTTCCTCACATTTACTTAAATGTTTTCCTACAGATCTATTATTCATTGTGCCACCACAAAACTATAATTCTAGAAGTAAAATATAACATCTAGAAAAGAAGTTCCTTGATCTAATTGTTCATGAGGAGTCTTTTCCTTTGGAATCTTGACCCCTCATTTCCATAAAGCAAACAGAAACTTACAGCACTCAGAAACATATAGAATTACATAGAAGCTAGCAGGGTCACATCGTAAGTAGTTTGTGAGGACATATTACAAAAGTAATTTTTACAACGTGCAGCTGGAAGCACAGATCTTGCAGCATCTTATTATTTCATTTCTTACACTCTAAAATGTTCACATTGACAAGGCCATAATCTGTCCCTTATTTTCCTAAATAAAAGAAATATATTCATCTTCTGCAATGTATTCAATGACAGACTATGACTTATCAGCCAAGAAAAAGTATATTCTAAGCTCACTATTGCCTATGCCTTTTTTCCAGAACTATATAAGATCAATCATTAAAAAATAAACATGGATAAATGAGTCATAAATTAACCTTAGGCTCCAACTGCTAATAAATGTAAGAATATGGCTCATGAACTTCATACAGTTAAGGTGAGCTAGGAGTTTGGAATTCTCATAGTCCTTTGCTTGCCAGCAAAAATGTCAAGAAAGCTATTTCACTTTTATTTCAAAATTCCTAATGTATTAATGTAAATATTTATAAGACAATATTTCTGATGGAGTCAAAGAAAAACAACCCATTTATTTTACTCTCAAAGTTTTGAGACATGGATCAATTTTACATAAACAGTTGCATTTTATTCATACACTTAAATAGTCTCATTTATTATTCTGTCTTCTTCATTCTAATCACAGTTAAATGATGTTTAAAAGAGGATGCCATAAGTCTCCAACAGTCTTAATTTAAATGAAAGCTATTAATTAGTTTAAATAGCAGGTATTAAATAAAAAAAATATATCAGAGGGTCACATATCCATAATGACAATTTGAAATGAGATATATATTGCTTTCTATAAACCTCATAATAATGCATAAAACTTGCTGCATAGCAATTTGTAACAGTCAGTAGAAATTTGTAATGTCATTATTTTCATGTGTTTTGCTCAAATACGGTATCAATTCCATAACATTCTCATTAAAATCTTAACTTTTTAATGCTCTGAAGTAGAAGAAAGCTGAACTGCTACTGTATTCAACAATTTCTCTCACCTTGCAGAAAGCAGAGAATTTATGCACGATATAAAATCTAAATATGCCCTCTTTTGAGCATTTGGCTAAAACAGAAAGAAAAATGTAGCACAATTTCAGCTTTTTCTCCATAGTACCTTTTACATACAAGTCTGTACTTTTTTGTTTTAGAAATGTGTCCTAACTCCAGGAGGCGTGAGGGGTGATAACATAACCTTTCTGAGAGAAAGTGTCAGCAACAGGAATTCTGCAACTTTAAAGCCAAAGAAACACCATATTGCATTATTACATAAAATACTATTCTTCTAAATTAAATAAGATTATGTTAGTACCTCTACAGTTATCTACTAGCAGACTGTATTATAATTACATAGAAAGGTTAGTCAGAAGCTTTGACAATGTTCCAGTGGTTTGCATCAAGGAACATTTTCCAATTTTTAACTTGCATCAAGGAACAATTTTGTTGTTATTTCAAAAGTTATTAAAATAAGGTTTCATGATGTTGCTCTGGTTTTCAGGACATGCAAGACAAAGATTTGCCCTGTCTGCAATTAACACCAGTGGGATTAAATCCTAATCTTTAATTCATGGTAATCATTGCTGTAAAGTAGGTACCTCTGGTGAACTGCAAAATATAAATCTATTTATAACATAATTATCAGTCTAAAGATATACTTATTTAATAGCTGAAGATAAACATTGACGTAACATCACAAACCCAACACACTGACAGTGAAAACAGGTAAAGAAATATACATCTTGGAAATTCCAAGGTTTTTAAATATATTAGAATTAATTCTTAAGTTATGTAAGTGAACTCCATCCCATGATGATCCAGTACGTCTGCTCATCTAATAGAAAATTTCATGGTAAATACTTGCCATTCACGAGGTTTCTAATTATATATATATAATGTTATCTAATGATATGTAACACATATTACAGTCATTAAAAGCAACAAACAGAATAAAAGTTTTAAATTGTCTTGAAAACTACATGAAGCTATACTGAAGTTTCAGTTATCCTCCCCAGTTGAGACTATTTCACTGCCTCAAAATTGACAGTGAAAACACAAACCTGACTAATGAGGAAGAAAAGTCAGAACTACTGAATTATTTGGTATCATTTCAACGTCTAATAATGGGATTCACTCATATTCATCTTTTTTTATTGCCAGCCAAAAAAATATCACACGTTCTTGTGGTCATGCAATACTCTCTAGCCCCACTTTAAAGTAGCAAATGAGACAAAACCTTCCATGGGAGAGAAGAGCCAGTAAACAGGCTTTGAAAAATCTGTACTCAGGATTCCGCAGCCCCAAACCCACAAGATTTTGCAGACCTTAGCATGCTTTTTCTTAGCTTGATGGTGTTAAAGGATTCTGAAAGCCAACCAGAAGTTATACAAATGTTTTTGCAAGGGAAAGCTAACAAAATCTTTTTTCTCTATTGTCTTGTGGCTCACAGGATAATTCCATTCAATACACTACTTCTCCTATCTTGGGAAATACTTAGGAAAATACGTAACCAAACTCTTAATTCCAGGAAATAATGACTCATACAAACACTTCCAGGAAATTATGGTCCAGAGTCATGTGAAATAGCTGCTGTCATATGACTCTGTAAGTGCTCCACTGAGACACTCTAAGATTTGAATCAAACCCCCAGCACATAAACAAGTTTGAATTTGTTCCCCAAAATAATTGTCAATATACTTTTAAATTATCTTTACAGTAGATGTAAGTGGAGTTGGGAGACGTTAAACCTACAAATGTTGAGAGAGGACTGCAGAAGCATACAAGAATAGGTATTTCTACTAAAGATTTCTACTAAAGATGAATACATCTGCACAGATGGGCAGCTGGATGCAAACTCACACTGCCAGTACTCTTGAAGCTACGGGAGTGTGAGCCAGCCTCAGCTCAGAAGCTGTAAAGCCTCCTTTATCTAAGAGACAAGGTGTTTTAGCTTGGGCATAGTGCCACACAACACGCTGATGGCTTCCAGACTGAAACTGGCTCACATACAGCCTGCCCAGAGTGTGGGCAGAGCAAGCTTGCATCTGTCTGCACCTGTCTGTACAGACATGCTCTTGCAGTGTGTCAGCATATTATCTGTGTCTATTATCATGGATAATCTGAACAGTAATAACCTCAAATATATAATCCAGTGGCATTTAACCAGGCATCCGGGTTAACAAGAGTTCAGCAGAGTGGGACTGTGTATTCCACCAAATGATACATGTTGGTTGCTTATATCCTTAGTAATTAACTACTTCAATACAAAGGGAAGACAAAGAGACAAAAAGACATTATTACTTTACAGAGTACGAAATAAAGATGCAGGTTGTGACAGGGCATCTAAAGAAACCTCCTTTACTTCCTTCCTCCACTGAGTCCCTGGGAGACAGAGACTGAAAAGCATCTTGCACATAATGCTCAGCCATTGCAAGGAAAGAGATCCAAGCATTTATGAAGCAGCCTGTGGGGACAGACCTGGAGTTCTACATTATCGTATCTCATTTATAACACAGAATCACAGAATCACCTAGGTTGGAAGGGACCTTTTAAGATCACCTAGTCCAACCAAAAAAAAAAACAAAAAAAACCCAACCAACCAACCAAGTCTCCTCTTCCCCAGACTGAACAACCCCAGCTGCCTCAGCCTCTCCTCATAAGACTTGTGCTCCAGACCCCTCACCAGCTTCGTTGCCCTTCTCTGGACCCGCTCCAGCACCTCAATGTCTTTCTTGTTGTAGGGAGCCCAAAACTGCACACAGTACTCGAGGTGGGGTCTCACCAGTGCCAAGTACAGGGAGACGATCACTTCTCGGGTCCTACTCACCACACTATTCTTGATACAGGCCAGGATGCTGTTGGCCTTTTTGGCTACCTGGGCACACTGCTGGCTCATGTTCAGCCTGCTGTTGACCAACACCCCCAGGTCCTTTTCTGCCAGGCAGCTCTCCATCAGCTCTTCCCCAAGCCTCACACATCACACACGTTTGCCCACATCTGTGAAAGGTGCTGTGCTACCCTGTCAACATACTCCAGGTTTCCTACAGAAGAACTGAATCTGATGAACAGAACCAATTTATTGCAGCTACCCAGTGACCCTGCTAAAGAATTTATATCACCATTTTTTTCAGGAAACATTTGAAATGAGATTATCTGACCACTAGGAACAAGGCTAAGATGCCAGCAAAACAGCTGACAATAACAACTTTCTCACTTACAAACATGAAGTAAATTTCATTCAAAAATAAACAGGTGGCAAGGTCTGCATCTAGATCTCCCAGGTGAGTCACTCACTTCTACTTTGCCACTAGAAACTGAAACTCATCATGCATTCTGTTAAAGGATGTCTGAAAATCAAGACCTGAACTGGCACCAAGAACAACATAAAGTGTGATATACTCTCCAGCTAACATGCTTAAGAGTGTAAGTATAATTTATAATTCCTAATTATCTACTGTGTCAGGAAAAAAAATGACTGTCCAAATACAGTTCTATAGAGATGTTATCACTATTTGCAGCCAAAATGTCTCCTTATTGTTTAATAAATGATGGTAATAAAATACATTTTAAAATAATTTATTAGAGCACTGAATTAAATCACATTCTTTAACAGTAATATTTATAAAGAGTAATCCTTTCTGCTATTAGTAGTTTTTCCTCTCTCTTTTTGGCAAACTAATGTGTTATACAAATAACAGGGTAGTACTTTTAACACCAAGAAAAATCACCCTAAATGTACACAGTAAAATTAGGTAAACTCTCAGATTAATAAAATCCATGTTAAATCTAACAGCATTTGCTCCACATTGGTAATTATTCTGTACATTTTCCCTTGACATACATAAAGTAATTCCTAGGACTACCAATCTACATATCCTCCTATAATAGAGTTGCTCATTACAAGGAGGAGGAGAAGGAGACCTTTTCCCTGGAAAAGCAAAATTCATTAAATGAAACTTCTCCCCTGGAAAAGCCTGACTGCATTCTACTCTACAGCAACCTACTACCTCAAGCCAGTCTCCTAAATACAAGGACAGTGAGAATATAACAGTTTCTCATTGGGTACACTTTGCAGCTGTGAGATCAGGGCTTAAGGTACTAATGACTCCAGTGAGAAGTACCACGAAACTTCCACAAATATATTAGTACACTTAAAATCACTTCATACTAAAATACAAAAGAAAAGACAAAAGGATCAGTCCCTTCCTAGTGCTCAGTCATTAATTAATGCAAGTGGTATTCCAGCCAAAACTACTCAGAATTCCACTCTAATGTTTTCATTAGTTACGTGGATGACGGACTAAAAAATCTACTTATTATACTTCAATGAGACTTGAGACTGGGAGGATCTTCAAGTGCCATGAAGACAGGAATAAAAATGTCTTGACAAACCAAAGACACCATCTAGAAAACTAAGGAGGAACTCCATATTAATGACCTGTTGTGAATAAGGCAAACATCATACTGTGAAGTATAAACAGAAATAGATTGCAAGTCAGAAGTGATTCTTTTCACCTATGTGACTTCAGGAAGATCTTAGCTGAAATACTGAATCCAGTTTGGATATGATTCTCCATGAAAAACATGGAGACTGTTCAGGGGAGAGTAACAAAAGCAGTAAGAGAAATTACTGACAAGAAAACATTGGAAAAAAACTACAATAAATAGTCCATGAGTGCCAACATGATAATGAGAAATATTAAAAGTTCTATCAGAGTGAAATAGAACTTTTTTATCTATATCCATGGTACACAGAGCAAGAAGTAATGTGCATAAATTAGAGGAGAAGAATTTTCCTCCTAATATCTACCCAAGATACAAAGAGAATGGCAGATAAGTATGAATAGCAATTGGGTACTGGAAGAAATTGCTGCAGGAAGATGGTAACTGCCAGTGGAAGTCTTTTTGAACAATTTAGGCAAAAAAATATGTTAGAAATGAACTGGGTATAGTTGATCTTGCCCCAAGACATGACCTTACCAGCAACCCAATTATTCAATTATTCAGTGTTTTAAAGCTGATTTACTCCATGTCTCATTTAAGACAGTAGTCCTTGGAGTTAATGTCATGTTTTATCTGCTTACATCATATGCTTTCTTCCTATGACTGGAAAAAAAGACCTTTTACATTCAAGTTTCTACATCTGTAGTAAGAAAGAACAATACAAAACTTGAGAATGACCAAGTCTCTGTGAAAATTTCCGTGACAACAATTAGAGATAAGAATGACGTTTTACTGCATAGGCCATTCCTCAGTGATAGTGAAATATGGAGATATCTTTCCTTGGAGGATCTGTCAGCTATTAATCTGATAATAGACATGGCTTTCAGACAAACAAAAAGTATAAAATCATATAAATCTTTCAGTAAAGTCACTGGAAGTAATGTTAAAGAATAATTTGAACTAATGAAAAATGTCTTACATAGGACTACAAGTAAGCAAATGATACCAAAGCAATTATAAATGTCACCTAACACCTGAAAAACACCAACTTATAGATCTCTAGCAATATAGACATAGAGTATGCATTTGTGAAAGCATCTGTCTTGGAGTGAAAAAATTACTTAATATGAAAAGGAAGCCTTAGCATACTAGAAGGGAAGATAAGATAATGCAAGAAGAAATAAATCCATGAAAGACTCTGTTGAATGCCAAACTGAAAAAGTATATTGTATACAGTATTTTATCAAACTGCAGCCTAAACAAACGTCAAATGGAATGATTTCTTTAGCAAATATGGGCAACAACTGAGAAAAAAGCGTTGTTCACTAGCATATATTTAGTCAAGATTAACTATAGATAAAAAAATGTACTAAGAACAGATTTAATAACCCTAAACTGTCATTCAGCTTGTAGGAGGTATTCAAGATACAGCTAATAAAACACAAAAAATGGTTCTAACCACCCACAAAAAAATCTCAGTAGTATAAAACACTGAAGGATGACCACTAAGATAAATGCTTTCTTTTGAGAGCTGCCTTGCAGTTAACCTTCTTAAAGAGTCTCCCAGAACTCCCAGAAACCTCTAATCATAATACATTGCATTGCCACTTATCACAGTCAATTTAGAAGTGAACTCTGTAAACACTCCTGCTTTACTCCCCACCTCTGTTAGTCTAAGAATAATTTTCTGAGCTTTAATAGAAGAACTCATGACAACTTTTTGGGAGATGAAGTGAGTTCTTAGAAACAGTCCAATTGTAATCTAACACAATTCCAAGATTAAGATTTATAGAAACAAGATCTAACAAGAACTTTTACTGCCTTTACTACTTAAGCCGTTCTCCACAAAATACAGAAATACAACTTAAAAAGTCACCATTAAAGTTAAATCAAGTCAGAAATGTTTGAACTAATGATATACAGTAGAGTACTCAGCCAGCTTCTCACATGCTAATTGTACTGAAGGAAAAAAAAAAACAGCTCAATCAACTTTTCCCCTTTAATTATTGTTTTCTTTCCCTCATGACCCCCAGTATTCAACCTTAAGTTCAGTAGGAGGTGACTAGAGATAGACGGTGATGAGAGATCCTGTTCGAAACAGCTTCTCTCTGTCACTCCTAAAGCAAATAAATGGTTTGTTAAAACATGCTGTTAATCCATTATGGATGTGCATGCATCTCAGAAAATAAACCTCTGAATATTATTGGTATTTTAAAGCTTTTTCTTTAAAAACAAGACATACTGATCACAAGTATGAAATTTAAAATCTGTATATTCAACAACGTAAGTCTTATGTTGAAGCTAGTTGCGTGACAGAAATGTAAATTCATTCACTACTGATTTTAGACGATTATCCTAGAATTGTATGTCTGAGGCTGACAGAAAATTTGCCCCTCCAACTACATGACTAAATATGCTTTACAGAAGCATATTTACAGTTTACTTCTTTTAAATGAACAATTATTTTTCACTATTTTCAAAGAACAATCCCTTTTGAAATACTTTCAGAAGAATAAGCAGCATGAAATAGCACTTCAGGTCAGCCTGGTGCCCTTTAAGCAAGCACAAAGAACTACTGAGGCTCCAGAGCCCAAAGATACCTACAAGGAGAGAGGACTGCTCCACTAACTGTGGGCAGAAAAACGGGGGACCCCTCTTACACACCCCAGTCCACCAGTCCAACCCACCAAGTACTTTTCCTCATATTATCCGAGTATCAAACCTTGAATTTACCACCTGATCAAGACTTCTGCTGGAAGCAGGTGTGAGGAGGAGATATCAAAGTTTACACTGTGTGAGACAGACAACAGTCTCCATATTACACCTGTATTAGATGTATATTTTCATTAGGCTAGAATCAAGGATAAACAGGAAGAAACAGCTGTCCCTAATATGAAATTTCATAGGAAATGGAAAGAAGGAAGAGAAAGGACCTAATTCTGAACAATCACGGAGGAGTTTCTTGGAAAAGCAGCTTTTTTATCCATTTGTCCTTTTCATCCAGTTTCGCTCCCCAGAGAGAGCCACAGCTCAGTGCTTCTTCCCTATGTTTCATTATTCCCATAACTACATCTCTCCTTACATCCCCCAGTAACAGTAACCATATTGTCTTTAGATTGGCAAGTTTAAATTATACCTTTTTTTTTTCTCGCCTTAACAGCAATTTAGAATGTGCATATAGGTCTTTTGTTAGGCAAACAAAAATCATCCAGTATAAAGGTACAAGTTCAGATAGAAATTTTAAAAGGCAAAGAAGGAACTTTATGACCATTTTGGGGGGCTAATTTTCAAGTAAGAAGTAGGAACTCAACTGGCCTTTGAATTCTCTGAACTTTTTCAATCCCTGTAACATTGCACTTCTGATGTCTCGATGATTTATGTTTTAGAAATGACAGCTAAGAAAAACAGACCCCCCTCAGAAGAGACATATTCATCTGTGAAAGCAATTACATCATAGTTTCATAGATCATGCTTCAATAACCAGTGCATTATCATTTCATTCAAATGGGCAGCATTGCTCACATGTGAGTAGGTATAGCAAGCTTCAGACTGTGTGAGAAATGGAGAGAGGGAACAAAAAGAGTTCACAGTGCTGCAAAACATCGCTGAAGTTAGAAGATGACAATTATTTCTGAGTTTTGCAGCTTTTTACTAGAATTGACTCCTATTGTTCATTTGGCTTTGTACAATTCTCCATAGGAATGCAACCAACACTCAGTTAAGATACCTCTGCCTGTTTTATGCCATACCACAACACAGCACAGAGATGGGAACTGCTGAGAACAAGAACAATGGCATCTGAAGGCATGGGATTGTGTTACAGCAGAACATAGCACTGCGCAGGGTCCACCTAAGTTAAACAGGAAAACAAAACTATAGGTAATCTGTCATTGTCAGCCTCCTTACCCTTCAACATCACTTTTTGTGTTTATAGAAGACAAAGATAAAAGTACTTTGCAGGATGAATGGCTTGGTTTCCAGAATATAGATCTTGGTAATGTTTTTGAACTGCCAAATAAATGTTTAAGCTTGAAAAAAAGTTACTATTAAGAGTTACTATCATTTTAATGAATTTGCAGAGAATTCAAAATATTTGAGTCAAAGACATATATAACTGAGATGCAGAGACAGAATATTAAATAAATATAAACTTTTGTTAATTGTATTCTGTTCTTAATTTGAATTGACAACATATTCCAAATGGTGATTTGTCACAAAGCACATGGTTATGCTAAAGAATGAATGGGGCTTTCTTTCAACTTTTAATAAATACTGATCAATAAAACTATCCTTTTGACAAACAGATAAGACAAATAAAAAGATCCTAAAATCCTTCTTTCCTTTCCATTAGAAATTTAAGAAAAAGATTTGTCTGATTTTGAAACAAGTAACTTAAGGTCCTCCCTCTAATTACCATAAAGTTACAAACAGCTGCTGTTTGAATAACATATATAACAAAACTCATGAAGTCCAATGTAGATCACATTGAACTTTGAAATACATCAGAAGGAATAATTAGCTCCATTTTGAAATCAATATGAATATGTATTAGAATTTATGCCTTGAGCTTTACAGTATATTAGAAGGTAATTTCAAGAAAGAAAATTGCCTGAATAAGTACTATTAACAAAAAGTACTCTCTTGGCAGTGCATAATTCATATTTGATAACTGATCTGAGGGCATAGTTTAAATGCTCACTTACTAAATAGGGTGCGAGACAGAGATCATGTAAACCAGTGTCATATAATTTCCACTAGCCGCAAATATATGTCAGAGTAGAATTCTGTATGCACGCCTTAAACTAAGAAACCCCTTAGAATTTTGCGTGCACACACACACACATCCCAATAGGCTGGCAGTTTAAATATTTTAACTATTCTAATTTAGATCTGTGAAGTCAGAATCATCGTTACCATTATTAACAAGATGACATCCATTATTCATTGCTACACTGTGAGTATGTGTTAAAATTGTTATATAGGTTTATTTAATAGATATAGGAAATTCTACAAATTATTACAACTCAACATTTTCTATTTTTTAAAACTGCAATGTTTGCGATAAATTTGTCTAGTTGATAAGGTACTGCTAGGTACAGAATGTACTTAAACATTCTGCTCCAGACATATTGTTTCTGATTTCATTAACTGGCAATCACTGGATATGTATTTATCATCACGCCACATAAAACCAGCATCACTAACTCTTGGTTTTAACATTTTAAAAAATAGCTAAGCATCTGAGCAAAGAAAATAATTAAGATATTTGTTCTCAAACTAACAGGCCACCATTCCTTTAGGTGTGGGATGTTTAAAGATAAAAGTGCCTAATGTTATTTTCTCAGAGAAGATTTATTCTAACCCTGCATTCATCACTTTACCTCAGTGAAAAAAAATCTTCATTTTTAATAAAAAACTGCACACCCAAAGTACAGCATATGAAAATAATAACTATAAAAGTATCAATAAGACAATGAAAGCCTAGAGCAAGCACAAGATATTTTACAAGGAAGGAGAGAGGGAATTAGACAACAACACACAAATATTTCTCTAATTAGTATCTTAAAAGATTGGGAATTAAAGAGATAGGATACCACATGATGTTATTTAATTACATGACTTCCCTGCTAATGCAGCTATTCACAAGCATTGCCAGGAGCATGAAGACCATCATATGATTCAACTTTGCATAAAGAAGTTTGCCCATTGATCTTCTTTGGTGGGTTAACTGTTTCAAAATTTGTTTCAGACTAAGGAAGCATTTTTTTAAAAAGGCATATGTACATATTTAGAGCTTTAAGTACACATTGACTCACAGTGAAGACAGTTCATACCGACCTTCTCAAAGCAGATGAAAGAGACATAAGGTATATCACTGACTTTTATCAGAGATAACGTATACCACCCATGAAGACAGATGTCTGAATGGTAATACGGAGTCATCATAGTAGAAATAACAGTAAATGGATATTTTAAAATAGTTCCACAACAAATCGTAGCATGTTTACATAGCATCTTGATAAACAATTAACTTCCTACATATCATACTACACTAACGGGACTAACACATGAAGTTCTCTACTGATTTGAATAATATTTCTGGCAGTCTTTAGGAAAACTTCTAGAACTGAAGGCCTTTTACTGCGGGCAAAGAAAGAGTCTGTTTTGAGCCAAGATCGATTTAGTCCAAATTTTACTATAAAAATGGGTAATAAGATGACAATCCATAGGACTAGATTGATTAATGAAAAGTTGTTTGATTACACTTTTTAAATTACTAAAATCACTGAACTAGAAATAAAAAAACCCAACAACTTTATGGCACTTACTATTAGTTGGGTACGTCAACCAAACTGCTTCTCCTTCCTTGTCAGTGTTTTAACTATCAACTGTTTCCATAGCTAGATCACTCCCTTCTGTAGATATCAGCTAGGTGTATGTCAGAAGGTATCTGTTCTGGTTGGGTATGCTCAGGTATACATTAAAAATAACTGACTGAGGTGAATCTCCCTGGGGGAAGGGGGTATTAAGACCTTTTCCGAAGAAGCTACCAAGCTTGCAATATAATAGCAAGATACCACAGGAGGGAGCTGGGGGCCAACAGCCTGCAGAGACACTCAAATTACAAGCAGCGGTGGCAGGGGACAGACAGTAGTCCTGAGGAACCAGTGGGAACTAGATAGAGCTTGCTGCCATTCAAAAGTCAGTGAGTTAGCTGGAAAATGGGCACACCTGCACCGGGGGAGTTATACACAGGCCGTTTAATTTCTGAAGAGACGTTCCTAGCCTTTTGCTCATCTTTGAGTACTGCTTAGAGGCAAAGAAAAAAATAGATCCATGTCAAAACTATGACCAAGCTGTGGCCCTGTCACAAGACATTAGACTTTCAGACACTTATGTGTGTAGTCATTCAGTCATGTCTCCAGCAGCCATAGGATCTGAGATCCATCCAGATGGCATACAGCTGAGTTTACTCATCAGTTAGACACACATATACTGGTAATAAATGCACCGTAGTAATTTTCAAAGTGACAGTGGAGTAATAGAACCATGTATAGTGGTCTTGTATATATTTTCAAATCTTTTCTTCCTAATGAAGAATGCAGCATTTTTCTCCTCAGTCCTTCTGCTTTTATCTTATGGAAAACTACAGGAATTACCATCATTTTCCTCCTACCTCATTGTATCTGCAAGATTTGTAAAGCCTAAGAGTTTCCTTCCTCATTACGTTTCATTAATTGGGAGGATACAAATGACTTCTCTGTTAGAAATAAAATATATTGAGTCCAGTTTGCAAAGTCTCTTTTTTAGCTAGGGCTTTAGAAAACATAGAGAAGTCATGTGAAAAGCCATCAATAAGAAAAAATGAGAAATACAACCTAAAAATACTACCTAGATGTTATTTTGCTAACTTTTAATGGCTGTATCTTAGAAAATTATAGAGATTTGTTGCAGAACATAGCGTAAAGTGATGTTTATGGTCTTACAAAAATTTAAGAACTCTTTAAGAAGTCAACAAAAACGACAGAAGGCTGTAGTAATGTGGCAGCCAAGCTACTTAAACCTGTACTGGACATTACAAGAGCAACACAAAACTAGACGATAAATTACTCAAAACCAGAAGAGATTGAAAGACGCAAAATCAAAAGGGATTATTATTGGAAACCTTGACAATTAGATCAGGATGGGTGACACTTTTTGGTAAAGGGGATGTGAAGATATTATAGTACACTTGAATAACACAGACATAAATTTCATAGTTTAAAAGAACATTACAGTGGAAAAATAAGAGCACAGTATAGAAGCATCATGCAGCATGCAAGTCATTTCAACTTAAATCTGACACTCAACAGTGATGACAAACTCCCTCCAAATTAAAACTCAACTTAAAAAAAACCCTAAAAAATAAAAGCAATGCAGGTGTCAACACTGAAAACTGGAAAGTACTCAGTTCAGATGGTAAATTCATATAATCAGGTTTCCCCAGGGCTAGTCCTACAAGAGTTATGTTTGCAAGAACACTTAAATTAATAAAGATTAGTAAATTTCTACAGTGACTTTGTTACAGTTAAAAACTATAAATTACTTCCAAAACCTAAGGCATGGACAGTAAGTGTAACAAAAATCAATAGTGCTTTTAGAAAAATAATACCCAGCCAATTCAAACTAAAAAAGTTTGCTTCGAATCAAATAGAGGATACTTTCTGCATATTTATGGTTGATTTGACTAATTTTTTTTAAACTGCTTACAAAATCATACATTTGCAATAAGCTTGGATGAGTTCTAGAATCCAAGACAATAGAAAAATAAGATGTTTCTGAGCAGGATTTTGAACATTACCTGAAAATTTTCCAGCACATCTGCAAATAATCGTGACAGAAAGAGCCTAAGAAGTAGTTGCTATGGAAAATGCTCTCTTACATTGCTATCCGGGTGGCCGTGTGACTCATTCAAATAAAACGATACATTTTAAGATGAGCTGTCACTAGAAGGAGGAATGCTAATAGAAGTAAATGCCATTGCTATGAGAAATTAAACGACTTAATTTGCAGAATGTTAATTTCTGCAATAAGCAGAGATTCTGCACAGGTGGTAGGAAATAATAGCACCTCAGCAGTTCAAAGAAACCAGAAATGATCAAATCATACAAAAATAAGTGTACAACGTTTTTTCCTGTCATGCAAAAAAGAACTAGTTAATTAGCATAACTCAACTCTGCAGGTAGTGATGCCGTTGAATGCACTAAAACAAAAGAAAATGCACACTCTCAAAATACAACAAAGATTTGCATTATTCCAGATATTATTTTAAAGCATATGGGAACTATGTTAGCTGGCTAGAACAGTATTTCACAAAATAAGAAAATAACACAAAAAGTTGCCCAAAAGATACTGAAAGAGAGAATGAAACTTTATCCTTTCTGAAATAGTAGATCTAACAAAATAAAAAAATCAGGTCAGTATTAGGTGCTAAGGAAGTTTATCTATGTTTGCCTTGATTCTTCCAAAAAGAGAAACATATATAGGCTATTATTGTATTCATTACAAAAAAACTTTGCTTTGGTTAATAAAGAACGGATGTATTTTTAAAAGTAGGAAACGTTATGCAAAAATCTAATAAATACAATATTTATAAACATTATAAACTACATTCAAGTATTAAAAACCTGGCAAAGACATAATTGGCTTGGCTGTTCTGCTCATTTTAAAACTATACTACATGAACACTGCTCACGATTCCATAGTTAAGGTTGACTTAAGCTTATCCTTAAGGCAGAGAGTCATATTATTTAAGTACAAAAGAACAAAGTATATTTCTCCCCAAATTACTTCCATGCTTCTGAACATTAGTGGAAGTTACTTTGTAATGAACAATTACTAACAGCTACAATTGTTTGGGAGGAACAGAGTGCATATGATGTTTATAAAGGCTGACATATTCAGTTCACATTTACAGGAAGCAGACTAGCTCGAAGCAAGAGAGCTGAAGAACAAGTAACTTAACATATCAGTGCTGACTACCTAAGTGAAAAGTAAATCAGGGTAGTGTATGGGAACATAATTTCACATATGTTGGCAATACCTCCAAAATAAATAATTTCTTACATTTTCTAAGAAGTCAATGTCTCAGCCACTCATGTAATAGAGAAAATTATTTGTTCTATAGTCTGAAATCAATACAGTGTATGACACATGCGTTATAATAAAAGGAGGAATTTCTAGTAGATATTTCCTCAGTTTCTTCAACAGCTACAATAACTTACTGGGTTTTTTTACTATTACTAGTAATTTTTGAAGTATTCCCATCCAAACATAATCTTCATCATTAGTCACCAACATTTTTACAGCTGAAAATCTCTTAAGAAGTAACACCCCACTCAGTGATCCACCTTGGCATTCTTCCTATTCATGATTCTGGGCTGTTGCCACCTGCCTTCTTTCTTAGTGGGTACTGCTGCCACTCTCACTTTACTCCAGTACTAACAGCTCTTCGGCATCCTGCAGTTGTGCCAGCGCTGTCACTAAGCTAGGAAGCTGGCTAGTCTGAAATCTCTGCCCCGTGCACCCCAGCATCTCCAGTTCCAGACAGCTGATACACGGACAACTGATGGACAAACTGGACAAGCCTAAAACCTACCTGGCAGAGTTTATCTGTGGAGTTCATTCTGTGTAATGCCTCATCATCATGTTTACGTCATTATCAGTAACTAAACCTCAGGTAGCCATAGTACAGTCAACTGAACAAATCAGAGCGCCATCAATATCAGCGGAAAACAGCGCCCAAAGTTCAACATTGTACCTAAACCCAACCAATTCTCTGATTTGAGATGGACAGAAACCACAGTATACCCAAACCTCCTTTCAGAAAACAGCTTAAATGCCTTTAAGGACACAAGCATATGTTTGTATTGTTGAGAGAGGCCTTAGTTTTTCAAGGAAAAGAATAAAAGTCTCAGCAACTACAACTTTTTTCAAGTGAGCAAAGAAATGATTACTGGCTACTGCACATGGCTTGGATGGGCATACTCTTCACTGGGTAAAAAACTGCCTGGACAGCTGGGCCCAAAATGTTGTGGTAAATGGAGCTACATCCAGTTGGTGGCCGGTCACAAGTGGTGTTCTTCAGGCGACAGTACTGGGACATGTTCTCTTTAATATCTTTATCAATCATCCAGATGAGGGGATCGAGTGCACCCTCAGTAAGTTCGCAGATGACACCAGGTTGGGTGGGAGTATTGATCTGCTTGAGGGCAGGAAGGCTCTGTAGAGGCATCTAGATAGGCTGGATCGATGGGCCGAGGCCAATGGGCTGAGGTTCAACAAGGCCAGGTGACGGCTGCCTGCACTTGGGTGACAACAACCCCAGGCAGCGCCACAGGCTTGGGGAAGAGCGGCTGGAAAGCTGCCCGGCAGAAAAGAACCTGGGGGTATTGCTTGACAACCAGCTGAATACAAGCCAGCAGTGTGCCCAGGTGGCCAAGATGGCCAACAGCATCCTGGCCTGTATCAGGAATAGTGTGGCCAGCAGGACAGGGGAAGTGATCTCCCCTCTGTCCTCCGCACTGGTAAGGACGCACCTCGAATATTGGGTTCAGTTTTGGGGCCCTCACTACAAGAAAGACATTGAGGTGCTGGAGCGTGTCTAAAGAAGGGCAGCAAAGCTGGGTAAAGGTCCAGAGCACAAGTCTTGTGAGAAGTGACTGAGGGAACTGGGGCTGTTTATTCTGGAGGAAAGGAGGCTGAGAGGAGACCTTATGATTCTTGACAACTACCTGAAAAGAGGATTTAGTGTGGTGGGTGGACTCAATGATCTTAAAGGTACCCTTCCAACCTAGACAATTCTATGATTCTGTGACGACTACTGCACCTCACTGGTCATTCGTTAAAGAATGTCAATAAAATTTTCTAGTTGAAAAGCTGCTACAGGAGAGGAGAGAACCAGATGTAAGTTAGCTACCAAAACAATAAATAGCATTTACCAAGCATTTACCAACACTTACCATCTGATAGATCAATTTTCAGTTATCTTCTTGATGGTGAATTCCTCAAACTCTGTTCTTCAACATACAAATACGAATCCACCAAATTACAAATTATTTCATACTGTACATGTAAAATATGATCATACATAGAATCACAGTTCTTTAAAAAGCTGTAACTTCCTTAGCTTAATGATTAAAGTAAAATTTTTGAAAATTTTTTGAAAAACATTCACAGATCCCTTTTGCACAGAAACTAAAATGGCAAGAACCCTACAAAGGGCCATGGAACTCTTTGACTGAATAAATACTGCTTATTCCAAACACTTTTAGCAAGCCCCACTCAAGAAAATATTTTAAGTAAATCTCATTAATCACAGACTGTGCCATTACCCAGCACAAAGCCACAGCTTGCATCATTATAGACTACAATAATGAAGATAAACATAACCATACCTCTCAGGAGTTAGACAAGGTCAACAGCTCCTGATAGAGCAGAATGCCCGTAATAATAAAGGAAATAAGAGAGTTTGTGGGCAGACTTTAGAGCAACCATGTAACACACACATGAGAAAGAGGAAGTTCTTTGCTCCTTGCTTGATATACCATTGGCCCATAGACTTGAGATAACACTCTTCTTTATCTTCTCTAGCCCTAACCATAGTAATACATGAGCTAATCTAGTACAGCAGAGCTTGAGGTAAGGATTAAGTTTCATATTTCTGCTGCCAGGAATCCCCAGAAAAATTATCAGAATGTGTCTTTTGAGTATAATAAAATAGAGATATTGAGAATTCCAGACCTGGTCTTTTCCTATTCAATACAGACAAGCAATAGTATAGCTAACTAAACCACAGAAACCCTCTAGTGTAAACAAAAAACAGCTGCTAGATTTGGTCCAGGTCTAATTCTGAAAAGGGACCCCAAGGACTCTAGTCCTCATAAGGTCACCATGTGGTATTAATTGGACTAATCTGCCTTTCCAAGCACTTTTTTTTGTCAAAGACTCTTGGTTCCCAATGCTACATCTAGACTGCACAGCTGGCGCACATTATTCCTCAGCTCATCCAGATTGGAAGCCTGGTTTTCACAAGGTCACAGGATCAGAGGGCACAGCAGCTCTCTTCTGTCTTATATTCTAGAGTTTCCTTCCTGTGGAAGTTAAGTATAAAGGTGAGTTGATGGGATTGCACACAGATCTCATCCTGCCATAGTTCAGAGGTATTCTTGGTTCTCGTACTTTCAGCACTGTCCATCACCAAGAGGCTCCCTTTGAGAAGTGTAAAGCTTTGTTTTAAGAAAACAATTATTTTTAGATGCCAAAGGAAAAGACCTCATGTGTCCAATTCATCTTGCTTCTAGCTTTGTCCATCCCTTGCAGAGTCTCCATAGAAGGTATACCTTATATGAAACACAACTGGGCAGGCTACATGTCCAACAACAGACATTACCCTACAAAGAAGGCCTCACTCTGGACACAGTCAGTTTAAATGAAAATACAACCATCCTATCAAGGGCATCTGAGTGCTTAAAGCCTAGGGATTGTAGAGATTTTGGCAACGGAACAGGATGGGTATCAGGGTCAGAGCTTAGGTGTGAGTCAATGCACTCCTAAAACATAAAATCAAGCAGTTGCTTCAGATTAGGGTCACCTTGGGCATTATCTTCTTATAGAGCCCTTCCCCATTTTCTTTTGCATGGTATTATGCTGTGGGACCTAAATTATACACTGGAATAACCAGAATTTCTGTATTTTATTCATCAGGAAAAAGTGAACTCTATGATTAAAGAAGAAACCACTGTTCCAGCTAATAACATTGTTTATAAATGAATATTTTCAGTCCAACCCACAGTACTTTTTCTTTCCAAATACTAGTATTTCCATTGTAATCTCACTAGCAAATTTTTATGCACCATATCTCAATCAACAAAGACAACATGTTAAGAGATTACAAAGAATCTCTTAAACATGGCTTCCATTCTCTCACAGTGTAGATTTGGTCGAACATTTTGTACACATTTGTGTTATTCAGTTTTATTCCTTCTTACTTTTTAAAACATTTAAAACCTGTGGAAAATTAACTCAGAATATTTATAGATATTCATAAAATATGCAAATACCACATCAGGAAACAAAAATTGAAAGGAGTATGAAGGATTTGATGACAATTATATTGAAAATGTTAAATACATACCAACCAAGGACTTCTGTAAGCTGCAAATTTACAGTTCTTAACTAACTAGAAATTATGTCACAACTGCAGTAGTGAAAATATTATTGCTTCTGTAAACTCCAAGCTCAAGTATAAAGTAGATATGTAATCTTCAACTCCCTAAACACTCCAATTTGGCCACTAAAGATGCTGTTTTACATTTCCAAACATTTTCCCCTGTCACTACTTTTTATACTTCAGTTCTCAGGTTGTAAGTATTTGTTACTTGCAAAGCAACTTCTTTTGAACACAGAATCATGGGAGGCATTTGTTACTAACTGCTAATGCAGCCTGCCAAACAAAAACTCCCTGCTGGTGACATGACCACCTAGTGACCTCTAAAAATGTTTTAACAATGTGAAAAATATCTCCCTCTTGTAGGAAACAGCAATTTTTTAAATTAAATGTACATTGAATGTTCGCTTACATACAGATAAATGGTATTCAGAGTCACCTTCTCTGTTTCCAATTTCAATCTTTTGAAACCCAGCCCAAACCTAAATAAATAAACGTTGATACTAAGAGGAAACTAAGAGCTCAAGAGCCTTGTGATTTCACAAACAGCTTTTTTCCATTTTCTAAAATCTAAACTTCGAGCCAGACATAGAACAGGTAATGAAAAGAAACAAGTTTGGCAGCCCCTATGTGGGTCTAAGCAGAAAATATGTCAGGCAAAAGTAAGTGGCTACAATTTGGCAGATTTAAAGTCTTTAAAAGTTTGCAGCTTGCTAGACTGATTTTTTTTTTTTAGTATGTAAAATTTGCAAATTGAAACACTATAACTGTGTTGAAAAGTGATTGTTACATAATGCCACCATAATCAAGCTTTTAAACATCATTTTACCATTACCTATCCCTTATGCAATACCATCACAGAGAAAAATAAATTAGGGTATCTACTGAGATGATAACAAAAATCTAATGCTTAAATATGCTATACAACTTTAATACTTTTGAAGATTTTTTTTCAAGTTACCAGAGCATTGACAGCTTTTTAGATAATTATGCTTCGTTTATTTATTATTCTCTTATATGGATTACATTGGACTAAAAAATTATGCTGCCTGACATCTTTTTAACAAAATATAACAGTTTCTGGAATATTAACCTGTAATTACTTCAGATCATTCACAAAGAACAAATTTGCCAATCTGACTCCATCAACATTTTGCTTTTTTCACTAAGAATAATAAACTAGCTAAGGTACAAGTCTTGAATCTCTCTCCTACCCAGAACTACTTGGCCCTCTGTTACAGTAGTGTATCAGATTAAAATAGACTTAGCAGGCTTATTGTGGCTGCTTCCAAGCCACTGACACAACTGAAAATAACTTCAAGCAAGCCATATAAATTAAAGGACTTTAGTCCTATTAAAAGAAAATGTAATAAACTTTTCCTAGATTTAGGCTTTGAGTGAAAAGTCAGAAAAGCTGGGATATTAGAGTCAAACAGCTGAAATCCTGACACCGCAAAAAATCCAAAGGAACTACCCAGGGATTCTGAACATGTTAAGTCCATGTTACATCAACAGGCTACATCAATGCACAAGGTCATATATTTGCTAAGTATGGCTTTCAAAAACTTTCTACTGCACTAATTAGCAGTAATATTCACTATAAAGCATAAATAATTTTAATGGAGTCAGGAAGAACACTCTTTCAAGCACTATGATGAGAACATAACTTTTTATCCAGATAAAATTCTATTTCAGCATATAATATAATCAGCAACATATGCAGGTTCTATACACAGCTAGTGTGTGCAGCTACTAACAGTTTTTAGGTGAAGTACTCCTATAAGGAGTTCCAAAAACTTATTCTTCTAAAACTTATTCATAGGCTACAGCATATGCCTGCTTGATTCTTCCTTTATTCCAAAGCAAAATGTGTTATTTACACTTCTATAATTGCAACAACTGCCAAAAAGCAAAAGCATATAATTCCAGTTCTGAGTAACAGAACAGAATGCTTTTCACTAGAATATGACCCAAGGCACTAAATTATTTCTCATCTTTGACCATGATCAAATACTACTGTTATCTTACACTGGTTCCCACATCTCTCTGGAAGTGATCTGGAGCAAGGTGTTCTCCATTCAGAGGCACTCTCTCAGACAATATTCAATATAGACATCTGATACAGGCTGCAAGATAAATATACCTCATCTCCCTTACATTTTACACTACAGACTTGTGAAAATAGAATCATAAACTGATAAAAAAAAAAAGAATCTCTGTACTGCTTTTGCACCAAAGCAGAATCTGCTGACTTTTATGAAGCAATGCCCTTTTGATACTACTATAAGAACATATTCTGAGGCAATTCTCACCTGTAATTGAAGTATACTTTTATAGATGAGGCATAGAGATTTGCATAAGGCTCCTTAATCCAGGTCTCTAGCTGGTACACATTGCACTAAAATCACTAGGACTGTCCTAGTTCAAACTTAATGGTCTGGTACATAAAGCTTCCAATGAGCCAAACTACTTTACATTAAAAGTTGTAAAGATGTTGTTATGATTGTTGGGCTTGTATTTATTGATGTAAAACAATAAATTTTAAAAATAAGGAGCATGTTTTAATGCTTATGTATGACTATTAATGTATTTTCTGACATTTCGTTCTCTACACTGTTTCTTCATAGGTTTGATAACAAACTGGGGCAAGACATCTCTCAAATTCCATCTCCAAATAACAGTATTACTGACTCTCTGCCTAACACATTACTAGGTTTTATTCATCCTGCTAGGACTACTGCACAGGAAGAACTACTCAAAGTATTATTTCTTCTTTTTTTTTTTTTCCCCAACAGTGGGAGACATGCCAGCTGGGACATTTTAAGTCTCTTTCATTAAAAAAAGGTTAAGGTCAGAATAAGTATGATAAACATGGTAGTTCATCTTCTCAAAACTCAAGATGAAAGACTAAACAGAAGAGAATATTTTAACCTCACTAACTGTAAAATTTTTTTTTTTCTTTCTTATAACATAATTAGAAGCAAAAATTACTTGGGAAAAAACATTTTTACTATTTTTTTTGTCTTTAAATGTACTCATAAGTTAATTTAACAGCTATATAAGTCTTAAGTATACTATGTGTTTTCAATTATCTAAGTGACTGACACTTTCAAGTTTTATGAAGGATTATGAAGAGTAACACACAAAGAGAAAAGAAATACATTTTTCCCACTGTAAAAGAAAAAAAAACTTTAAAAGAGAACTCACATTGTGTTTTGGTTAAATGAGTTGTCCTTTGTCTAAAAATTTCTAAGTGCTATGTCTCAGAGTTACTTGTCTGGAGGAATATATTGAAATATAGTAAATGTCTACACTTTGGTTTCTTATACTGAAATACTTTGCTACAAAAATGCTGAAATATGTTTTCACTCACTTTCTTAAAGAAAAAAACAGCCCAAAGGTTATCAGACAAATGGGGACAATAGATTAACTTCCAAAGAACTATATTCTGTTTCTTGTAAAAGAAAAGTAAATTTATAGCACATCAAGCTTTTATTCCCAAGTGAATATAATAACTGGAATGCAAAAGTCTAAAACTGGCAACAAGTAGAACTGGTCAAAGCACTTGTAATGAAACTTGAAACTAGGCAAAGAGATTTGAGAGGTTAAAGGGAGATAGTGTGGGAAGCTATCAAGGCAGACCTGCTCTCCCTCAAAACCATAAGAAAAATCTTCAGTACAGTGAAAGCAGCACGGGTTGCATAAATTTGAAGTGACACAGTGTTTTGGACTATGGTGTTATTTAAAGTGGGAGGAAAATTTGGGGGGGGTGGCAGGGACCCATGGAGCACTACATGGGAGCAGCTTTCTGCCCAGCCTTATGGATTAAAGTAAAAGGAGAAATATCAAATAAATTAAATTAACTTTACCTCAAGGACTGGTGTGGTGAATTACCCACAGAAAGAAAAGGAGAACAAAAGGCACAACTAGCTATTTCCCAAAACTATGCTGCCACAAAACCCTTCTGTTAACTCAAGAAAAAACTGCTATTTTTTAGTATTCCTCTAAATCATAAAAAAAAAAATGAAATCATGGAAGTTTTAATAGATCCAGCAATTATTCTTAATCGATAACATGTCATGTAACACCAGCAAGTAAAATGTCCACAAACAGCTCACATACAATCTATTAAAGGAAGAGGGGAAGGTTTCTAGTTAGTACAGTTATAGAGAGAAGGCAGCTCAAAATGGTGCCAAGTGTCAACAACTAATAGCATAACTCTGTTCTGATTTACATACCATATACACTGGGATGACTGGCACTGTAGAGGGTGTAAAATTAGGTAAGAATTTAGTCTAAAGTGTCCTCTTGGGCTAATTATTGCAATGTGCTCAACACGAGGCAACTCTAGCACTGATGCAAGGGGAAATCTGAGCTAATGCAAAGGGCAGCAATCCATTTATTAAGTCGTATATTTTAGACAGAGATCTTAACACCAATACTCCATGACCTGCGCTGGCTGTCTGCCAACTTCTGGGTGAAACTGAAAGTGTTAGTTTTCATCTACAAACTCTTAAATGGCTTGGCACCTGCCTGCTTGAAAGACTGTTACCCTTCCTGCGTGCTGGGCAGCATATAGTGTGCATGCCTGAAGGAAGGGGGCGAGGAAGAGGAACAGGGATGAGGGAAGAAGAGAAAGCACTAAGAAGTGTTCTCTTACTTGTGCAAAACACTGCAGTGCTTGATGTGAAACAGTCTGTGAGGTTATGCTATAAGGACCATCATTTTATTTGAGTGCCTGAAGAGAGTATGGTTGCCTATTCATGACTATTTGATGAACATACTAACTGTACGGGCAAAAATTCAGTCTTTGGGTTCATGAACGGTGAAGTTATTCTGAGGTTTTCTTTATTCCTTGGCTTCACTTGTGGAGTCTCCTTAAAGCATGATAAAAAAACCCACCTGGATTGGTATATGCTTTTATTAAAGTCACCACTACTCTGCTAGATAATGAAAATAAAATAATAAAAAGGCATAATATTTTCACATAACGTCCTAAACCTATAGAAAAAGGCAAATGGATGTTATTTAAAAATCCATATTCTTATCAGTGCTTAAAGTGTACCTTATTCCCAGTCAATTAAAGTCTCTGCATTGAATGGTGCTACTCTGAATTTACCGCTATGTTTTAAGGTCGAAGCACTGCACTTAATGTAAAAACAGACATTAAGATATAAAAATAAATTTCCAGAGAAATGTCATGTCACCAACAGCAATAAAAAAGATTTAAAGATTTTGTAACTGAATGTTTGGAATGGTCAATGAATAGAACATTGATTTTATGACTGTTTAAAAGACACTTTCACCACATATCACATACTGCTTTTGTACACTTGGCAACCCGCTCTTACTTTAGCTTATAAGCAGTTAAAAGGTACTGAATCAGGATAAGGAAAAGTAGCCATAAAATTCAGTTGTTATTCAATATATTATTGCACTATTTTCACATATACCCTTGAGGAAATGAGAGCAGAAACATGTTGCGCAGTTAATACACAATTCAGCTATGAGACTACTGTATTCGAGCAGTAGATAAAGTCTGGAGATATCCCATAGGATATCCCTATTAAATACTCATCTGTGATTTAATCTAGTTAGCCACAGGGTGTCAACACTGGTCCACACAGAGGCAGGCTCACTGAATTTGTATTTGCCAGTTTAAAAATAAATCTTAAATAAAACAATCTAGAAATAACAGTTTGAACAATTTGACACATACAATAAACATATGGAATGACTTACAAGGCAAGGATTCTGAAACACAGAACAAAAGTGAGTTCAGGAGACACCCAGTCTTGTTAGTTAACCAAGCAGTAAAATTCAATCAAATTCTTTTTGCTTAGAGCCAATGGGACTGGGTCCCTCACTCAGACAAACATGGTATAGACAACCGGGAATAAGCATCAGGCGTTTTCTTCATCCTGTTATACTGTTGTTCTCCAAATTCTATCCCCAAAGACAGCATGAACCCAACTTAATTTTTCAAAGGTGTTTATGCTATGCAAAATAATCCAAAATAAAAATTCCATTTTACTGCTTTCATGCATGTAAGATGGTAGTCCTGTGTTTATCCTTACCAATTATTGAGCAAAATATCTACATTTAGCTGAATTCGCTAAAAATAGCTGGTTTGTTCCAAGCTTGCTAACTCTTTAGGTTTGCTTTATATAGAGTATTTTCTTCCAAATCTATTGATTCTGTGATATGAGTTAAACATGTATAATGCAGCAACAAAGTATGTATATGCATAATCTATTTTAAATAATAGATTTTAATTAAAAAAAAAACCACTAGATTAAACGCAATCTCTATTACAAAACTAGAATAATGCCACTTCAAATGAGCATCTTCAAATCAGTAATTCTAACAGAAAGAAATTAAACATCACAGAATTCCTATTATTTCTTCAGTCATTTTGTGATCCTATTGATTCAGAAACTGTTTGGTATCAGATACAAGTATAGTACCCTATTTATGCTGACATTTTTTTAAATAAGTGGGAATTTCAGAACAATAATCAAAACATTTTCCTTTCTCTGCAAGTGTTCAGAGAAAGATGAAGCAAAGCAGAGTCCTGAAAATATTCTCTACTCACCCAGCCCTTCCTCAGTTTATCTCAAAGTATTTTACATAGAAGAGGAAAAATAGAAATAAAAGATGAAATTGATTTTTCTAAAATCATTCAAAAAATAGCAAAGACCAGATCAGGAACAACATTCAAGTTTTATGTTTCCCAGAGTATAGCGTTATTCATTAGCCCCACTGTCTTAAGATTGGATGTGTATTGTTATGTAATATAACAATTTTTGATATTCTACTGCAAGCCATCCCTACATACAGATCCTACTGAATTTTACTGTACAGAAAGGACTGCTAAAGAGAAGAACTGCAGCTAAGAAGATCTGGATTTTAGCTCCCAAAACTCAATTATACAAACAGTTCCATCATTGGTACCACTTTGAAAGCTGTAATTTTTTTCTTTACCTCAGATGCACCCATTAAAAGCTAGTAAAAAAAAAAAAAAAAGGTAAACTGATAAACAGCTACTTCAGTACCAGAAGACTAACATCAATATACATGAAGCATGTTGGTGATACCAGAAATTAATGTTTGTACATTATCCATCTAAAACCAGAGAATTATAAAAATTATTCAGTGCTGTTTCAGTAAAGTAAAAAAGTAAAAACAGTAATAATAATCATGCTATGCTATGCACTAATCAAGCATTTAATGGTCTACAAAGACTCAGCAAAATAATTAAAATCAAGTGAAAAATTGCAAATACTCAGATTTCATTCATGATTCTGAATGATCCTGTGTTAACATTTCAGATCTCTCCACCAGAATCCATGACTGCATGTGCCATATACAGCACTTCAGAAATGTGCTGTCCAGTCAGTAGTTTTTGACTGTAATGACAAAAACCTGCAATCACCATTAGTGATTATGCTCCAAGCCTACAGAATCCCTTTAACATTACTTTCCTTGACTAATAGGGTCAAGTCCTGAAAGTCACAGAGAGGTCTGCTCCTATTCACTAAAGCATTTAAACATATGCTTTCTCATAAGCAAATCAGATTTGGGCTCAGTAGAACTAGCCACATGCTTACAGCTGAGTATGTGCTTAAGTGCTTTGCTGGTCAGGTACAGTGAGATTCTTACTTGAAAGATCCTCCCTTAAATCCCCATCTATTCGCGTTTGTGGGAGTTGGTAAAGGGTCACAAGTATTCTGTAACATTTTCTGTGTTTCTCAAAATCTTATTTAATCTGCAGATAAGAGCAACTATCAATCTTTCTAGCATTCTGATATCTCTATTCTGTTCCTTGACTAAAAAGTACATTACCTGTTCATCTTCTACTTCATCAATACAAAACAAGTATTTCAAAGTTTTGAAGAAGTTGGTAGATCACTGGAAAGGACAGATTTATGTCTGAATCCACCTGGTGCTGTAGGCAATATTTTTTCACACCAGAAAAACAATAATTATAAACATTAAAAGGAAGGAATAAAGGACAGACGGAAGAAAAAATTAAAATTACCTAAACTTTTAAAATGAGAGAAAAGATGAGTGGAAGAACAGTAAAAAACACGAGACAAATTTCACGTATGAAAGAGTAGCATATGGGACATCAGGATAAATGTAATATATTCAGAATAATATAATTATAATATCTCTAGGGCATTATGAGACATCTAGCCTTCCTGAATATTGCTTTTAGCATGAAAACACAGTCCCTATGATAGGATGCCTTCAAAGAAACTTACAAGACTTGTAAACAGAACAGACCTGAAAAATGGAGTGACGTAACATGTTAAGTAAAGGACACTTTAGAAAATCAAATCATTTGTAATCCTCTATACTTCCAGTGGTAAACCTCAACATCAGCAGGCACACACAGCACTTCTGCCTTTTCCAAAGTGAATGTTAATTCAGACCACAGAAGAACGCATCCATCAGAGCCACGCAGCTGTGCTGTCTGCAGGAGACTGCCCGCCACCAGTTTCAAAAATGTAGAGAAACTAACTGAAGTATGGTTCCAAACTGAAGTCATGGTAGTAATAATTTGCAATAAGTGATAAACACACACATTTGACACTGATGATGTCCAACTGCTCTAAAAATCAATACGCCTAACACAAACCAATTTTATATTAAAAATAAATAGTAACTTTTGATGTTGGGGCCAAAAGTTGAGTTCAAGGAGCACAGGATTTATTGCTACCTTAGATGTACTATACTGCACTAGTCCTCACCTGGGCTTCACTTTATGTCTTACTTTAAAGCGCAACATAAATCTATAATCCAAGCAAATTTAGAAACTTCTTCAGGTTAAATTAATTAATTTCATCTTGATAGTTTTTAAGTCTAGCAAGCCTTTACACTGACCAATAAATTTGGATTGGAATAACATGGCTGATTATTTGAAAGTGTCATCTTTCTATTTTGCTTAAGCAACTGTACTTTAGACAAAAACCTTTCTGCGAGAATCCAGTCTGTGTGTCAGACATCATTATTTTTCAGCAGAGAGAATTTATAGAGAAGCACTGAATCAATTTTAAGATCTTCTGCTAACAGACAGTGCTCTGCTTGACCTTGCTCTTTGCTCTATCATGTTTACATTTTCTACTACAGTATGTCTCTAATCCCCAAAGTGTCCCTAAGGGAACTTTACTGTTTCTTAAGTCATGCTCGACTGCTGGCTGTTGCAGAACGCAGCCAAGAACAAAAAAAAGTATATGAACTAACCAAAAAATTGTTTTCTATCTTAAGTTTCTCCCAATTGAATATTAGGGGCGTGGGGTAGTGTTCCTTAATTTAAGAGATCTACCATTATGATAGTCATTCATTCTGTATTTTCCGCTCATGAAAAACTTTACTTTCAAAAAATTCATTTATTATTTACTTATAAAATACTCATTACTATGTTAAGTAGTAAAGAATTGTAGCACAAAATTAAGAAATCATTTTCATTCACAGAAGTAACATCCAATATTCATCTACAGCTCACAGCTTTCAATATAGATTTAATGGCCAGCTAAGTACTTAAAATTTCAATAAACTACTTCAAGCTATCTACAAAATAGACTACTCTCCACTAACATCCATCATATATCATGTATCATGAAATGATCCTATGCAAAGTAACGCTTAATGCAGTTTTATTATTAATCTCTTATTATAGCTCAAGAAAATCTTGTACTGATACCACAGATTAAAAAAATACATATATCTCTCTCTCCATGTTGCAATCATAAAAATACTTCCACAGAGGATGTATTATATCTGTCATCTGGGATACTGCTGCATATGTTAATGACCTTTGGAGAATTTGAAATTGCATAAGAAGTTACATTTTTATATTTCTCTATGTTCTTATATCCTTGCCTACGTATGCGAAAGAAATCTAGGCTATTAAGGAAACAATTATTGTCAACAGGCAATGCATTAAGCACGTTTGAAGGTAGATGATGAAAACAGGAAGATAACTCACCACCTCTTATAGTGCAGACATGGTATGCTAGAGTTTAGGTAATTAATCTTTGCTAACTGCAAGCAGGGCAGGGCTTTCATAGAAAGCTGAACTGTTAACATGCACATAAGAGAGAGCTGTTATGTGCCTGTGGACACAATGACTGAAAATTGTCATACTTCTTCAATCTCCTTACCTGCTCTCAGCCACCTTATAAATTTCTCCAGAACACAGTTTCACATTCTCATGCCTAGCACTAAGTAGTCTAGTACTAACATGTTCAGTACTAGCTGTCTAGTGCAGGTAGAACACCAAGCATGAGACAATTATGTGCCTCTTGCCTCTGTCCTACATTCCACAAATTACTTTGGAAAAATTACTTAAAGGCAAATTAGGAAAAGGGGTATTTAAGAGTTTAAAGATACAGTTAGAAACTCAATGGACTTTCTGAAGAAAACACGCTGGTAAGTAATATTCAATCTATGGCAAACAGAATATATTGCTAATAGCATCTCAACTGCTGACCCGCTTGGGTGCTGGAAACTCACATGCTTTCAACATAGTGATACACCTTTGTCTTCAGATTTTATACCAAACATTCCTGAGAGTTTTGAGTAATGAAGACATTTCTGCTTCAGAGGAAAGAAAAGAAGGTTACCTAAATCCAGCAATCTCCCTGTTATACCTACTGATAGATCTCATATAGGAACTTGCTCAAGACAGGTGACCCAGGGTATGAATCATGAAATCTAGTGCTGATAACACTTCTAGAACATGTCATGAAAAAGTTTTCCATCATTGATCCAGTCATTTCAGAAAATTTTACTGGTCTGTTGCTTAATTGTGTATATATCTACACTATTATCTGGCTTGTCGCTTTCTATATCACTTCTAATCTACAGAATAGGAATCACACTAGGCTTGTTGCAAGAGTTAACTACATCAATGTTACCATGATACTTAGATTCAAAAGTAATTGGCTATATATGTATATAAACTAGAGATGCTATGCAACTTAAAATAATATATTGTTTTAGCTAAAGAAATACACCTTTATTCCTTCTCCTAAGTCCAAAATACCCTGAGTAAAAACTTCCAGGAGACCGAGTAAACTTAAGAATTTGGAGAGCAATTTTTTTCATGCTTTTATCTAGTACTATGATTCAGACACTTGAAGCTTTCACTTGGTAGACATTATCTTTCCATTAGAACTCAGTGCTTGCTCCTTATACAGCAAGACCAGAAATACTAGACATTAATACAATACATTATGCAACTACAAAAAATTAATCTCACTTAAAGAACTTAGGAAATTTGGCTTTCACAAACCCCTGTACAGTAGGACTGACTGCGACTTAAGGCATTCAGATTTCAAGGGATGCAAAAATACCCAATGTGACAGTTCTTCACTGTTCAGAGCTCTAGCTTAAACATCCACAGAATGAACAATGGCATGTTATGGTAACTTTTGTCAAAAGGCACGTAAAACCAGTGTGTGTATATATACATAGATACACATTTGGCTATATTCTGATACAAGAGCAGGTGATGGGTTTGGGAGTTACAGTTGAGGAATGGGTGTTTTTATAAGGGATAAATTAATCCCTAGTGCTATTCTACTGATCTACCAGAAAAAAAAAAGAAAAAAAAAACCCAAGCAGGGATTAATCGGGCCCAGGATACCAACTGTAATAGTAAAATTATTTTGTGGCTGTTTTTCTAGGTGGATTTATTATTCCTTACTGTGCAGACCTATACCATCAATAAATAATGTCTCTGTTCACCTAGCAAAAGGCCTTCCTAAAAAATTCTATACGCAAAGTCAGCATTCTAGCACTTTCAACTTTTATGTCACCATCTTCAACAGAGAGTTCAAAGCTTCCTCTACTGGTATCACGAAATAACACTGAATTTTGGGTTTCTTCTAAGAATCCTATTAACCCTCATTTGGTGTATTAATAATGATGTTTACATCTCTCATTTGGAAACATTCATAAGCTTTGACTCTGCCAGTGACTACATATGTACTTGACAAAAGTCAGCAGAAGTATTTGCATTCTTAAAATTAAGCAATACTTAAACATCGGCAGGAGTGGACCATAGTTTGGTTCCACTGAAAATTAAAAATAAATACTATTTACTTACAAATATTTCTTAAGCAAAGTGTAAAACTAAGTCCTAGGAAAATTTGCAATAATATAAAAATAAAATGGGGAAAAAAGAGTTGGTTTGGATCAACAGAAACTATAACAAAGAAACAAATGAGAGAATATATTTAAATGACTTCGTGTCTTCCATCTTTGAGCTCCAAAGTATGACAGCCTTATCATGACAACAAAGTAATTCAAAGACCACATAAATTAACTGTAATTTTTCCATATTTATCAAATAATTTTATTATATTTAATATTCCTGATGTTTTTCATAGTACCACACAGAAAAATCTGAATTTCATCTTTCAGTCCTATTTCAATAAAAATACCAATTTGCAATTCAGGAGCCCAAACATGAAAACCAATACACATATATATATATATATATATCTATTTATCTAACTCTCAAAGTATCTTCCAAAGGAGTACATGATTCAATAAATTCAAGTAAACAAACTCCTATGATTGTTACATGTGTTTAAAGAGACAAAGCATTCTGTTAATGCACCTATGCCAACAGAACATGAAGTGCCATGGACATAACCCATTTTTCTGAAACTATGACAGGGTAATTAACTCATATTACACCAATTATTGACACCTTAAGGCTTCATAAACATATGTACCAGTTTATTGGCAAGAAAGTTTGCTGATAAAAATCCTTCCTTTCCTGTGTCTTGTATCCATATAGGATTTCTGGGTTGATGCAGAATCCAGCCAGCCCCGCCATGCTCCCTTGGAAGGTTCTTTCTTTTGAGGCCTAGGAGCTGCTTCCCACCTTGCTCAGCAGACACTGCTTAAACTGATAAACTACTGCTTCCTGCTGTCTCTTTGGTCCTCACCAGAGAACCCTTCAAGCTTTTTCCTCTATCCATGCTTAGCTGTTCCCCATGGAAAAAACTATCTCCTCTCACCTAGAAAACAACTCCATACAACTCCGTCATTTCATTTTTAGAGGAATGCAATAGAAAGGCAGAATCAAATAAACCGAAGACACATCAGTGCTGCACGTTTCAGATGAGGCAAATCCACCGAATGTCTGCAATAGTCCATTCTGTTTTGCAGTGTTTGTTTGACAACATATTTCCTTCAAAAAGCTAATCTGCTGTTTATCCATGGGACTGTTTTTTATCCTCACTGAGGACACTTCTCATGCCATCTTTGAACAGTCCTTATTTATAGTTATTCAAAATATGATCTGTTTTTATGGAAATATATATGCAAATATATAATCTAGAACATTATTTAAACATATGCAAGTAATTCTATTTAAATATGGTTTCACAGAAAAGACAACAATAAGAAATAGTTCACAAATAGAATTGAAAAAGAGAAACTCTAGCATATCCAAAGTATTTCATAACTTTATAAGCAGTATTCAAAATGTAAAAGGAAAAATTAACAGAGCTTTACTCAAAAGTGCTTTCATAAAAATTCTTATCAATTCCTACAATAAGACATTTACTATAACTTGATATTTTGCATTGCAGAAACAGGGGTTCAAAGTTCATTTTGTATGTGAAAAGCAAACTATGACACAATATTGGGCAAAATCCTGAAATCAGAAAAGGCATGGTTTTAATTTCAGGGGAGGAAGAATTTCTATTTTCAACAATTCTGATTTATTTTGATCACAGGTATTTTTTTCCTAGTGATCAAAAAATATGGATAGCGGACATAACCTTTTCTCCCTTTTCCCCCAGATATTGCAATAATGATAAAATGATGACTTCCTAATACAAATTCAAACAAAATTTCTCAAGGGGGGATGTTATTTTCATGGCAGTTTGTCAAGCTTTCTTTTTCAGTCATTAATATATAATAATTTTTAAAAGGATATATTGTCTAGCTCCTGAGCAACGAATAATCATATTACATTGCCTGGAACATCACCCTCAGTTTGATCCTGAAATCACTGCATAGGAAGATAAATGATATTTCCATTGCAAAGTCTCCACAAATAGTTCAGTGTTTCACTGTTCTCCAGGTATGCTTTTTCCTTAGCTTTTCAAAAACTACAATGTCAGACAATATGATAAACATAGTAATACAAAGGTGAAATTAACATTAGAAACCAAGATCCATAGGTTATGCAGTTGAAAAATTAGGCAAAGGGAAGAATGGTAGTGAAGTCTATCTTGCTTCACGTGATGTTTGCTGGCTCAAAGGGCTTGTATGCAGCCGTGACCTAACACAAATTAAGTAACTCCAAAGTAGGAGGACTGTGGCTACATCAGCACAGTGCTGCATCCCAGCTAACAAGACCTGACAAGGTTAATTGTTTCAGATAGTGATATATTGCTGCAGTTAAACTATTCCTAGAATTCAAACTTGCATTGCTCTCTAGAACAGGAAGATCATCCTCAGTTAATGAGACTGTTTCTGACACTGCACTCCTGCTAACCTTTCTAATGATCTTCCGTTAAAACAGCTAGCATTTGTAAAAATCACTCACGTCCATCGTGTACACCAGTATGCATATATCAAAAACACACTGGAGAAGATCAGTCTGAATTATTCATTATCATCCCATCCATCTTAATAGAAAAAAATCCCCAATCTACAGAACCAATTACTCATAACATTTTCTAGTTGCTAACATGGATGTTTCTACCCCATAGCACAAGGCCCATTCTGTATAGAATGAAATTTATTGCATGGAATAAAATATTTTATGACACTCACTTTAGACTATTCACTTGACCTTCTATCAATTGTCCCAAAATACATTGCACTGCTTTTGCGTTCAGTCTTTTGGTGCCCATGCACTTTATAGGATGGAACCAGGTGGACAAATGCCTCCAGTCAGATCTCCCACAACTCTACACTCACACAGAGCACCCTACATTCAGGGTTGCTCATCTGTGGTGTAGGACATGAAAGTAGCCAGATTCACACTTCTGAAGTGGCACACCGTATCAGAAAGGCAGGACCAAAGTAAGACAACACAGGATTCCAAATTTTCTCTATGAACTCCACTGAGCTGAAAGTCGTCTTTGGACTGATTGCTTCCTTGGTTTGGGTTTGTTTCTGGGATTTTCCTTCTTTTGTTTATTCCTCTATCATCTTTGACAAACCTGCAGCAAGGATTGCTCTGTCACCTCACTTAAAACTTTAATAAACGTAGAGGATTACACCTCCTCTACTAAAAGTCCAGATTTTTATTTTTATTTAATCTTATATACATCTCCAAGAAAGCAATGATTAGCTTCAGCAGTGCACTGAAACAAGAGAGGTCCATAACAACACCAGTTTGCCTTTGACTTCCTTTATAAACCAAAAAGTAAAAGGCAGGCGAATATGGAAAACTAAAAGAAACACAAAATGTAGAATTCAAAAAGAATTTATAGACACAGTAGGTTAGCTTAGCTTTAATCTTTCTCTATTTAACAGCAAAGATCAAACTGCTGAAAACTTTGCTTTGGAAATTATAAATATTCTTACAATCTCTTATAGAAATTAAGTGCAATTTAAACTCATATCTAAGCTTAAGAGCACTTCACATGCTGCACAGACTTGTTCACTAATCTCATTTTTAATACTAGAAACACAAATGGAGGTGTAGCATAGGATGCCAATCAGTAATACACTTTGCAAAATGATTTTTTGCACTGAACACGATAACCACATGTGAACAGGATATGGTGATTTATTTTTTTAATGTTTTGGACTTGCCATATAAAATATAATAAAAGCATAATGAGATAATTCCTTCAGTTTATGCTTCTTACCATTTATTAAGGTTTCTAGACCAGTTAAGGAGTGTCAAGGCACCAGAAAAAAACAGGGATGTACTATTTTTTATGTTACAACCACTATTATTAGTACTTATAGTGCTGCACTTTCTCTCAAGACCCTCACCCACGATTGTGTATCTTATGTATCCATGCACATGGAAGACATAAAATATATGTCAAACAAAATAAAGCAAGTTATTAAGTCAAAATAGACCCTAAATCTTAGTGGAAGTCAACAGATAAACATACTATAGGTCTAGAATAGCCTGAATACACAATGCATAATTCAGAGCTGAGCTAAGTTTATAACTTATTGCAATATTTCTTACTCAGAGAGAGGTCTGGTATATTAAAGCATTGTTCAGTCACTAATTCAGCAAAACTCATGAGAAACTTCTTTCTTACTTATTTCTTTCTTTTTTTTTTTAAACCAGTACAGCGATATCTCTCCCATGATAGGCATGTCTGAGAAGAAAAAAATCTGGTCTGAATCTCTCTATAACTAAACACAGAAATTTATTGCTAAATTATTTGTACTCACTGCTCTCACTGCCACATTCATAAACATACTGCTTTATGTAATTCCAATATGACTGTCAGCAAAGACTTTTTTACCTTATCATTAGCTCTCTCAGGCATCCATCCTTCTGGACATTGCCATATAAATTCTGCTTTCCAATAGTGTAGAATGTTTAAAATATTTTGTAAAATAGTTGAGAACACAATGTGAAGTTAAAAGCATAATAGATTTATGGAAGCATTTATCATCATCACCATTAAACATGTAACAATATTCATTAAAATTTCCATCACTACAATATATTGAAATACAGAGATAACTGTAAATATTAATATCTATCATCTGATTCATAAGGCTCAAATCTCTGCACTAAACCCAACCATCTACTCTCATACCTGTGACTTTGCAATGCTGAGAAGGAAGAGTAGCTCAATTTGAACGCAGAACTTAAGAAATTTCCTTTGCCCCCAGCTGAAAAGTAACATCCTTATAATAACAGACACGATCATCTCCAGAGGGTACAAAATAAATCCATCACGCAGAGTGTAAGGAGACTACCAAGATGCTAGGAGTTCATGAAGGAACAGTAGGAATCAAATAAGAGGGAGAAGGGCAATTGGGGTGGAGACAGAAGACTTTGTAATTCCTACTTTATACCCATCTCCTGAATCTAAGCTAGGGCCTACCGCTCCTGAGCAGTTAAGTTTCTGTTGTCCAGCCAATATTCATGGTTCAGTTTGCTTCAGGAACTTGCACCATAAATGCTGTCTCTATGGGATGAAGCGTTTGGCACTGATGATGACAATGTGGCAATCTTAATGGAAAGTCATAGGCCATATATTAAAGAACTAAAAAGAAATCAAATTACTTTTTTTACTCATAAAAATAGGTTTCCATGAGAAAAAATGACCTCACATATAGTTCTTTTGTGGTGACAGAAAGACTAGAACTATGTTAAGACTCTGTACTGAAACTATTCCAGTACATACTTACTTACCTGATAAAACGCTGATGCACCAGAAAACCTCACTGCGTCAGCTATATAACTGGTATTTCCAATTTCCACATCACTCACCAAAAATTTCCTCATCCTAATTTCTCTTCTCTCATTTTCTAACATTAGAAAATCCATTAAGCTACCTTTTTCTCAACACTTACTTCCTAAATAAACTTTAAAAATATCTAGTTATAATATCTAAGTTTCATTTCAGTAAACACTGCTATATGATTATTGCTTCCTCAATTAATTATTGTGTGATAGTACTTCTTCTGTCATTTAAATTGAAAGCAGAGGTATTTCAACTTAATCATGATATGCCTTGCATATTCCCATATTTTTTCCAGCCTGCTTTCCAGAACATTGCCCATGAGGACAGCAGTGGATTAGAATGATAAACACATGCTTAAAATTACCTTTTACAACGTAAATTACAGGATTTATGATTAAAAAATTCTTTGAATGTTGTTTTCAGTTTTTAACATCAAAGATTCGGGAAATAGGGAACAGTTTCTGATCGAACAACTTGAATGACATCCCTTATTCATGCGATCTTATAATTAATATTCTATCATAAATTTCAGTTACAAGAATTGAAATTGAAAGAAGAATAGAAGTACTAGTCTTTCTTTTCTTTAGTGTCAAATTTATTAATAAAATCCCATGTTAAAAGAAAAAGAGCTGAATAAATGCATCACTCACAAGGCAAAGCCAGGATACGACAAATTATGGGACAATACTTAATTTCATGCCAGTGCCCAAATAGCATATTTTCAGTGACAGGCTTGTCATCATTATTAAGAACTTCCCCTGTCTCCCAGTGATGAAGAAACACATTACAGACAAACACATTAATCTTTCCACACAGTACAATGTAAAACCTTAATTACAACCTCATGTTTTCCCCCACAAACACACAACATACCACAGACCTAAACCATACATATGTCAACCCTGAATATCTGTTGATGTTCTTAAGACTGCAGCTAAGGGTTTGTGTTGAACTATAAGGGAGATCACTATATTGAATACAGTGGTTTTTTCCTCAATGAAATGTTTAAAAAGAACCAAGGAAATCCAATCTGTTCTCGTGGACTTGGGGCTGCAGAACTGTACACATACAGACTCCTAATACAGAGAGGTTTCAAGCAATGGGACTGAATTTTCATTTTAAGTTAAAGATAGAACTCAATACAGAGGTGCAGTTCAATGACAAAACTTCAAAATGGTAGAAACAACATACTCAAATGCCATTTGTGTGTTGATTATAGGCAACACTTTGTATCAGAAACAGAACTCAGTATCTCGGTATTCCTGTTTTCCCAATACCTTAGTCTAATAGAAGCTTGGAGAAAAACTGACTGGGGCTCAATCCAGATAAAACAAAATAAATGTTTTCCAGGAAAGTATAACAATTTGAGTAACTGAAGGATTAGGGTTAAATGTTTTCATTTTTTCTTTTAATCCACTGGCACAAGGACTGGAACCCAGTTTTCCCCGGGTCTCCTACAAACTTTTTGATATTTCTTTTTTCTTCCCAGAACATTGTTGCAGTAGCTCTAGGAGGAACTGACTGCCAGCCAACAAGGTTACAACATTTTCCTGGCAAGTGAAGTATGTGGATTCAACCAAAACTGATCAATTAAAATTAAGTCAGTACCCCTTCTTCTCTGATACTGTGACAACCTAAGCACCACCTTTTTTTCCTGTTACCATGAGCGAAATGAGTGAAACAAAAAAAATTCTTCCTTGTTTTCAGAAGAAAGAAACCCCCTTCCTTCCATTGCTGGACAAACTGAAAAATAATTACATAGCTATAAATATGGAAGCTTATTTGATTAGCAAAATGTGGTCATACACTGATGCTTTTACTAAAACAATTTTGATTCCTGCCTGTTGCTGAATTTGCTTTCACTTTCCAACTCATTTTCCATTGCGGCAAGCCTGTATTGGCCCTCTGCTGCTGAAAAATTGCAGGTCATCACTCCATTTGACCTCCATCCTGTATTATTACAATGCTACAATTAAGGATTACCCTTGAGATCACTAAGACATGTCAGTCAATGCACTTCAACATCGAAAGCAAGGATTCCCATGGTTTTGTTAACAAAAGTACAACTTAAAAAAAAGAGACGATAAGCAAGGATTGGATAACAACATTTTTCTGCACAATGTTCAATAGATGTAACAGGAGATGCCTTTCACATACAAAATTGTAATAGAGAACTCAGGAGCATTACTTTATTTCTACCCGAGTCGGATACATGCAGCTTGACTTTTTCTGCCTATCATCTGTGGTCTTAATAGAGAAGATATGCTGCAAACACTAAAGCTTCTCATTTCAGACGGAGAATCTCAGAACAGAAGTGTTGATTTCTTAACTACCAAAACCAGATAAACAGTCTTTTCTACTAGTTTACACAGATTATTAAAGAAAAGCTGCAGATCACGCTACCGCAAAACCTACTGCTTCTGTTTTATGGATAGATGCGTACAAAAGGCAAAATGTGCTTCTTTATTTAGTTTTCTAAAATATTTAAAAATAATATAAGGGGACAGTGAAAAAAAAAAATGCTGTCTATAGTGCTATGCTGAAATTTCATGGTTCATCAAAATTTTCCAGGGAATAAACTAATTTTCACAAATACCTTAGAAGAAATATATTTCCACAAAGCAATTAAAAAATCTTATTGAAAAACTGCAAAGTAGAGACCTGTTTCTGTGACATGCCCAGAACCTGTAACTGTGCCTTTCAGGAAAAGGATTGTTTTCAGCATCCTACAGGACATGTTAAGCAGATCAGGCTCTATGAGATGAGACTGTGCTATCAGGTTCTGGTCATTTTTACAGGGCTTTCGTAAGACAAAGATCAAAAGAAATGTTTGTCTCTGGTCCTCTGTAGATTTACACCAGTTCAACTGCCAATATTTCCTAATTCACTTTGAAACTGTGCAGGGCACCCTTCATAAATATTTATTCAAAAAGTTAGACAACTGAATTTTAGTAGTGTGCCAAGCTATAAACTAACTGAAAGACCATTTGTTCCTCCAAGGAACAGATGTCAAGGTACCCAACTTCCTTTTCATGTATCAAATCTACAGGCATATCAGTTCAATTTTTTTTTTAGTAACTTAATATAGTATAATATATAGTTGAATAGTGATTATTTAGACTACTAAATGTGCTGGAATTCAGATTGTGCGGTAGACCCACTATTTGTATTGTTATAGGATAGACCTTAACCTCTTCTTGAACATGAAAATTACATGTAATGAGTAATTTCCTGAATGGAAGATTGCTTTATAGAGCTATTTATTCAATATAGTAAGTTATTTTTAGTGATTATCTTAAGTGAAATAAAATTCCAAAAGAAATAGGAGCCATGCATATTCTACAATAGCTTATTTACTTAAATATTATGTAAGCATCATGCATTCAATAAAACCTATGTTATAAACATCATCTAATTTGTGTCATATGAAATATATAATCATTGCTTCTCAGCTTGTACTAGGCTCAAAGGTGAGTAATTCCACCTTAAGAAAAATGTCACTAATAGACTCCGTAGATGTGTAAATGGTATTAAAAAGGTCAAAGAGACCAAAGTCTGGCTTTCATGAGGTCTCACAGCTACAAGGCGTTTGTCTTTGTTGTTGGTGCCAGTTAAGGCATGTCTGGCTTATTTGATCCCCCAGATTAATACAAAGAAGATATCTGAACTGTGAAAAAAAAATACACAACAGGAAGCTTAAATGCAGCCATATGGACCATCTGATTCTTTCAACCTCTTAACAGATGAGGGTTGAAATAACTTCCTTTGCTTATTAGCTAATTAAATCGTCCTAACAGTGTATAAAATGGCTATAATAAAACTGAGTTTAACCATAACCTCCAGCTATATTCCGTTAAGTCTCATGTTCTAGGTCATCTAACGATACAGTATATAACATATTGCTAACTGAGGTATAAATATATATTTCTTTAACTTAAAAAAAAAATAATTCTCATTTAAATACTAATACAGTTCACAAAAAGACAAGAAAATACACAAAGTACTTTAAAATATCCACTAATATATGTTCAAGATTTTTACCAAGATTAAATAATTACCTTTAAATGGCATTAATGCAAAGTCACTTATGACTTAGCTCTACTAAACTTTCTAGTAATGATTACATGACAGTACCCATACTATCTAAAACAGCTTTCTTGCTTTGTTGTTTTTTTAAAACAAGGAACACTTTGGAGTCAGTCATAAGAGATCTGAAATCTCTTTTTTTTTTTAAATAAAATGTTGTGCTCTAATGTTGTGCATTACATGCATCCAGATACATACTGTTCCTCCACAATAGCTCTGTTATATGTTCCTTAATCATTCCCTTTAGTATTATTATGAAGTCTACTGCCCTTTTTATGATGCACTGCTAAATGACTACATAAAAAAAAGTATTGGTGATTCTAATGCATTCCTATCACCTTTCCCAGTTTTCCTTTGTCGAGTTCAGATGAATTTTAATTAATGAAGTTGAAAGGACACTACAAAATATATCCTCTGAACTACAGCAAGGCCTATGACTCTTTCCAGAATGACTGAAAGCTCCTTTATATACTGTTATCTCCAAATGATAACTGTACCTTTCAATGTATATTTATTTCTCCTAGATAGGAATAGCTAAAGGGCATTTCCACAACATATGACTTCCATTAGAAGATGTGATGAATGAGCCTCTCTCAACAGCCTATGGAAGAGCTCATCTGTGCATACTGAAGTAAATGACTACAATGAAATTTTTCCTCACATGTCACCATATATTATTGAATTGACATGCACCGTAATTTTGCTAGGAGATACCATACTGCCTGAATAAAAGCAAAAATAATCTCCAATCTTCAGCTTCCAAGGATGGTATTCATTTTTATTGATACTTTGAAAACACCCCTCCTTAATATTTGAATTAATTACGATTCACATGATAATGCTTCCCAAAATTGCTAGTGATACCGTGTTTTCTTTAATCAAAGCCAAAATTGCCACCTACTTCGTGATTACCGACTTTCATGCTGTCATTTCAAAAGCAGTGAGTGTGGCATATGATACAACAATCAATTGAAAGAAGAGAATTGCCCTTGCAACTAAATATATTAGCCACATAATTTTAACTCGGCTACAAAAGGTGATATTCACTGAGGCGTGAAGAATCAATGCAAAGTACCCTGGCTGACTCAGGTTTGCACTGACTTGCCTTGATAAAGTTGGAAACTAGACGGAGGTGCTCCCATATTTCTTGCATGCTAGTAAGTTAGAAGAATATAGATGAACCAAGGAAGTGACATATGAAAAATCAAGCAGGTCTTTTGTGGTGATGCCAAAAGAAACAAGGACAGTGGGTTACAGTAAACAGGGAAGTCATACCCTACTTATTCTCAAGACTACTTATTCTCTTGTCATCAGCATTATGAGCTGGTTTACTGTGAGTTAATATGAAAACAGTGAGTATCACTCACAAATAAAGAAATTAGCTCTCTGGAATTCTTTACTCCAATAACAAAACGTATTCTGCTATATACATTTGAGTGACAGATGAGACAACGTTAATGGATTGTTGAAGATTTTCTACAAAAGGTTTAATGCCACACTTGGCATCATTTTCACTTTATGAGCTTGCATTTCCAAATTTCCCTAATACCACAGACATTGGAAACACTTTCTTCTTACAAGACATAACACACTGGAAAGACAGAAAAGATCTATTTCATTAATTTAACATAAATAAGTTTTTCATATCTAGAGACATTTAGGGTAAAGAATTAATAACCTATTACTAGCAGAAAAATCACATTAAGAGATAACTCTTGTTAGTGCTTATTGCTAGAGATTTTCAATGTAAAGGAAAACATACAGTAGAGGAGAATACGTTTTGCAAAAATATAGGAAAAATATAACCAGCTTAGTGTCTTCTTCTTTTGCATTGTACAAATTAATTAGAGATTTATACCCACCAATTTCATAATTGCCTTTATCTCCAGCAAAAATAACTCCTTAAATAGGCTAAAGGTTGCACATGATTTTCTCAGATTATGCTTATTTCTGCAAAAGGATACTGAGAGTTTGAGAATTGTAATCTTTCCATTTCTCTTTGATACAGAAACATTACAGCAAATATGTGCCGCATATAACAACAAGCAATGAAAGGAAGTTGGTTTGAGTAGTGAAGAACAGTGAAGCAGCAAAGTGTTTTAAAAAGGAAACTTGTTCTGCATGCAGCAGTTATGCTTGCAAACACAAACCACATCAAAAACAAGCCATGTGAAAGATAACAAGCGATGTCAGAACACCATCATTTTTCTGATTCACTACAAATTAGAAATGAGAACGTGTGTACCCAGTAGAAACAGCTAAACTTCTTTGTGAAGATAAGTTCTTAGCCCCTGTAGTCCTGTTACCTCATGATAGTTTAAGAAATTATACAAGATCAATTGAGTAGAGTAGTCCTCCAGCTGCTTTTCTAAACCCTAACACTGTATCCAAGAAATTACTGCTTCCTATTACTACCTATATGAGATTGGACTCCATCCTCTACATGCTCTTGACCCTAGTTTATAAACACTGCAATATTCAGTAGAGAAGCTCTCCAGCTCCTGATTTATCTGACTTTAACCTTTCCAAGTACCTAATGTACACTGCATACATGGCTTTCTGTGCACAGACTTTAAAATTCATTCTGGCTCAAAGCATTCCTGCAAATAAATAATAACCTAAAAACAAACAACCATTTCATCCCCTTTGTAGTGCATGCATCTGCCAATCCAAAATCCTAACCATTCTCTAACACTCTCTGCTGTGCATATGAGAAAAAGATGAGTCCATCTGTACTGCTGATGTTTGCCCTCATTTTGTACTGGCAAAAACGTCCAGTAATCAGTAAATACACTTATTTTTCAATTCATGGTTTTGTAATTCCAGCCATAAACTTCATTTCAAACATTCACATGAGCACAAAAAGATCTACATATTCCAAATCAACCCCTATTCCTTCCTTACTTTCACCAGTAGCCTCACTTGCCACAGCACTGAAGATCCTGCAAAATGGAGCTGCCCAACTTCCATTTTTCCAAATCTTAACTGCATACCTTCCTTTAAGTATCACATGAGGGAACTTCCCCATCCCCACAGATTTCATAGTAAAACTACAAATGTAATTGTAAATCTGTTTCTATCAAAACAGTCTGGTTTAGAAAAATCCTTAAGCATTATAAAAGAATTTAAAATAACTTTGATCATTTTGACAGAACTAGGGTAGGAAGCAAACACAAGTACAAAGAGCTTAAAGGAGAGCAGTCTCCTCTAGCAGAGTAGAAAAATGCAGTGTTGAACTAGAAGAGGTAACTTCATAACCAGACTCAGCTGCAGCCAGAACAGTGAGTCTGAAAGGAGGCTAAGATATGCAAGAGGGTTAAATCAATCATGGAGAACTTACCAGAATTTTCACTCCAGCCACTGAGATTACAGTAGAAAAATTTAATGTAAGAATTATTGACTATTGCATTTTAAGACTAACTTAAAAACATGCCGCATTCAAAATAAAGAAAAAAAAGACACGGTTAAGCTAAGCTATTCCTAAAAAAACAGTGTATCTTTCTATTCCATTTTGTCATAATAATATTTCAGTGCTACTACTCTGTTAATACAAGGCTGTGCTGTCAACAAGTTGGAATTCATTCTGGGAGAAATTTATAAAGAAATAGTAATAAAAAACTATGCTATAGCCAGGGGGAGATTCCCAGTGCGGAAATAAGTCTTCAGGAAATCAGTAAGAAAATTTTAAGCTGCAGTGACTTACTATGATAGCATGTGAGCAGCAGGATATAACAAACTTTTTATTACTTGAATCAATTCTTGCTTGAAGATTATCTTATTAGCAATATTGCATAGAAGAATTAAATGAGAATATTGGAAGGTAAATCACCTAGTCAAGTAATTTACTTACTAGGTTACTCTTGTCATATTACCAAGGTCTCATGCCCACAAGGCAAAAAACATCCACTCTCTAGTTCCAGTACCTTTCCTTGCCAATCACAAAGTTTAAGCAACACTATTTACAGTAGATTCTAATGTAAACATCAGCAGCAGCCTCAAAATTATCATATAACACAGAAGTTACATAATCCCACTAAAAATGAGTGAAACCGCATTTACGATACAAAACCACAAACATACATACTAAATGATTATGATACAAGAAAGTAGCCTACATTCTCTTAAGTAGGAAAACATTTTATTCCTGTTTTAATAAAACTAACACCATAACTCTAAATGCACTAAGAACTGTGCAGTGCTGGAGCCCAATGCTGCAAAAATGTTGAAGCGTGAACAACTGCATTTCCACCACAGCAGCTGATTATGAAATACGGTGTTTATTCCAATTTTAAGTTACCTGCAGGAGGACAGAACAGCTTCTTTTAAAATATGGTAGGAATAAAATGAAATAGAATAGTTCAGTTGGAAGGGACCTACAAGGATCATCTAGTCCAACTGCCTGACCACTTCAGGGCTGACCAAAGGTTAAAGCATCTTATTAAGGGCACTATCCAAATGCTGCTTAACACTGACAGGCTTGGGGCATCAACCACCTCTCTAGGAAGCCTGTTCCAGTGTTTGACAATCCTCTTGGTAAAGAAATGCTTCCTGATGTGAAGTCTGAACCTCCCCTGGCACAGCATTGAACCATTCCCGTGCATCCTGTCCTTGGATACCAGGAGGAAGAGCTCAGTGCCTCCCTCTATCCTCAGGAACCAGTGGAGAGCAATGAGGATGCCCCTTATCCTCCTTTTCTCCAAACTAGACAAATCCAAAGTCCTCAACTGCTCCTCAGAGGACTTTCCTTCCAGCCCTTTCACCAGCTTTGCCACCCTCCTCTAGCTGCATTCAAGTACCTAAACATCCTTCTTCAGTTGTGGGGCCCAGAGCTGCACACTGTGCTCAAGGTGAGGCCGCACCAACACTGAATACAGCAGGATGATAACCAGCTCTTTTGACCAGCTCGTTCTACTGTGTTTGATGTGCCCCAGAATACAGCTTGCCCTCTTGGCTGCCAGGGCACAATAGCCGTGCGGTCAGACAATATCTGATGTGGAATAGGGTTTGCCAGAAGAAACGGGCTTTCCAAAAAAAACCTAACCATAGGGATGACTCTGTATAGCATTTGTACTTAATAACATTATTGATCTGTTAATAACTACCCTAAAACTGCATTTACCGTCTCCTAAACCAAAAACCCAAGTCTGATGAAGAACTGCAACAGATTGGGCCATACTGCTTCCAGGTAAAACAGCTGAAATTTCTGCTTAGAAAGACAAGTTTTGAGATTATGCATCTCTCTCACAACTACTTCTTTACTGTCGTGACTTCCTAAGCATGAAATCTCTAACAGTCAATAGGTTACACAACCACAGGTACCCCACAGTCTCTATACACCCATCCTTCTTTAGAAAATGCATTGCATTTTCCATAACACCTAACTCACCCTTATGATTCTGCTCCTTTACTATTACAGATTCATCGGGCATCCTTGCAGACTTTTCACTTTGTCTGTAGCACTCTCTACAGCATTTATGATACATGTTGAACAGTCCACTAACCATTTCCCAAGCTGTATCATACGCTTAAACTGAACCACATCCATAGTAACTGCAGCATATGCCTTTTGAAGTCCAAGCCAGCCTTCCCTTTCCTTCTCCTCCCTGCTTCCTCCTTGTATCTTTGTGTCCCCAGTTGGTACAAATATGGTTCGTTCCAGTCATGATTCAGAAACTGAACCAACATATCAGTCTAGACAAAAATTAAAGGTTTGAGTAAGACCAATTGTCAAGATGACAAACATAAAAAAATTAAGACTAGAATCTTTAAAAGTCTCTACTAATCTAGATGATTTCTTTTTTGAGTACCCAGCTTTACCTGCAGCTGCATGTAATCAGCAGATAATATTTTTCTACTAGAAACCTCAGGTTGAAAAAGTGTTATTAAACTGTGACTTCAAAGTCTTGAGAAAGCCGTAGGAAAACAGCAAATAGAGCTAAAATATCTCAAACTTTATTCCAGTATCATAAATACCATGTTGAGTTTTTGCTGTTCTTTTTCAGTTGTTTACCTTGGTCTAACTTATACCATCAGATATATACTCAGACTTTAGATATTATTAAATTTAGAAAATCATATATACTAGTTAGAAATTTTGGGCCCTGGATAGTGTATATAACACCTAACTTTCCAAACTAAGCATTTTGTTCTTTAATGTTTATTACACTTTTGTTACCACTCCCTGCTATTTCTAAATATACAAGAATTTCTATCGAGTTGTACTGTGAAATGCAGATGTAGAATAATTTCTATATAACAAAAGCTATATTCAATGCTCTCTTTATAATGTAAATACATACTACATCATAGCTATATACATTGTAAAATTCATACACTATGAAACAAAATAATTTAAGTATAGATCTTCAAGTTTAAAAGTTATAAAAGAGAAGAGAGGGCACAAGCACGTATGCGCAGATCTGCTAAATTACAAGTATTTCAGTTACAGGTTGGCATTACATTTCAGTGTACTATCTTTTTCTCACTTTAACTTTGTTTTCCATGCTGACTTTAATTTTTTTTTATTTGCTTGGTATATTGAACCCTGGCTTGGAATAAATGGGTTCAAATAAACACAATTCAGTGCCAGAATTGCCACAGGCACATATTTTTCTTTCAGTGGTCCTGGGAAGTGGTTTGTTAAGCTATTGTTCTCAATTAAAAACTCATGTGTTTGTTCAGTACAATATGGGTCGCTGCTTTGAGTGAAAGATTCCCTTGACATGGCAAAACCTCTAATTGTAACAAGTCTATGCCAAGTATGTTTAACCAGATGCAGTCCCGGGTTTGATTAGCAGCCACTGGATTCCATGTACAATCAGATAATGATGGTTTTGCTTCTCTGCTGAGCAAACATCCTCAGCTTTTAATCAAGTTTGTATGTGTATCTATATATGTATGTACGTATATGTGTATATATCTAAAAACCTCTATACACATAATTATGAGCAGCACAACTACTTTAAAACTATAGTTCATCTCAACTTATTTGACCTTTGACTGTTTAATTTTAGAAGGACCTGTGCAATACCAACTAAAAATAAATGGAATAAAATATTTATTTTGGCAGATACCATACAGATATAGTAAAGAGACATGTGGTGCATGGAAATTTTTTACCGCACATGTAGAGAGCAGAAAAGGCTCTGGAATACATTTTTGTTTTCCCACTTGTGGGATAGCATCTATTGGATAATGATGATATTAGAACTGCAAAGACACGTGCCATTTTGGAACAACATTCCAATACCCTTTAACTATGCCTGAGGGAAGGTGGTGAAGTTTGGTGTTTATTTTATATGAGTGGATATTAGTTAAGTTTGCTAATATGACTTCATGAATATTTTTGACTTCTGCTATTTGCATTTATTATTTTTTTATTTGCACGTATTCAGTAAGGGCTATTAGTGGAAGTTAATAAAACAAAATTCTATCCCTTTTTTAAAGCCTTGACTTCTTTTATTCCAGAAGTAAATATAGTATTATCTTAAATACCCAAAATAATATAATCTCTCACATAAAGTAAGAAATATGTGTCCTTCTTCCACACACTATATAGACAAACATGTTTAATGTCATCCTATTCTGCTCTGGTTTCTTTTGTTCAAAAGCACAGAACTGAGTTCAAAAGAACAAGGCAAAAAAGAATTAAAAGTAATGTTCAGTGAAGTTCAGTCTACAATAAACATAAAACAAATTTTAAATGTAGGCTACAGTGAAGAGTTTTAGGGAGAAGCTCTCCTCTGTCTTTTAAATATTTTTCCACAAACAGCAACAACATGTATTCTGCAGTATTGCCAATAGTATATTTCCCTCTGTACTAACATATGAAAGCACATTTATTTATTTCTATATAAACTAGCACTGTTCTTTCACTGAGAAGCAGTGTAAAATTAGCTTCATGAAGTACTTAAATAACTAAAGAAACTAAACATAAAACTACATGAACTGTTGATAATATGACTATTTTTTTTAACTTGCTTGCTGAAATTAATAGAAGTCTCAATTTGATCATCACTTCAAGGATGCTGTATGTAAATGCACTGGTGTCCTGGCTTCTGTCATTCCCATTCATAAGCAGCTGAGACACAGCAACATTACTTTCATGTACTTTCTACCAGAGTCATTAGACCAAAGCTGGTTCTAACACACAGTGTCAATTTTTCTATTACATTAATATGCACATAGTAAGAATAGAGAGAAAAAAAAAACAACTTAAGTTGCAACTTACAGTACTGGGCTACTAAAAATACTTGCCTCTAAAAACAAACAGAAAATAGCACAGAAAACATTTCTAATTTTCTTCACTCAAGCTTTTCCTTTTCCATATTCACAGTGAAAGCTAATGTAGTGCAGTATTCCAGACCATAGTTACACTTAAAGTTTGACAGACATTTTAAAAGTAGCAGCATCTCCTTATCATATCTTCACAATGAATTTTCATCATGTAGATAAGCAGCTAAAACATGGTTGAAAAGCACTCAAAAGTCAATACACAATTTTTATCTTCTTCAGCTAAGCTTCTTTCTTATGTTTACTTTGCAAAGTAGAAGATTTGGGGGTAGGGAGGTGGAATTGTACTGCTTTGTATCTACATTACAGTACTAGTACTCTGTTACACTTCTGTGTCATGCTACATCATATCTTCATGGATACCTACTAATTCCTCCTTCCCAGTTCTGTTCTTGATTCACATATCTGTGTTGAATATTATTTCCACCGTGTGGTCTTAACTTCATAACATCCCCTAAATAAACCATGTTGTGAAATAAGTCATGTTATGTTTAATTTAGTAGTTCATAATTTGAAATATGTATAGTAAGACCAAATAAATGAGAAGACTGCAGATTTCACCTGCTTCTAAAAGAAACACTCAAAGTTAGGAAAAACGAGTATTTGTGTCCATAGATAGCTTGGGAGAACAGCAATCCCCCTCGCCCTCACTTCTATGAGGTATGACACCAGGTCACAGCTACAAGACAAATTAATACACTCTCTTCTCTGTCACTGCAAGCTGACTGCTTGTAGTAGCTTGGTTATTTTTTACAGAAAGCTAAGGTGTTTCTAAAATGTTTTCAACACAGACATATTTTATAGATGTGATAAAGCTAAGAAAAAGCACTGCAGATTTACACCTGCAAAACACAAATTAAGTTCTTGCATTTTCAGGAGATTAATTAAAGCAGCACCCTGGGAAATCAGGCAGTTGAACACAGGCTCTAGTATGTACAACTGGAGAGCATATACATTCTGACTTCCTAATTCCCAGCTGTGTGTACCTCTCTGTAAAACTGAGATAACATGCAAAACAACGAATTCCCAATGGAAGAACAAGAGAAATTTCTGACACTGCATTCCCTTAAGGGCTCTACTAGTTGTGGAGAGCTGGTGAAGAACACTAATTGACACTGCAGAGCAGCTCATCCTCTGGCATCACTGGCTGTATCCCTCAAGGACAGTTCTTGCAATGCAGTACTGGATGCCAGTGGAACCATCAGCAAATGCTTCTGCCTGGGAAAGGAAATAGCCTTACTCTGTACCCTGAGGATAAAGAAACTTTGGCTTTGTTAAACCATGCATGTGTCTGTGTAAGAGAATTCCACAGTCAACGGACCTCCACTGAGAAAGTCCTGCCACCAGATGTTTAAATCAAGGGATTGTTAGTGCACCAGCTGATCTCAATTGATGGTGGTGGTAGTGGAGGCACTTTTGGCTCTCTTCTTTGAATCAGGCTGTTGTCTCCCTAGGTGGGGCTGTCATTTTAATAATAGATCATTGTATTTCCCAGTAGGAGGCCCACTGTCATGGTCCAGAGTAGAATGGGGAGAATTACGCTCCTGTTTAATATTTTGTTGTTATGTCATATCTCACAAATAGCATTGTTTTACCCTATAGTCCATGGAGAGATCTCGTGTGTAGGACTTATTTGGAAGAAACAGGATTTTCAGATTTGCTTACAAAAAAGTTAGCTTATAACCCGTGCACACAAAATATACAGAATTTAGGAACACTGCCAGAGATCTGACATATTACCAAAAAAAAAAAAAAATCATAGCGCAGTGTATGTGTGGTCTACTGAACTGAATAGAGGTCTGGTACACAGGAACAATTCAATACCTCCCCACTTAGCTATACTATGTGGCTAAATACATTTCAATTACAAAGCAGTTCTAACCCAAGCATCACGTACACTATATATGTACTTCATGGAGTTAAAAAAAATCTCATTTATCTAAATGAATGCCAATGTGATGAACAGAGATGCATATTTGCATTCCCAAACCCCAGGTGCACTTCTGGGGAAATGCACAGGCAGTGAAGTAGGAAATTCACAGCCTGAACCAGTGTGACATTAATGTATTGCTGAATTCTCATGTTGAAAAAAAACTTTAGTAAAAACTTTCATTCACATGAAAAGAAGCAGCTTTATACCTCCATTTGTCTGTAGAGAAAAAAAATGCAAAAGCACTATGTCTACCACATCAGAATACTTCAAGAATACGTCCATTTTTTATCATTTAAGAATTATCAAAATACTATACAATAAATAGCCAGGTGATGTTGCCTCAGATTCAAAACATTATATTTTCAGGCATTTATAATATTAAGATACATTTTCAGTTCAGATAGTTTGCTTCTAACCTGTTTACACATATGCACAACTTCAATATGTTATTGCAGCTGTCAGGGAACTTATTTATCACATGTATCATACATAATGCTTCTGCACTTGGAGTAGACTGTATAAATCATGTAATTTTAAAAAATCATGATAATAATCAGGAACTGAGTTAAATTCTATGATAATGTAATCCAAAACATTTAAAGTATGACTATTCTCACAGCCAAAATGTTTTCAAATATTTGACAGTAATTGAAGCACAATGCCCTGTATTTTTCCCTATTAAACATTGATAATCTTTTTATTCTGTCTTAATATAGATAAAAACTTTTGTTCCACATTTGTTAAGTATTCTTCATATGTATCTTTTTTAGCATCCAAGTCAAATGTCAACAGAATAAAATGAATGAATGTATTATTTACAACACTTAGCAAACACTATTCATGGATTAAAATAAAGTATAACTTGTCCAAGAGGACTTAATCCATTAAAGACATAGGAAACCAGTTTAATTTGTCAGAATGGCAGCCATTAACTCTGCAAGGTTATGCAAATACGGCAGATGGATGAGAAAGTGCAGGCCATCCCCACTGTGTCAAACATAAATAAACTCTGTATGAAACTGGCAGCTAACAAATTTGTTGTGTAGAGAAGGCAGGTAAGGAAACACAAATACTTTTATCCCTTAAATAGGAACAATTTAAATAATTCTATAAATGTTGTTAATGCTTGTGAAATTATATAACTACTGTTGTTCTAAATAGCTAATACATTTCTTGGTCTCTGAGATTCCCTAGAGGGCCGAAAGCTTTAGAATCTCTTGACACTCTATCTGTGTGGAACTGGCATGTTAACTGGCAATTAACAGACCTATAGGAAGTACTTAAACATAGTCTAAGTATAAATTTAGATAAATGAATAATATTGCTAATGAATAATATTCCTGACATAGAAAACCTTTGTTTTCAAAAGTATGCCATTTTCCTGACTCCATCAGGTCAATAGCTGTATTTAAAAGCAGTAATTCCTGAACCTATCAGACAGCAGAAGAGGGTCAAAGGGTCTTTCACAACACTGAAACAAGTACAAAATCTATGTGTGTACCTGTATGAAGACAGGCACATCTTCATCTTATAGATGAAGACAGACATAGACAAATTGACAAAGATCTTGCAAAACTTAATGAAGAAAATTCTGAAGCCAATCATACAGGTCTAGAAGTCAGTAAATCACTGTAATAATTTCAAATGTGCACCTTTGTTCTCTGTTGCTATTGTTATTTGGATCTTTCATGCATGGAGGCCCTTCTAAACACGAGCGTGGATAAAGATACTTAGTCTAAGAATTTGTGAAAGGGCACAGTATATCACCTTGGGAAAGAAACATGAATGCCTTTGTAAGAGCTGCTGATAAGCATAAATTAGGTCATTAAAAGAAATATAGGATCATATAGCTACGTGATTACTATTAATGAGGGAGGAAGAGGAAAAGGAGACAAAGAAGCACCCAACAATTTGAACAATAGTGTAACAGTGGGATGACCCAGAAATACTGGAGGAAGATTACATTGTACAGGAGTAAGATCATCATGATCTATTACATAGCACTAGGGAGAGAGTTGGGCATAAATTTCATGACACTAAACACATGTGCACCCAGTTTTACAATTCTGCTTTCTGGTTGTTTTGCATGGAACAATTTTACTCCAACTTTTTAAAAAAAGTAGGTCACATAACTAGCCACACAAGCCCAAAAGATGACTGCAAATAGCTTTGAGGTAATTGCTATATATTAGGCAGTATATCCAAACAGAAGGTCAAAGAGAAGATAAATTGTGAGAGAGTGCTTGAAGCAAGCTCAAGCTTTCACTGGGCAATTTCAGAAGTAAGACAGAGGGAACAAAGTTGTTTACATCCTCTGTTTTTCAGTGCTAGATTGCTGAACTCTTTAGAGGACTGAACCCCCACTTAACTAATTTTATCCATTCAAGTCCTCATTACAATTGACCAATCCCTAGTGTACCTCTTGACCTCTTCTTTCCAGTTGTCCATCTGACTTTTTTTCCAGATCTTACACAACTACATAAAACAGAATCTTTCTAAGGCTGAACTTTTTCTTTTTCTTTTCTTTTTTTCCCAGCTTGTTCTACCCTGTCTATTTTCAGCTCCCAAAAGGGGAATTTCCTCCCACCCCAAATTTGCAACTTTGTTGCACGCACAACTTACAGTACATTAATATTTCCTGTACTATCAGGAAAGCACTTCCTTGGATCACTTTTCCTTAGGTTGCCCAAGTTGTGCAAAACGGGAGAATTTGGTACCAGACCCCTAATAGCTATGAATGAACAGAGTATCACATAAAATCTACTAGCACTGCTCCTCTTGATGGGCTATCTGAACATAAATATAAACCACACAAGACAGTTGTTCTTCTCTACCGTATAAAAAACATTCAAACGCTTTAATATATTTTCACCATTAAAATGCCTAAATATTGTTTGCCAAAGTAACCCAGGATAAACTCTTCCTTTTATAGAGTCATTCCACTATTTCCTACCCTCCCCCCTACCCTGCCCCAACAACTCAGTCTACACATTCCTGCTAACAACTTTTCTTAAAAGGTAGAAAAAGATATGGAGCCATAGGAAATGCTTCTCTGAAGTCTCACTAATGAGGAAGCAGATCTTAAGGCTCTTGCTGCTATTGGGCTCATTTGTATTTTTTATGAGCTGATGTACTAGTGGGTAGAAAAGAGACAGACTCTCTACTGGCAGATTAACCAGCCCTTTAAGGATGCCTGCTATTCATTTTGGTTATTCATCTGAAAATCTGTCTCTGCCCAACTGTGTCATGACTATTGCTCCTTGCAGCTCACTTCATTTAACCAGAAGCATTTCATCACTGAAATCCGTCAGCTTGTTTTGTTCTCTTACAAGATCTAAACCCGAGTTATAATCTAGTTAAAGATCAAATCTTTTGTTTTCACTAGTGGGAATAAAGCAATCTCTGATACTAGAAATTTTAACATAATAGTTATTGTCCACATGTTACCGACATGATGGTTCCTGACAACAATCGGTACCTCTATAATTTTCCTTAAGAAATCATGCCTTGCTAATCATGCCTTAAGAAATCATGCCCAGCATGTCCTAGCTGTGACTAAGGGAGCCAGTCATACTGTACAAGTCTCTAAATGGAATATAGCTTAAACCCTTCGTTACTTTAAAATTTCATAGACAATTTCTCTGTCTTCCAATGGAAGAAAGACTAGTTTGTACCAGCCTTCAGATAACAGATACTGTGCTGTCAGCTGGAGAATATTGGCTTTTGCTTTTCCAAAGCTTGTCCCTCTTATGCATCCTAATTTTAAAGGAAAAAGACATATGATCTTTCTTTAATGTCTTCACTTTAATTTTCTAGGCTCTATCTGCCCATAACAACTAACTTTGGATTGTTACTAGCACCTGCCTACAAAGTATATTACATTATCATTTGAGAAGGAATATGCAGTACATTACTGTGCCGTTCATTTAAGCTCTGCTCCTGTCCTACTTATTGCTCTGTTCGCTTAGGGAACCATAGGAATTTTCTCAAGCACGCCATAGGTCTGGAAGTAGGAGCCTGAAATCTGCTGTTATTTTCCTTGAGCTCCTGATACACTGTATATTATCCATGCCTGCCCTTTATGAGACCCCAATGTGACTGCTTTGTCCTTCACCTGATTTAGAAACAAGCTAAGTAGCCAAATGAAGATCAGATGAGACAAATTCAGTGTCTTAATTTAGAAAATATTAATTTATTTTTTTGAGGTCTTAACAGATTCCATATAACAGGATGTTAATATGAACATCCCTTCTTGAAAATATTTTTCACCTCATAGTGTCTCTTCTTGCTTCAATAGTCATTATTATGGACTGTGAGATAATATTTTCCCAAAGGCGAAGAAAACAAAAGAACTTATTTCATGATTTCTCTTTCTGCTATCTCCTACACAGGTTGCTGTCTGATACTTCATTGTTCAGAAGAACTCCCTCTGTGTAACTCTATTCTACAAGGAATAGTAAGAAAGTGGCTGCAGGTTAAGATTTGCTCTATCTGGTTGGATGTATGTGGCCTCTGAACTCAATGTTAATACTAATACAGATACCTCATAGAATAGAGTTTTTATTCACAAGCTTCCTGCAATTTTTTAAGAGAAACAAGCCATTAAAAGTGAAAGTTAGGTCTTAAATTAATCTTTAAAATAATCCCTGAAGCAGAAGTCAGACCAGAGCAAACAAGTTTCTGATATTTATTGCCAAGCGCACTGGTAAATATGATTGACAACTGCAACCACCTTGCAACATTTATACACAAAAGGCTAACTTTGAGACACCAAATTACAAGACCAGCCTCAGTTCCAACACCTGTGCATTTCTGGATGTAGATGAAATGACAAAAATAAATACACAGCAGCCTTAAAGTTCTAGTCCTTTTGACATATCAGTATTTTTCCTTATGGTAAAATTACAAAACATAGGTCTCGGAAAATGTAACAATTTTATGTATTATATGAGATGTAGTTTGCTATTGGAAAAAGAGGAAAAAAAAGAAAATTGTTACATTTCTTTTTTTAAGGAAATCAGGAGTGAAAGAAGATACATTACTTATGTGACTAGGAAAGCAGCTAAAATCTTGAAGAAAAAAACCTAATAACTGGGGGAAAACTGGACAGAAGTAGGAACATGGATACAAAGTGACATCCTGAATCATCAAGTCTGATTGCCTCTGGAAACCAGAAAGGGTAAAATTAAACCATAAATTAATTCTTAAGGCATAAAATTGACTAATGCCTATCCCTTCCTATATGTCAAAAATCACTGATTTAATGTGGAAGTCTTTCAGAATGTCCCAATTCCTACTCGACAAAAAGGCCCAGAAAACAAACATGGATTCTTCTTTGGAAGAGGCATCTGAATGTTCTCTCTCATGCACAGATTGCAGGACAAGTATTATCAAAAGGAAAAAATTCACATATATGAAGATGCTGGACCAACCTTTCTGCTATGTGGCTCCAGCAAGGTAACAATGCTGAACATGTGACATACAGTGTCTAAGCACTTCAAACAATACCAGCATTCAGATGATTTTTTAATAGCAGTCTTCTGTGCCTAAGTTCAAGAGATTTTAGGGGGTTGTTTTTTGTTTTTTTTGGGTTTTTTTACCTATTCAAACTCTGGAACTCTTGCCTGAATCAAAACATGGGACTAAATGTATCACTTCCCAGTGGCAGAGTAAACATCTGGAATTATTCTAAGCCTCAACTGGCATAATGCTTTTACAGAGACCCTTCTAATGTCACACAATGCGATGAACATTCTGGAGGCACACAGGAATTGTTCTGGCTATCTCGTGTTTTATTGATCACAGTTGCTACAAAATTTGTCTGAAAATTCTAACAAGATGCCTAAGCAATGGCAACCCAAGAGGTGTTTAACTCAGTACTGCACAAGAAGTAGCTTCAGAACTGGGGATATTAAATCCCTCAATTTAGGAGACAGGCCTATGTTAAAAAGCCAACAGAATGAATATTAAAGTGTCTTAGTTACTTAATAGAGTTTTATAATTCAGGTAGACCCAACACTAGAAATCTCTCTTACTAGCTTGTTCTTTATTTTACATTTCTGACAAATAAGTTACAAACATGAAAAGGTTGTAAGTTAACTTAAAGGAAAAATAAACACCAGTTTCAGGCAATGAAATACGGCTATCAATAACTACATATATTTAGGCTGAAAAAATAAAATGAAAATTGAATTTGCACTATACCCCAGTTCAGAATTGCATGGCCTTCACAGAATTCTTTATGTTCTCATTAATGAGTTTTACAAATGAATACAGTAGTGGCACTGTATTCTTGGGGTATTGCTTTGGCATAGGATGATAACAGTCCCTTCATTGCATATTCGGAAATCTAAAATAACAAAAGTGATGGGGTTCATTTTCTGACCAAACAAACCCACTCTTGATATATTTTAAGGACATATATTGACAGTCTATGTTTTCACATGTGTGAAGAACTTTTAAAAACTTAGAGAGATTTAAGTAGTTTTCATTAAAACAGCTTTAGTCCACAACCCAGAAAGGACTACTAGTGCAAAGGTGAAAAAAGACAAATATTTCTATTGGGGGAAAAGTCAGTAATACTGGTACAACTGAAAATTTAAAACTTATATTAAAAGAATCTAATTTTACTGAAAAAATATATAGTCCAAACAGCAACAACAGATTTTGAGAGTTCACAGTTTCTTACATTCTACTATCTCTCTGACATTAAATAAAAGCAATCATTGGTTGCATGTATAATGTTATTTAAAGCTTGCTATTTTCTGAAGGCACATTGCCTTTCAGCTTTAAAATATGTATTTGCTCAAAATCTCAAAAAAAAATCCAAAACAACAACTTCTGCTGTCAAAGAATGTGTCATTTCTTTCTTCCCCAAATGCTGATTGTGATCCACAAGTATTTTGTCAAAATTTATCCTCACAAAACTGTAAAATTAATAGAAAAAATTCTAGTGAAAGCCATCTGCAATAAAGTATAGAATGAATGCTGTTAATCTGCTAAACAAGAAACAGGAAATTAGGGGTGAACTGGCTGCTGGGAGAAGTACCATCATACATTTAAATTAGCATTTTCTTAATTAAGTTTATTTGTAAACAAATCTTGAGACAGTGTATCATTTGCGTTCCAATAATTTCTGAACAAAAATAAAGTCACCGTAATACGGATTTTTACAGCTAAATCCACAACAGAATTTAAAGGTATCAAATGAAAGACCATAGTCTACAATAAAATGTGATCTCATGAAACAATTACCTCCTTTAACTAGGGTTTACCATACATTTCTTTAGATCTATATATCATTCTTTAAACTAATAGAATTTTAGATTTGATCGGCGCTTTCAAACAAATTATTCTCAGATTGTTTCATATTGGTACCTACCTTTCTGCTTTGACTTTCCACAGCACCACTGAACCATTTGAGAAGTACTGAAATAATCAACATTTATTCTGAACAGCAAAACTCTGCCCTCCACATCATTTTATGTTGGGTTCCTTATATGCCCACATCAACGGTTGCGATAGACAGTTAGTATGTACGCTTCCTGAAAACATGCCAAAATATTGAATTTTCTCCACCAGACTCCTGAGAAACTCAAAAATAGCTCAAAAAATATTCCTAAATTTCAATCCTCAGGCCTTCCTTCCCCAAAGGAATGAGCACTGTGAAATAACAGCTATAGTTCTATTTATGTTAAATAAACAAAATAAAAACAAACACACACCCCCCATGGTTCCCTAGGGATGTACTTCTGTAGCAGTGGGAATCAGCAGGCATTACTTTATAGCAGTATGTTCTGCAGGCTTAGCTCTTTAGTACATAAAGTCACTTCATCAACCCAATTATTTCTTTTTTTTTCCTGTTTTTCCCCCAAAGTAACTCTAAACTACTTTAAAACACCTTCATTACAGAAATGATTCAACCATCACTGCTGCAAACCATGGAAATGTAAAAGCTGTTAAAAATGTATTAAATGCTGTCCATGCCACAAGGGTACTAGTGTAAAATGACCTTAAGTTTAAAGGCTCCCTATGAAGGCAGAACAGTAATCTGCTCTACTTCTCCTAATGAATAACAAATGGGCCTTCACAATTCATTTAGTTCAGTACAAGCTGCCATTACAACCCATTTTGTTTTCTTAACTTTGTGGTAATGTATCATCTTGCCTAACTCTATGTCATCTTCTTGAAGGTCACCAAAGGTATGTAACTCCACTCTTAATAATGAAAAAAAGGAGGAAGGAAAAAGAGATATGACAAATTTTGACAAAGCACCAACAGTCCATTTCGATATACTGTATCAGACAGCAAGACTCATACTTCCTACACAAAAATGCTTCCTACATTGTAAAGAAAGTCAGAAAATCATTGAAGTATTCAAAATAATTCTGTTTTTCAATTAATAATAAAATTGACCAATGTCTGGGAAAGAATTCTTTGTGTTTCCATTTACTTACTCTTGATTTTTGTTGTGCCCTAAAATATAATCTGAATCTGAGCATTTAAAAAGGAATTAAAAGACTAGGAATATTTATCTTTATTTCACAGGTATTTAGAAACATGTATTATGTTGCTATGGACAATTAGCCTTTTATCCAATTTTAGTTGGTAGTTTAACTCACCTACCCTAAGGTTTTAATTATCCCCTCAGTCTGCATGCTTAGGACTCAATTCATGCAGCTGGAAATCTGCCTCAGTGATGTTATAACCTTGTTAATGTAACAAAAGAGGAGTTTACTTAAAACTGTACTGACTGTGGACTTAAGCCAAATTTACTTGAAAGAGGAAAGAGACTGTCAAAAATCCTACAATAAACACAGAAATGCAGTTCTTTCATAACCTTCACCTTAATTCATATAGACAAGCAATTTACATGTAAGTGGATTCATATGGCCTGTGAGGGGCCTCCTCTCTGGAGCTGGACTATTCTTTGTACCCTACCCCCATCTTTAACAAAAAAAAGCTCCAACAGCTCACTTTACAGAAATGGCAGAGTATCTGCAATCTTTTTTAATCACAATAAAACATAATTAAGATAAACATTTATAAAGCTAGTCAGTATCAATAAAGGCAGTGTAATTTCAAGTTACTTCAGCTAGTCCTTTCTCAAATACATATTTTAAATTCAATAAAGGTTTTATTTGAAGAGTGTAAAGTTGCACTTCTAATGTGGTAATAGTTACATTAGCCTTAAGTGGAAGTTGCTTGTCATATACTGATATCCTCCATTCATTTAGTTGCCAAATTACAGTAGGGATTTCCTAAGTGCATCTGTTAATTAGATTCATTTTTAGGCTAGATACTAACAAAAACCTACATTAGACTAAACAAAACATCATAGTACTGAAGTGTTGAAGGGAGATCTTTCTAAGAGAGAAATAATATAAATTGCATTTCTTAATACAACTGTGAAAATACTGTAGGTAATTTTCATCCCAATTGGATACTTGCACTACTTTTTTTAAGCGGGAATCTGATGGGAGGGGCAGTAGCGGGCAGCTGGGTGGTACACTGTAAGCGTAGCCACAAAAACTGTAAAAGACTGGGTTTTCATTTCACCAGTTTTCTTTCAGTTTTTTGATAAAATAATCCAGAGGGCTGGTGAGGGTAATGAGCACCCAAAACAAAACTGGAAAGCAGTCAAGTCTCTTCCGTGCATACTGAAAGTTTAAGTATTTTTCAATAGGTGAAAACTCTTAGTTTAAAGCTCAGGAATGTCAGAGTATTTTGCACTCTGTTAAGAGGGTATCAGGTTGCTGGGTGTCAAATGATGATCTTCCACATTTCTTGGGCTTTTATTCTTCAGGTGTTAAGTAATATTCTCTACTGGTTTTTGCTACTGAATTTCACACTAGTCCTAACAGCAGCTCCTGCTCTAAACCCAACAGACATGAACTACTTACCTTTTGTTTATAGACCACACAGGAAACTGAGAAGAGTTTCTCAAGATAGTCATACAAGATCTGGATGAGGTTGTCCAGCTCACCAAAATACTCATAAGTTATCAAACACAGTAAATCCCCTAAATAGTGATGAGAAAATTCCATATTTTGGAGCTTTTAGAGTGAGGGAGTTTAAAAGTTCAGATGACTCTTCCTATTAATTGTATCACTCCTTCCTAACCAGTCTTTGGGACACAACTTGCCATAACATGCAGACATCTGAACATAACTACCACGAAGTCCCTTCACTACTGCTCCCTGACTGATGCAATAAGGTCCTACACTCACAACTGATTTCATTTTATCCAAAACCCTTCCAGCCTAAATTCTTATAGGTGTACATTTAAGCAGACTTAGAATTTTGTTTGATAACTTATATTCACAATCCACCTTATGTAAGGTTTTCAAAGTATCTAGCTTTGATTCTGCATCGCACAGAGGTGACCTACCTATCCTATAAAACCTACCTTCTACATTTTCTCCTCAGTACCTGTTTCCTAACCATAAAGAAAGCTCAGGAGGACTGAAAACCAAAAAAAAAAAGTAGTAAATTTAATGACTGTCTCTCTTAGACCAATCTACATTTTCCCTACCACCTAGAAGACAAGAACCATGTAAGCTAGTCTTCAAAGAATGTAAGATGAGTTTGTTGCGAAGCAAAAAAGAAGAAATCCTACTAACTAGAATGATTTGAGGAATATGGTGATCCTCAGAGGCCTGAGGGTCCTAATTTTGGTCAGTCAAATGCAACAAAGATAAACTATATGTTTGAGGTAGGAGTGATTAGAAACTGGGAAGAGTTTAACCAAAAAATTATTTTTACATTTCTAATCGAAGCCAGTGAATCACAGTTCCCCACTTAGTATCTACATATTTACTAAACTAAAACTGATTGGGTTTTGAGAAATTCACTATTAAATATGAGGAAAAAATAAATCAAGTCTTCCATTCCCATTCCTCAGTATACTTTTAAATACCAAAATACAACATAATAAGCGTAGTACTCCCATTAGGGTTATACAACCCCTGATACAAATGCAACATTTCTATTTACCAGCAACTGAAAAAAAAAATCTTTCCACTAACAATATTCTGCATAAGTTTTTGCTGTCAACAAGCTTTTGCTTCAGCTTGAAAAGTTTATCTATTCAGTTGAAGCCACTTCACCCTAAGGAAGTAAGCCAAGGTGTCCTTTTAAGGTGATGTTTACCTGAACACAACAGTTTGACTATAAGATGTAGCACAGAGTTAGATAATAGGGCTTTTCTTTGCTGAGATACCCTGGTACACTGCACAAGTGCAGTCATTGCCAAGTTTGTTCACAATCAGAGAAAAATGAGATGAGCTCATCCTAATTTTCACTGTCACGATCTCAGTCATATAAGTCATGATCTCAGTCTCTGCTAAGCAGCAGCACAGCACTAAGAGGTGGTGTTCATTAGAAATTCAGTGCTTTAGAACATTTTTGTGCGCTATGCCATATTTTAATCATATTTGAAACATTCTCTTTTTACTACCGTATTTCTACACTCACATTGTTTAGTGTTGACATTGATAATGTGATACATGTTTTTATTAGTATCTTGTTTATTATAGTAGTGCCTGATGGCCGATGAAAGATGCAGCCTATTATGCCTGGCACTATATTAATAAAGCATATTAATCAGTCTTGTCAGGCTTATACTCTAAATAGCTAAGCTATACATAGTTCACTGGGAGGCCATAAACACCGTCACAAAAAGTAGTGTGAAGTTCTCTTGGTACAAGTGTGTTTCCCTCCCCGAAAGACAGAAACTCTTTGACTCATTTCAAGATAGAGCTACAGACCTCTATGACAATAAATTCTTTCAGGTGTTGTTATATCAGTTAGATAAAAGATAAAATCTTATACCTTTACAGGCAGAAAGGCTGCCCCATGAGCTCACACCTTATAAAGCATGAGAGAATGCACATTAGAGAACATTAATGAACACTCTCAGACACAAGAGAGTAAAACTGCAAGCGCATCTTACACCTTATTAGACATGAGAAAATCCAATTGAGGAAAAAAAGCAATAGGAACTTGGTTTTTCCACAGCACACAGAGAAGTACTTGTTTTTCTAGGGGCATGATGAGGGGGAAGAATGAGGAAGCACAGGAAGGAGGCAGCAGTGGATTTACTTCATATTACCTAAGAAGTAATGGTAAAGCAGAGAAAGCTAACTGAACCTTCCCCTTCCGCCACTAAGAAAGTTGTTCCTATTTGGTTGCTTCTGACTGTTCTATCCTGACATTCTAAGACCTTTTCCTTTTAATGGAAAACATCATCATAAACATTTCTAAGCACATTTTAAATTTTTACACAATATTAAACAATAATCCAGTAATTTAGTTCAAATGATCCAAACCTTTAAATTTCTCTGGTTCTCCATTTTCAAAGATCTGAGTTTAAATTAAGTTCAGCATTATCCCACTGGGGAAACCCTCAGCTCATAATTCCTACAATTGAGTTGCTTGTCCTGGGTCTCAAGTATACAAGATTTGCCACTGGAAAAAGGCAAAAAAAACCTGACCCATCATATTTTGAGGTCTAAAATGCAGAAACATCTGCTAGAATCATATTCACTTGGCTGACGTTAGGAATATGGGAGCCTGCAGTTGATCAGCACTGCCCTAGGTGTCACAGAGGCCAATGGGAATTACACTAAGAGGGTTTCAGTAGACAAGGGCGTAATTCAGTCAGCTTTAAAAAAAAAATCCATGAAACAGAAGCCTAACTTTTTCTTTCTTTTTTAACTTTCAGCCTCCTACTCCTTCCTTTCTGTCTTTTGAACCACTTGTTCTTTTGAGTATATTATCAGAGGTGGAGGCCCTCACATTCCCATGTTGTCTGAACTTCAAAACAAATGCCACCCTATTCCATCATTTTTATCAGTACTAATATTTTAGCTAATAAAAGCACTTTTAAGATAGTTTCCAAACAAACTATACACACCTTTGTCAAGATTAGTAATTACAGAGTACTTTTTTTTTCTATAGTATTGTCATTCTGGTAGAGTGATTTTGTTGCTCATATTTTCTTACATTAATAAAAATTAAAAAAAAAAAAGGTTGTGTAATAGAAAACAGAAAAAAAGTGTTTAATACTTAGTAGATACCATACAATCTTTTTCTTCTTTATCTACAAAATTAAGATTGCTAAACTCCCCAGTAAGTTAGCTTTAGATAAAAATAGTAAGTTTCCTTAAAAGACAGAAACATACTTCAAACTGTATCTTTCCTTTGGAAGAGTCTGGACCTGCATTTTCATTCTTCAGGTTTGTACGGCCCTCTTCCTTTTACCATCGTCCATGTTTCACTGACCACTAACTCATAAACCCTCCTCACTTCTATGTACCATCCTTCTCATCACTGTCCCTTTCTAAATAATATTCCAACTCATGTGAATTTAGAATGCTATGAATGAAGATATATCATAAACTGATATATTTTAAACCCTAACACATTTATAAATTTAAAAAACAAAAACAGAAAAGCATTTTAGTTTAAAGAGGTTGATTTTTTTAAATAAAGAGGGGAAGCAAGTGTAATGATTGTCAATTGCAATGATTTGCATTATAAAAAGCTAGAATACTCTGCATCTTACAGTCCTTCAAGCAACTTGAGACACCTGTAAACCTTAAGCACTGTTAATCCTGTCTGTCTTCTAAGTAGTTCAACCACTAGAGACTGTAATGTAACTGTCAGCTCTCACTCTTATAACCTGCCCTTTAAAACAATTATTTCGTCACTTGTATCATCTTGTAAATCCACTCATATACTATAGGGCAACGGAAGATGCAAAAGGCTATTCAAAGTGTGGCCTTTAATCTTTCCAGAGTATTAGTTGACTTAATATAATTAGTTCTCAAAAAAAAAAAAAAAAAGAAAAGATTTAAAATTCATCTGATCATTAATTGTGTGTGTTTCGGTGTGAGGGAGCAATGTAGAAGGAGAGTTAATACTTCAGAAAGAAAATAAATTTTAGGAACATAGTTTAAGAACAACCACCAAAGAGTATAAAGAAGCAGCCATTTATGGACCTCCTGCCCATGAATTTGTCTAACCCCTTTTTGAACCAGCTGATGGCACCCTGCCCTCTATAGAAGCAAGTTCTGGAAGGTCACCAACCAACCAGTCCATAAAGCAGCATTCTCTCTCATTCGAATCGATCACCGATTAACTTCAGCTAGTGCTTGATATTCCTCAGGCTGGGGGATCTGGCAAACAACAGTACTATGTTCAGCTTATGCTTGCCTTTGAGATACTGCAAACTTCAAACATAACCTCCCCCTGCCTTCCCCTCCCCAGAGCGGAGTCTTTGAATCTCACCCTCATAAAGCAGCTGCAGGATTCCCTTGATCTCTCTACCATTCAGGTTCTGGGGAAAGTGCTCAGGAATAAAACTCCTAAGAAGTATTGTGGAATTTCTAGCATAAAGTGTTTGCTGGAGCACTGACTGCTATTTTTCTACTTCGGGAAGGTGCCTGAAAGGGTAGAGAATAATAGCAACAAAATTGGAAAGAAAAGTGCACTATTAGGATACAGGGGGGCAACTACTATCTAAGTCCCTTTTTCTGCCTGGCAGATGCCTCAAACCATAGGGATCATAGGAACCTGGAAGAACATTTTTACAACTAGGGAGACAGAAGATTCAATTTCTATAGCTTTTTGAAAACATTACTCATGGAAGCACATGATAATTAAACCAAAATACTTGTGAGATGAAGAAAACAAGCTGGTAAAAATCCAGACCCATTTTCTAGATCAGAAATGTCTGCTTATTTATTTTAGCCATAATATGTGTTTTCTGGAATATATTTGAATTTTTTTGAGTTCACCTTCAAACAATGCTTCTGTGACATAAGAAGCACTCCATAATGCCACTCCATAATGGAGAGGAAGACACTGCCTTTCTGGGAGGGTAACACTTGAAAAAAGGTTGTTATTGCACTCTCCCATTGTCTAAAGGGGACAGGAAACATGGGAGAGGCTCCAGCTTCTTGTGCTTGGGTAGCCATATAAAAGTAGGCAAAACACAGCCTCTCGTAACACATTACAGAGAAATCCTAAATTGATCTTACTAAACTTCAATAGCAGCTCACAATCTATTTTGAAAGTAAATTCTGACCTTAACAAGAACAAAATGAAGAAATGGCACACTTTCTTCCCATGCTGATGAAACTTCAAAAAGAATGAATTTTATAACATAAAATCCAAGTATACTATCATGAACGTATAAGACTCTGAAGTAAAAAGGAACTTGGTGACACTCATACATCTTTAAATAAGACAAGTACTTTGTCAAGTAAACAGGTCACTCATTCCATTCTCACAGAGAGAAACATTTTATTGCTTTGTGCCCATTCGTTGCTTACAAAAGAAAAACATCTCCTCATTTTAGTCAAGAAAGCTTCTGTTCCAGAGAACAAAGCCTTCATTTGGTTTTCTCTAATCTTTATGGTGTTTGCAAGTTGGTGTCAAAAATGTTAGTCAAGGCATGCTGTGTTACAGGTCTGTGGGGCAAAAGCAGTCACAAGAGACTTTCCACCCAAGTTAGAAGGAGACCACATTACCATTCTAACTACTTCCTATGGAAGTCACAGTTGTATCAACATCCTGCTGTTTTGTTTGTATTTAACTTGGGATATGACTCTCTACACTCTCAGCATGAATCCTACAATTAAATGGAAGCAGTCCACAGGTTACTAAAAAACAGTCTAGTGTTCTACATTTGAAATGGTACAATTTTTGAGACAATCAACCTGCTATCCATTCACTGAACCTGTTTATGTATACATTACCACAGTCGAAACAGGTCAAAATAATTCCTCTAATAAAATTACAAAAAATAGTAAACTGCTTTCTGAAAACTATTTTTCTTCACAGCTATTTATGCACTACTCTAATCTATTAAGTATAAATACGTGAAAGAATTCATGTTAGAGGAATTATCATAGCTATCTTTCTCAAAATATAGTCTGTATTAGAGCTTACAAAGTAGAAAAATATTTTTAAATATCCTACTTTCAAAACAATACTTCATTAATAGTCTAAGAAACCTGACCCTGATGTATTTGCTTAAACTTCAATTCAAAGAGTATCCTTTAATGTCATGTATCCACTACTACTTCTTTAGCCTGGAACTACCCCCAAGGTAGGTGCTGGCTTTTTTAGAATATACTAGCATTTAAAAAGGAGCATAAACTAAGCATCTTTGCCCACACTTCTTATTTAAACAACTCAGTTTTCAGTGTAGGCAAGATAAACTGCCTTTCCTTTCTGGAAAGAAGAGGATGGGACACAAACACTGCCTAACTGTAACACAGAAAGCAGACAGTGTCTATTGGGAAGCTATCAGTGTTTTTAAAGAGTGAGTTCCCAGCAATTTCAAAGAGTAGTTCCAGCCTTAAATCACCTTGCCAATTTCTCCTACCTTGCTATATTGCTTTCCTCATCCTTGCTGCTGTATGGAAGACCCCAAAAAAGGAAATTAAATTCATGACTACATGGAAGTAGAGTCCCTACAATTTCATTGGGGATTTTCCTGCCAATGAGTGTCATGTTTCTGGCCTGTTTATACATTGAACAGGTGAATTGCATACACAATTACTTTGAAATGTTCCAGATGCGCTGGATTTACTACTCACACAGAGATTTCAGAAGTGCATTTGACCATAGATGTACCCACAGCAATGAGGAAGAAACCACTATCCTGTGGGCGACAGAACCTCTTGGGGTGGAGTAATTAGGACATAAATAAAGGAAACATGTTGAGTTCCTCTCTCTTTCCCTCCCCAAGTGCCAGTTTGAGATGGTGATGGATGGAAATAGTAACAGGAGAATGTAAAGCAGGGACATGAGCTGATTTGTCCAGGTGCTGGGAACATGTCTAGATTCTCTGGACATCCAACAGCCCTCGTCAGAGCTGCAGCTCCTGCTGAGCTGCTACACAGATGTGAAATCCCCAGCTTCTACTCCAGTAAAATTTATAGATGGAAAAAGGGGGTATGTCTGCAGAAAACCAGATGAAAGGGAAATTTCCTTATACTTCTGCCACTAGTACTTCATAAAGCATTTTGACTTTCCTACAAACTCTGACTGTGATTCTCTAGTTTTACATCTTACACAGTCTTACCCTTGGGCTGTGATCCCTGACTTTCAGAAGCCATTCAAAGACCCTCTCATCTCTGCAATATCCTCAGAAGTCCACTTGATGCCATTTCTATACTCACCCACACTTGAATTTCCTGCACTAAAAGGCAGGAGGGGACCAGTCAGACCAGATGACAGACAAACAGACAAGACACGTTCTCTTCCCCTTCAACAACACGAGCTTCCTCCTTACTCTGTGCAGCTGCTCATGCTCAGGATGTTGAACCAAGCAGATCCAAACCCTGGCCTTGCACCCAAGACTGGCATCTAGTGGCAAATACAAGTGCCCTCTTCTTGTTTGGCAGAGCAGCTGAACCACCAACCCAGCAGGTAGAAGTACAGTATGTGTTCAGCACTTCTACAAAGAGTGGCAGCTGGTGGGACTGAATGCTTTGTGGAAAAAACATTTTATCCCCTTTCTTCCCACAAATATTTCATCCTTGACCATACACAGGTGCTGTTAATTGAATAAAGTAAACATACTGAAAAGCGGAGATAAGCAATATTCATTTATTATTTTCAGTGAAAAAAATGGTGGACATTCTTAAACAAAGGAAGGGATGTTTAATTTTATACTGTCACTGTAAGAAATTTACTGCAAAATCTAATTTAAAATTATTTTTTTTCTTGGACAGCACAGCGATGTTCTATTTTTGTTATTGAATGAAAGGACTAGTAGCTGGTTATTTTATTAGGAGATCTTTAATGCTTCATTACTGAAGTAATCTGATTTATTCCACATAAGGGAAAATATATATTCTTCTGGAAATTTGTAGTGAATTTCAGGGCACAGTCACTTCCAGCAAAAGTGATTTAGCAATACCCACAGGTGATGGCATGAACTCTATCAAAGTCAAGGAAATTACCTTTCAAATTCTTGGCAAGAATTTAATTCAGGATACTCTCAAAGCTTCAGAGCACTGAGTCTACTGAGTTGACTGCTAAAGGAAACACTCAGTAATTAACAGTTGGATCTCAAAAATTAAGAATTCGCAGACCTTCAAGTCAAAACACGAAGTTCAGTCTTTTGGGGGATTAATCCCATGGTCACTCACTATTAAGTGCTGTGTTTGTCACATGTAACTAAGTCACTGAAAGATCAAATTAATGCAAAACCACAGGGAAATTATTTTTTTTAATCTTGTATTCAAACATATTTCTAAGTAGAGTAAACACCACAGAAAGTTAATTTGAGGGCTTTTAAGAAGTTTTGATAACAAAGTTTGGGGAGCTTGGCAGGGGAGTTGGGGTTTTTTTGTTTTGTTTTTAACTTCAGTGGTTGCAGCTTGAAGATTATATGCATATAATTTAGAAGCTGAACAAACAAAACAGGTGATAATGTTTATTTCTTTTCCCTCACATGCCATTAGATTATGTTTTATGACTATAGGCTCTACAGGTCAAACTTTATATCTTTCAAAGGGAAAATAATTTTGGCCATTTCTAAAAAGATGATCTATTCCATAGAGTAAAATCCACTTCTCATAAGGACAGGCATTTTTTTCCACATACATAAAAACCCCAATTTTAATATTATATAAATATTCATTTATCTATCCATACAGCTCCCTAATTTTGTTACAAGCAGGTTTATGAGTTTTGGAATGAACCACCATCCAGGAAAAGACATCTGTATGAAAGCATTGTGGATGCCTGGTGGCCATGAAAGTATGCTCCACAAATATGGCATTTCTGAAACATCTGAAAAAAAAAAACCCCACGACATCACAGAGCAGAAACTTATCCTACCCTTGAGCTCTTCATATTACAAAACGAATAAGCTTTTCTAGGCAAGCTTTGTGAAGTTCTCAGTAGGCTATGCTCCTTCGTGTGGACTCTCAGAAAACAAAAACAATGTCTGGAAAAAGTAGTCTTGATATATATTACTACCTACTAATTTTTAAGTTCAGGCCAATTGAAACATTTCTACAGATGATAATTACATTTTTAAAAAAAACAACAATAACATGGTCACACTGCAATATAGATTATTTTTTAACTAAAAAAATCGTAAGTGCATTGATTTTTTTTTATGCTCAGAGATAGAAAGACCACAAAGCATTAAAAATTAGGCAAAATGATGGATTTGAACACATGCTGCATTTCACTGTTAACACGTATGCATAATTTCCATTAATGTCAGTATGAGTTATGCATACACTGCTAAAATAATATGAGCATAACAACAATATTTCCTCCGAACTAATGTAGCAGTATTTTTAATAGACATTTGGGAAAAAAAATTAAAAAATCACATATTTAGAAAGTAATATGCAAATGCAAAACCTTCTCCAAACCTAACATTTTGGAATTCTTTAAAATAAATCTTATTTTGTCACATGTTGGCATCAAGTTAAGAATAACTTGATTTTTACCTCCTTCCATCAAATTACCTTTCATTTAGTGGGTACTTCTCTAGCTTCCAGTTCAAAAACACCAACCAGATAATGAAAAAGATTAAGCTGCTATCCATTTTTATTGTAAACTTCCTTAAATATCTGAATGTATATGGGAACATGTAATGACAACTGAAAAAGTTATCTAAAACTGACAACTGATTGTAGCCAGTAAATTAAGATGGATCTTGGCAATGTCAGCCAGATGGGCCTAGAATGCAGAGTTATGTTTGGAACTTGAACATAATATAAGCATAGGAAATCATCACGAATGTTCTTAAACACACAGTCCATGCCTATTTATCTGAAAGCTAGCAGCCAAAAACTGTAATCACTCAATATTAAATTAAAAATATTATAAATACAAGTTATGGTCAATGCTGCCAATTAACAAATTATCTTAAAATGTCAGAGAGAAGACACATTATTTTAGTATATTACTACAACACAGATTATCATTATTCTGCCAGTGGTTGTCTGGGTTTAAGACAGCTTCTACAATCTGTTTTTGAGAATACTTTATTCATTAGAAAAAAATGTAATGCCATATTTAGTATATTCTGTTTTAATGCAGAAGTCCTATAAATTTGTCATGCATTTCTTTCAGTAAGCAATTTAAAAAAATAAACTACTGTAATGAAATACCCGAATTATTTCTCTAAAAAGTTTAATACATGTGTACCTATTAATTTACGTTGTTTAGTATAGGTTATTAAATTTTATAATCTGAAATTAAGATTAACATTTAATTTATATTTAATAGCGGTCATGTAGCCCTTGATGTACACAGAGCTCGAATGAATAGGTATGTTCATTTCTGGTTTTTTGATTCAGTACTAATGATGTTAAAGAGGCCATAAAAAGGAAAAAATAAATATATGATCATGTGAATTTCCATCATTATTCTATTTGTTCCCTCTGTTTAGTAAAATTGTGCTGTGATTTTATATATTATGTTTTGTTCATTATCTCTATTTGATGTCTCCTAGACCAGCAATGGAAGTCCTGTCTTATTCCATCTCTAATATGAACTCAGCTTTGTAACATATTTCACAGAAAGAAAAGTTAGGATAGAATTTAAAATAGTAATAGAATATATGGGTTTTTTAATGAACGTGAGTTCTAAGTTATTAGCTGAATCATAGATTTCAGGGGAAGTGATTTGTATAGGAGTTTATTTTAGCTCAGTTCGGGATTAAAAATGAAAACTGTATATGAAAAATTGCTTCTCTTGAAGATACAAAAAAAAAGGTAATGGCAGAAAAGGTCTACATACTTACACAGCTAACAAAGTGGCAATTGAGAAATCAAAGGCAAAAAAGAAAAAAAAGAAATGTCTTTTACACAAGAAACCATACGAATGACTACTCAAAGAAAAGACAAAAATACTTTTAAATATGAATTTTCATTAATTTAAATTTTTAGATTCTAATTTAAAATTTTCTTCTAATTTTACTATTTTACTTGTAAAATAGATACTGTAAAAACACACTATAGGTTTATATCTCAGTTTTAGTTCCAAACTATTCCTGACTTGTAACTTTTATACTAGGTCTTTCACTACTAGTAACTCCACTCAGTCTTTTAATCATAAAATAGAACAGTTTTTATCAACACAAAAGTCAAACTTCACCAATTTGCCAACCTCACTTCCCAGACTGAAGATGCATGACTAACACAATTCTGTGGGGTTCTGTGTACCCAACCAAAAGTCACATTTATAGAATTAAATACACTGCTTTCCCCCCCACCCCGTGTTGCTTAATGATTGAAAATTATGATAACAAGGAAAAAAAATAAATCTTACCATTAAGATGAAAACCAAACATGCACTCAAAGAAACACACCAAAGCACTATACAGAAAATAGATGACTGCATGAAATATACTAGCACTGAGCACCTGAGTTACCACAGATGAAACAGCATGTACATAATAAAAGAAAATTAGAAAACTAAAAATGTATCTATTACAGAATATAATATCACATACTACTCTAATTCATGTGTGCTCCCATTTTTCTGTATATATATAGACCTTATTAAAGTCAAAAGCAGAAGATCTTTTGATTTCACTGGAAACATTCCCGCTTACATTACAGTATTTCTGCACCTATAGTACATGGCAGCCATTCTTACAATCTACCTTTATAAAACTCTTGGAGGCATATGTCTCTATTTCCACTTTGTCATCTTTACACCGTTATTAGAATAATATTTTCTGATTATTTCCGTTCCTTTTAAATGTAAGGATATCTACAACAACTTAGCTGAAGTTATGTACGTGTTCTGGGTTTGGCTTAAGTGTTTTGGGTTGTTTTTTTTCCCCCCTCAATAAAACAGTTTTGAAATTACAACTGTGAATTTTCTTTGCTGAATGTTAACTACACAGCCAGCCTAGCCAAGTCATAACAGGTTCACTCTTTTTTGCCAATTTTAAAGATCATGTCAGAGCTTCAACATCCCATAATTACAGATACTTACCTTTACTGCGGGTAGGAAGTTAGATTTCAATTATAGGTCTATCCTCCTTTTTCAGTTCTGTACACTTATACATAGTGATGTGTATGCGAATAGGTTGTCAGTTTGGGTTTGCAGGGTTTTTTTGGCAATTAACCGCAATAGAATTTCCACCATCCATTTCACCACCCTTTCCTTGAATTTGACTCTAAGAAAAACTCCAACACAGAATTCTCACTGGAAGATGGGGCTTCAGACCCTCAATTTCTCATGGAAGTTCTACTGTTCTGATAGTTTATTTGCACGTAACAGAGGACAGCTTTCAAATAATTCCTCACATGTCAATTGCTGAGTACTTCTGAAATGAAGACTTTGCATTCCCGTATTTTAAAAGGAATTTAACAGTTTTACCATTATTAGAAGTCTTTAGATTCAGGCTTAAATATATACATAGAAAAAACACAGAAAAAAAAAAGACCCTTTTCTTATGACAAGAAAGTAGTAATTTTAATTTTCTAGAAATCAGAGAAATCAATGTACTTACTTCATTTCTAGAATTTCTTCAAGCTGTTTTCTTCGCTCTATCCTCAGGTTAGCCAGATGGGCTTCTTTTTCAGCCAAAGACTGCTGTGTTGAGGCAAGACGGGCTTTGGTAGAATCTAATTCTTGTCTAGTCTTTTCCAGTGCATTCATCAGCTCTTCTACCTGTGAGAGAGAACTCTTTAAGGTCCATATTCCTTATAATAAGTAAACCTGAAATCTATATAAATCCCACCACACAAAAGGAATTATTTTAAGGAAATGGCTACTCTTTCGTATCTTAACTGTTTTAAAAACGAACAACAAAAGCAGATATTAAATACCAAAAAATCTTTACGTTTACATGAATCCATCGCATAATGTGCAACATCTATACAAAGTAGAACTAACACAGATCATCAGAAACCTATTTAACCTGGGCCACACCGCCACATACAGACACAATGTATAAATATTTTCTGCACCATTTATATTGCTTAAATTCAGGGCAGTGGTAACTCATTATAATAGTAATTTCAGAAATTTTAGATGCAGATATAGATATATATTTTAATACAAAACTGCTCGTGACACTACTTGTATTTTTCATCAAAAAAAGCAAATCCTTCTGTGCAGAACAGGTCGTCTAGGGAAGCTGTAGACTCTCCAGTCCTTGGGCACTTTCAGATATTTAGACTGCATTGCCTCTAGTGGTCCCTTCTAACCTGAATTATTCTATGATTCCGAACTTAAAATGTCTGTTACTATTCTAACAACAACCAGGTTATTTTTCTCATGACAACTCTGAGAATCTCTGAAGTATGAAATAGGGGAAAGCTACGGTAATCCCAGTCTTTCCTTAACATTGGTAAATGTCAACTGGACGTAGGATAAATTGCATATTGCAGGAATTCAGAAAACCTTCATCTCTTCAGAAAATAAAATTCAGAAGAAAGTGTATGACATAGCCTATCACATTATTTAAAGAATACACTGAAGAATGGAAACTACACATGACACCTGTCTGGCAGCAGAAAATTTACTTGTGGGGTGAATCATTATAGTCACAGAAGCAGAGGGTCACAAATAGTTTCTGGTAACCAGGACACCAGTATGATTTCCCCCTGTTGAAATGATACAGTTTACATTAAGAGCTGCAAGTAAACAAAAGATTTAATTTGGTTTTATGAGGTATAATGATTTAAATAATGCAGTTTCTATTTCCTGTATTTTCTTTCTCACCCCCTTTGTCCAAATATTAACATTTTATAAATTAGCCAACACTTCAGAAAGAACATCTAACTAAAAGAGAGAGGATATATTACAGTTTTTCATGTTATTCAAATAATTGAAAAGTGTTCACTTTTGCGGGTGTATACTCCACTGTGGTAATATAATCAGAGTGTCTACAGAGAAAATAATGTTTTCTCCCAAGTTCATGCTTAATTGATGTTTGCTGTTACCTAAATCCTACTAGCCTGCAATGACTGTTTAGAAGCCACATATTTTCATTTCGATTTGAACACACATTGCCTCCTATACAACAGGTTCAATGAAGCGAAATTATTAATGAGGACACACACTCTGTTTGACAATGATACACTGATTACTTACCCCTTCAACACCAGCTGCATCTGAATCTTTATAAATATTTTAATAAGATCAATGAAATACTAGAACACATCTTGTACCATTCAGTGCTTAAGGAGTTAGATTTCATGAATGCAGAATCAGAATTACCAATAGCATTGAAACTACTGATGTTCAACCTTCCACTCAGAAAGTACAACCAGTGTAATACTGACACAAATGAAACAGCAAGGAGTGCAAATAGTGCTGTTAGAGTCTGTGCAGGTGCAAGATTCCATTAAAGCAAACCCTCAAGAAAGATGAAGGCTTTAGATATCTTTGTAAAATGACTATGTAGTGAACTTTCACAGTAGAAGCAGCAAAGAGAAAATATACTTGAGGGAAATAAAAGAATTAAAAAAAAATTTGCACTTAAATCCCAGGAAAAAAACAAAACCAAAAACAACAGATGGAGAGAAACAGATCATATTTCTTTAAAAATATACTCAATTTCTTACATAACACCAAATACTTCATTATCTCTTTTAGTACAAGAACAAAAAACTATGCCACCTCCGACAAGGACAAGCCTCAACTACTAAAACATAATATATTTCTCTCCATTGTCTTGGGTTATTTCTTAGACTTGTCCTTCTGTTTTTTAAAAACTGTATCTAGTTTCTGCTGAGGCTCCAGCCTGTTAGTTAATTTCAGGCAACATACATTAATGGAAATAGTAGTAAGGATCCAAGACTGCAAAGTCATTCATTCATACAGACTCTTGCTTCGAGACAGTAGCTTCAAACACCAAGTCACTCCACACCTGCAGATTTGTTTGGCAGAAGAGAACATAAAAAGGCAGAATAGTAGCACTTCCATATCTTTAGTATCATTGCCCTCCTTTTCCTACAGGTTCAGTTGAATCTAGTACCCAATCTGTTGACTGAATGAATGCTCAACCTCAGTTCTAATATATCACATCAGTTATATTTTAAAACATTTAAGGGAATTAAAGACTTCTTTAAAACAAAGCTGTGGATTTGTTAATGTATATTAATAACATACTATTATATTACCAGACAACAGAGATCAAAGATTAACAGAGAGGGGAAAAAAACTTTTAAAATTTAAATATGAAAACTTTTTTAAACCACAAATCGTTAACATGTGTAGACCTGAAAGTTATACTTTAATTTACACTTTCAACACCGTATTTGCCAGCTAGTTCTTCCTTTATTTTTTTAATATGACCCAAGTTCAGAGTTGTAATACGTTTTCATAGTTAACTGTCTCACCAACACCTACAGCAGAATTCAACTGGCAGGCATGTGCAGAAGAAACTGATTTTTTTTAATTTTTTTTTAATGAACTACTATCGAATGGAAACGTGTGACTGTTGAAGTTGCACACACAATCATCTTAGCATGTTTGTTACATAGCTGTAGCAGACATATTACAGTGGAAAATTAACTTTAAACACTGAAGGCAGTATTATCTAGATATAAAAGTCTAGGAGGGGAAAAGCATTGTAAAACATAAACCAAACTCTTAATGTAAGCACATGTTCCATGTTCTCTTCTTTGATATGAGAATTAAAGTATTAGCAGAAAAAAAATTAAGTGTTAATGTTGATTTACTAGCTCTTAGTCCTACTGTAAGAAATGGAAACAAATCCAGTACTACTACCGCAAAATTTTAGCGTTATGGCCTATGGCAAATAATTCTTTTGCTGCATTTAGGGGCATTTCATCTAGAGAATAATTTGTGCCCAGGCGTCCTTTCCTCTCCAAAGCACTGGTATGGTCCTGCCTTACAGTTTCCTTTTAGTTTTTCCACTCTCCAGATATTGAACTGAGTCCTCCAGTGAAGTACCAGTTCAATAAGAAGCAAGTCACACATTTACATACTTTTCTTATCTTCATAAAAAGGATCAAGATGAAGTTTATACTAATGACCACATTTTTTGTGATATCTCATCCAACCATTTCCATCCCAAACTGAAATATCTATTCTACCTTAATTATCACATATGCATCCTTAAGACCTATGTTTACACAGTAACACAGAGAAGTTTCTCAAAGTAATTTTAGTTGACCAGTAACATATTCTCCCAACTCCTGCAGGGCTGAGGGGCAGCTCCTCACCCAGCCTGGTAAGACAGCTATTGCCTGAAAGCCTGCTCTTCTTTTTCCCCACTATATTTCTTAGTCTAACTACTTCTTATCACAAACTTTCCCATTTTAGATACCAGCTAAAGAATTAATAAGAATTCATGCTTTGAAAGAGTTTACTCTGAAAACCTCATTGAATACAAAGTTCTTTGCTAGTAAGTACTCTATGCCCTGAATACATTATTAACTGGATTTTTTTCCCCTTTGCAAGACAACAGTCTCATTTTAGCCTTTGCATTTTCTAATAAAAGCCATTAATTTTTTTCCATACTTTCAGAAAGCCTAACTGACCTCAGCACTTCAAGATTTTATTAAAATCAATACTAGAATTAAGTTTACTTTTCAGAATGGCAGAAAACCAGCAAACTAAACTATTATAATTCTTTCTTTGTTTTGAGACCATTTTAAAAGAACACTTTCTACTATGTCTGCAGCTTCACATTTTCAAGTCCCACCAGCAGTGTTTCACACCAAGATAAGAAAAGAAAAAGAAATGAATGTGGCTGAAGTATATATCTGCATTACCAGATTCTGCAAATTAAAGGAGGTTAGAGTTCAAATGAATGACAGTTTATTAAAAATGCCCTGGAGCATTCTTAGTTCCAGATTGGATTCGGCTCAGTACAACTCACGCTAACATAATACTGTTCCAGTTAGTGGGAATAAGGAGGGGGAGGGACAATTGCATGTTTTCTTCATTCAAGTATAATATATTTCTGCAGGATGACGAAGAGCTGGCAACTTTCCAGCAATCAAGGTTAGTATTATTAGTATTACTATCTCTAACGGGTTGGCACTTCATTTTAGCAACGATATTAGTGATAACTACAAGAGGTTTGGATTTCCCTGACTTTTTCAAGTATCAGTAGCTACACAAAAACTCCATATCTACTGTAATTTAAAACCTAATCTTGTGTTAATAGACAGATCATCTATTAGTTTTATATACTAGAATAAAATAAAATACTACTATTTACTTGTAGATTCTTCACTTTTCTTTAAGACAAGAATATTAACCATTATAGATAATAATTAAAAAAAAAAAGGTTTAACAAACTATTACATTTAACCAGTACGGGTTTATGCGAGCTCCATTTTTATAAGAAGTCAGTGTAAAAATCCTCCCAGTTGAATTCAAAGGGGTTTCCTTTTCTCCATTTGCTAAGGAAATACATTTGGGGTTGAAGGGTTGTTTTGTTTTGGCCAAGTTACACACTATAAATATTTCAGGTATCTCCGGTTCTGTGAAGATTAATTTAATAAAAACTATATTAAGGGGGTTTCCCCATGATTAAGCATGAGACTGCAAACAAGAAAAGACTACATCCCTTTAAGTTTCTCTTTGTGGCTTGCCTACAAATTTATTCTGTCCCTGGGCAAAAAGGACACAGGTAACACATTCACAGAGATGAACAGATAAAAACCTGGATTCATACACAGAAATATCCACTTACCCGCTCTTCTGACTCACAGGCTGGAGGCTTCAGCTCTTTACACTAATGGCTTGCCTATGCTTTGCATAGGAAGGATGAGTGCCAGGAATCCCGGGATCCTGTACCAGCGGCTGCTGGCCATGCAGACACCCATTCTATCTCATGACTAATTCAATTACACACCTGCAGGAGGTCCAGCATAAGTCATGTGCACCTACTGCTCTTAAAATTGGCAACACTGTCCCGCAATATGGTTTGCAAATACCTCGTTTCTTTCTGTTTCTAATGGGAATTTCTCCAGTTTACAACTGGCCTAAAGTTTCATTACAAAGGTTTCTTTTGCAAAAGCAAACATACATAGCAAAGCGTCATACTGAGCTTTGCAAGACATGGAAATAAACTCTTTGTCACCCTCTCCTCCACTCTCTTCCCATCCCATTTGTCATCCATAGCTAAATTCCTCACCTCTGATCTTCAATCACAGCTTTTAAACCCAGGAAACAGGTTTAACAAAACCAGTATAGTTATGGAGGCTGATGTTCCCGGACTTTTCCAAACGAAGAAATTAGACACACGCTGTCTCTCACAATGTTGGATGTTGACAGAGAAGAAAAAAGTAACCATGCTCCAGAACTCAAATAAGCTTTAAAATAAACATTGTAAGTAAAGGAATTGACACATATTTCCCATCTAGACTTGTAGGGACCACAGCCAGGGAGAGAAGGTACTTCAGTTTCCTCAGTATCTCCTTGCTGGCTGACCCACAGTAGATACCAATCACAATAATTTATATTACCGTGATGTTATGATAGAGACTTATGTCCATCTCTACATAAAAATATTCTAGAATTTAGCAGATTCACATAGATTAAAAGAAATATATATCCTAAGTGGAAGGAATAACAATGTAGTGATCTTTATTAAGTTAATTTAAGATTTTGCAAGACAGTTCTTGGAACTGTATTAAAATTGTTAACTTTCTTGAAACTCGCAGTTAAAACTTTGATCATCTTTTATTCTAACCCTCAGTAATTCAATAAAATATAGGACCATAGCAACATAATTCTTGGATTTACTATGCTCGTCCAATTAATATAGCGATTTCACCTATAATTGAAAAATATAATTAAATAATTTTGGAAAATATTGGTTATAATCGGTTAAATCAAATACTAATCAGCTGAAAAAGCCAAACCAAAACAACAACACTTTGTTTATAGATATATGAAGGGTTTGTTTTTTTCCAATTAAATCAAGTGAAAATGATGGTATAAAATAACGTTAACCTCTATGCTCTAGGGTCACATTCTAGACAGATGAAAACAAAAACCATTCTCAAGTGCAAACAAAGATAATGATTCCACTGTAGTCCCAGCAATACTGTCATCTAAACACTTCATCTTGTGAAACACAACTGGCCTCCAGTGTTCTCAATTAGTTTCAACTAGAAAACACAGTATGACAACCCAGTGTCAAAATGTGAATGCAAAACTGAAAAGGATGGGCAAAATGGCAGAATACTCCTCCTCCTTGCACATGCAGCCGGAATGTTTAACTCCAAATAAAAGCCCTTTCATTAACAGCAAATTACACTTATATGATGGAGTAATTAATATCATATACTGATTTTGCAATGCCATATATGTTAAAAAAACCCACTACACCTCAGACCATGTCAATAAAGATACAGTATTCAAAATGTTGCAAGAATCAGTCAACAAACGTTCTTTGTACAAGGTAAACTTCACGCTAACACAGCCCAACACACTGTTGGCCTCATTCAATTCTAGAAGACATCCAGACATAAACTAATGGAAACAATACCAAGCACCTGAACAATTGTGCAATTTCACTTCTTACAAAAAAGCAGCATCCTTTTCACTTTTTTCATTTAGCTTAAAAATGAAATATTTTGTTGATCTATCTTATTACTTTTTTCTACCTTTCTACTGAGCTTCATTTGAGCAAGTCTGTGATTGTTTTAAACGACTGGTGGGCTCATTTCTGCTCTGACTTACACTTGTTTGATACTGTGCAAACCTAAGTACAAAAGTAGCATTAAAGGTGTTTTATAGTTGTGCAAATTAAAGCAGATTTAGGTATAATATGTTGAAAAACTACAGAGTTCAACCTAATGCTTTCAGAAGTATAAAAATATATATAACTGAATTAGCTATTGAACATATGTTGATTTCAGTAGGACACTCAATTGTCCTACAGGATATTGTATCTGGAAGAGAACTCTTACAGACTAAAAACAATTACACTGTGTGATTTCAGTGTTGAGTCTTTTTAGATAAACCATGCAAGTAGAGCAGAGCAACTCTTTAGCTGGTGTTAAAGTACAGCGCTGTCAGACTGGCCTCTCTGGTTAATGTCAATAGCACTGCGTATAAAAGGTGACTAAAGTGTGTACAAATGTTGATCTTTGGAGAAGGCATGCCTAGAATCATACACACATCTACTATTTCATCCACCAGGTCAACTTCAGGGAGAGAGGGCAAACTGGGAGTTTTTTTGCCAAAACTTGATTCTTAGCACACTTGTTAGGTTACACTGCACAAAGCTACTTCCCCACTGCTTTTAATCCAGAATCCCAAAATATTATTAAAGGTAGAAATGCTTCATTCAGAATAGTTTCAAAGGCAACAGAGATTCACATGGTATGTGTAAAGTGTTACTGTAAACAAATAGTTTATGTGCATAAGAGTTTCTCCACACACTACAATGTGCTTACACATTGTGAAATAGCAAGTAAGATCTATTAAAGTGAAAATGTTCTTGTATGAAAATACTTGGATAGTTTTACATTAAAATATCAGAAAATTCAGTTCCCCATCTAGTTTTGAGACAAGCTAAATAAGACTAACATGTAGTAAGATAAATAGAAAGATTTGTGCAACTGGTAACAAGGTATAGTTTCTGCACCAAAGAAATTTGATACCGTCTTCAGTACAGTGGCTTTTAACACAATGTTCATGCCAGCACTGAATGCCCAAGGAAGCTGTGTATCTGCCGCCTTCTCTTAATGCACATAATCTTTCCCTGTTTACTTAATTCTTTTGCATTTTTAATATAAAGTTACTTATGCAATATTTTATTAGCTTGGCACACCTATAAAAGTCACAGTGGCATGGACATGCTACACGCTTAAAAACTAAACTGAATTCCTATTGTATACAATGCAATATTAACTATATAAATAACCTTATGAAAAGTCATGTTATGTCTGTACATTAAAGGGTGAAGTTCTGGCCTGAGCACACCCACTTGCTGATCTGTTTATCAAGAAAAATTTCAATACTTGCTATAGCAATTGGATGCTACATCCTTGCTCAAATTTATCCAGAGCCATGGGTGAAGTACAGGAGAACACATGCAGCAAGACTACAAACAGCTGACTAAGTTAATTGTTTCAGACATGGTATGAACATAAGCAACACAAGTTTACCAATATGGGCTCTGTCATAGGTCAAATAAGGTGCACTTAAGCCCTAAAAATGAAGGTTATATATTTTGTGTAATTCCAGTACTTTTCGGGGAAAAGGGCTCCTTAGAAGGAAATTTTTCTTACAGAAGTAATAATTGAAAACTGCTTTGGAGGGTTACTTCAGTAAGAGACCAGTCAATAGGAACAGAACCAAAGTGAGTCTGTCCAGGACAGGAGAGCCCATAGGACAGTCAGGGAGGCCTGTGAGGGACAACAAAATGTTTGCCAACTGGACTCCATTATTAACACACGATAAGCTCAGAATGATCACATGACAAAGCAAAAATATCGGTCCAGAATTGGGCAGCAAGAATTCCTCCAAAACAGCAACTTACAATCAGCATGTCAAATTTTCACAGTGCTAAATAGAAATATTACTCAACTCCCTGTTGATGAAACTATCCCCACACCTACTACACAGTAACGAGCTTACTGGGTAAATCAGCCACAGATCACTGCCTCCTTCCCCTCAATCACCAGGCTAGAGAGAAACCCCCTGTGGGAGGAAGAAGCAGCACTGGAGGAGCAGGATGCCGAACTGAACTCAACAACAGTCTCAGGAAATACTGCTTGTGTGAAAGGGGAGCCAGATGTGAGGGTGGCTGCCTCCGAGAGTAGGGCCCCCGGTGAGAAGCGGTAACAGGACCCAGAGATGCCTCCGCAATACCCCGGGCACACTCGCTCACGACAAAACTATGCAGCAACTGCACAGACCCTTACACATAACTGCACAGACAACATGCAGTGCTGCAGAGAGAAGTGGCAAAGAGACAGAATGTGCACACACAGAGTATGCAGAAAAGAAACTGCAGGAATGGCTCGCTATGATTACAGAGACAGAAGAGAAAATCAGGTGGGGGAGAGAAAACCGAGAAGGGCAGGAAGACAGCCCGAGAAATATTGTCTTTCTGAAACTGCAAAATTTTCCTCAATCACTATCTGAAAGAAGGAAGAGGAAGTAAAAAGATTTTATAACAATACTTTTACTCCAGGTTAGCTCCTGAAAAATTCATCTCCATCTCTTCGTGAAATACAGCAGCAGCTAATAATGAATAAAAACATTATTGGGAAAAACAAAGATGCTGAATTAAAGAACTTGATCTTTTTCAGGTAACAAAGCCATATTGCCTGTCACCAAACTAAAACAAGGTTTAGTGAGCATGCCCAAATGAAGAAAAAGAGCTGATGCTTAAACTGTTGCATCACCTATGACGAAAACAAAGATGTCAATTCTGTCACATCAGTTTGAGAGAGTTTGGCCCAAGTATAAAAATGCAAATACTGTGACTCAAAGTTCCAGTACCTAGACTTTTTCTTTGTCCCCCCACATCCAGTTAACACACCAGCCAAATGTGCATTTGTTGATGCATTTCTACCAAGTGATAGTATTTGTTTCACTAGACTGAAAAAGGAGGAGAAGATTATAAAACTTAGATCCCTATTCACCTTATAACTATATATTCTGATGGAATAATTATCATAGAGCTGCCTTTTCAGCAAGCTCCCAGAATTTGATGAACCAAGTCTCCCTCTTCCACTTCAGCTTCCAAACCTGCTAGTCTAGGTCATATTGGAACATTTCTCCATGTTATTCTTGGAGTGTTTCAGTTCCAAATTCTGCTCAGTAGTACTTAACTAAGTATCTTTGCCTTTTTATCTTCTCAGCCCAAAGATGTGACAGTTGAAATATTCTAACAGATCTTCCTTACAGATGTTAATTGATTTTCCAACTATTACCAAGCAGTTATTGCTCAGCCTTTTTGTGGGTTATACACAGAACAACTCGGGTAAGGCAGCTTTTCTCATTTAGCGATCACAAGCAGGTTTTGCCATCTGCTAGAATAAATACTGAAGAACAGCAGCTGACATTTGGATAGAGCTGTCATGCTTCCTAAATTGCACTTCACATTACAACAGGAATCCTTATGAAAGGCAGCCTCATTAGTGGAAGGAATTCTATTTTACAGGTAGTATGAAGAAATTTTCCATATAGACAAAGTAATAATCAGTTTATAATAAGAAAGCTAAGAGAAACTGCACTATAAAAGCCTTGGCCTAAACTGGACAACCATAATAATTGCTCTATGGAATTTACTAAAGATTTTACTATTGTGTTTTGTATGAACATTATTTAGATAATAAAGCAATGGGCATTTATATAAAAGCCTAAGTTTTATACAGCTATAAATACTTTTTTAGGCAAAATACATTAGGGAAAGCTTGATGAGAACAATAATATGTCTTACTAGATGAAAAAAGGAATAGTAACAGAATCTTTAACTAACTTAAGCTCCCTTTTATTCCTCAGCTAAAAGTTCGTTTTCCTTCTTAGTCTCTCAAGGATCTTCCTACATGAGGAAAAATGCAGGAGAACATAAACAGAAAACATGCAGTTGATACTATTCACTCTATTTCGAAGCAAAATACATGGGCATTAAGAAGACAAGCTAAGTGAAAGGACTTACAAAACTTACAGCTGGGAGGCTTAAACTGGCTTTGAAGAGAATGTATTTTGGATCTGCTTGACCTTTCATGTAAACCAACGCCCTTGCCACTGTTCATATTCTGTATCGTTCTCATCAGGATGTATCTTTTGTTATTCTTAAGCCCCCCTCATGCAAAGACAGGTTTGCTTTCAGAGGACAGAGATGACTGTGTCCACATCAAGATGTACATTTTGAGTATTTTTTAAGAGCTAGAGTCCCTATCCAAAGAACACACAATCCCACAAATAAGGATACATTAAAACTGTATTGGAGTATGTTTATAAACGTACTTATACAGAAACATGACTCTTTGATGTTTAATTACATATCTACTGTTTCAGATAGACTATTCAGCCTCTCAAGTTAGCTCCAGTACATGGTACACTAAATTAAATTTGTTGAGCATGTGATCTGTATTATGAGCAAAATCCTCAAAATCATATTGATGTGTTTTAAGAGATCTCACCTCCAAAATGTTCAGCCAAGAAAAACTTACTCTTTCATCCACTTTCTAATGAAAATAGTAACACCAACAATATAACTGTGTGCTCACAACATACTATCTCATAGTTAGAAAACTGCCTACAATGGTTGAAATTATGACTCCTGTCTTAAGTGCATAGAACTCTAAGAAGCAAGTCATATAGTTAGTTAATTATTTTACTCTTTGTATTTCCAGTCAGATGCAAATATTTTTCAAAATATTTGGGAATGAGGATAGCCTAAATAGAATATACTTCTAGTGGAAATAACATTTGCTCTATTTAGACTTCAGGCAGCGCTGATGGCAGAACAAGATTGGAATGTGCAGATAATTATCTTTGAGGCTAGTCAACAGCTAGAAGTCCCTCATAATATCACCTTTAAGATCAAGCCAAGACATTCCAGTCTGAATCAAGGTTTATTTATTAAAGGATTTAGCACTTTTAGATCCAATATTGCCTGGAAGACCACCAATTTCCATTCCCAAATATCTAATTTCTCCAGTTTCTTGGTGCATATATAAGACCTTCAAAATCACTTCAGTGAGCACACACATATGCACATAAATGACATCTAAATTCCTTCCCCTCTCTAAGATGAATTCCACAGGAAACGGCTCTACAAAGTAAAATCTCCACAGAGACTGTAGATTTCAATAATTCTCATTCATTTAGGCGACACAACTTAGGCAACTCCAGGCATTTTTTATTGAAAGGTGAATTTTTCTTGATCTTGATTGGTATAAGGGATATTGAGAAGAATAGTGTTTCAAAGCTAGTAAAAAAAATAAAATTAAATAACATAAAATGGAATAAAATAAAATTAAATTAAATCAAATCATTGGTATACAAAATCATCATATCTGTCCATTTTCTGTGGGCTAACAAAGAAAAAAGACATAAAAATTAGACAACAGTGGTAAGCAAATGCCTATAAGATATGCTTTGAATATTTTCTTATCTGGGAAGAGAGACAGGCACTTAAAACTTACGGGTTTAGGGTTTTTTCCTTTTAAGAAACAATTAGTAATTACTCAAAATTAGAGCTCAGCAATTCTCTTGTTGCAAGTTGGTTTTTTCAGTCTGGTGTCTTGTTTGTGCTGGTACCACTTATCAAAAATCTACTTTTCACGACAAGATCAAACGTAATGGCTTATAATACAATATCTGTTCAGTAAATTCATGTGATAGTGGAATATTAAAGAGGCTTTCTATAAATGAACAAAAAAGAAATATAGCCTTCTTACATATAATGGATTTGGTCAACACAAAGCCTAAATACTCACAGTATGATCCTGGTTATCCAAACTTCCCTGCTGTACATGTCTTCCTGTCTGACAGTGACTCCTCATGATACAAACTCTGAGTCACCCTGACAAATTTAGTGTCATACAAGTTGTTTGAATAACTGGAATCCTACTGTATTGCATTGTGAATATAGTTTAATCTGAGATGTATCTCATGGCGCTTCATGTAATGTTATACAACATTCCATCTCAAGAGGAGGGAAAATTAGCCATTACAAAAGCGTAACCTTCATTGCTATAAATGCACAGTAACATATGATAATAAAAATAACAGCAACTATTAAGTTACTATGCTGTTGTAATACTACAAAAGTGGCAAGTATTTCATATTCACAAAACCCAAAATACTGGCAAAGAATGTTTAAAAAGTTTTAAAGAAAAGAAAAAAGAAAACCATCTACTTTCCCGAGATAGCATCTGTCTCTCCTTTACTTTAGTTAAATAGAGCTAGTACTTAAGCTGCCAAAAAGAGGCCCAGAAGAGATTTCCCAAACCAAATAACATAAGTTTCCTGGACATAGGAAAGAAGATTCAAGCTCCTTATCTTAAAGGACAGCAACCTTCCTCCCTGCCCCCTGCCTTCTCCAAATAGGGTTTCAAAGAGAAAAAAGAAAAGTCAGTTACAGCCTCTGTCAGGAGGATACATTCTGCTCCCACATACTGCCCTTAGCTTCAGTAGAATAGAAGCAGTATAGTTAATACAGATAGCAAGCCACTATTATTTTTGCTCAGAGTTGCATTTATAAAATAAAACCATTTTAATATTCCCAGCACAGGCTTATGGTTAAAAGCCCACATGGTCCCATATACACTGTAATCTCTAAAGTGAGAGTCTTGAAAAAACAAAGAACTGAACCAAAGCTAAGAGTATTGCTGTCTTTACCAGAGAAGTCAACTCAGAAATAAACACAACTGTTCATGAGAAAGATATTAGAAGCAATAAATTTTCTAGTGATGAGTGTTTTTAGGTGTATAATTTATGTGTGCAAACACTCACTGGTGGTATGACCAGAAACACAGATATCATGGAATGAAAAAAAGGAAAAATAGGGGAAAGTAGAAGATGTGGATATATGCTCTACTAGGTTGATAAATAAAACTAGCAAACTTATATGAAAGACTAATTGTGACATATTTTCACAAAAGCAAAAACAAAAACAAATGTTGTTGACTCAAGAATGAACGTTGGCAGGAAGCTGCCGTTAGGTCTCCCATAGTTTACACTATGTTTTTTACTTCCAGACACTGCCAGTGGGAGGTTTTATAGGATAATGATATACTGAGAAACTTATGACAAGCATGTCCAAACAAAGTAAAACATATTTTTCACAAAACAGTAAACTCTGATAGCTTTAAATCCATGGAGCCAGAGGTAGCCTGAAGACTAATTATAGCAGAATTGTGAACTTGCAAAACCTGTTTAAGGTATTAAAGTATTCTTGACGTTTTTCCAGAAAATATTGTTATAGCAGGAAGTTCCTTCTGAAAAACAGAGTTAAAATAGGAAAGGCATTATTCATACAAAAATGCTGAAGACTAGTATGTTTAACAGCTTGATGACAGCAAAAGTAGGCAAATTTCTTAACTGGCATCAATTAAAAAAATATATCTGGCATAGTAAACAGAATTTTAAAGGACTGAGTAGGCGCAAAACTTGATCAGCTTTTTACTCCTAGGAGCTGTGTTTTCTAAGTCATACTTAGAGGTTGTTAGCAAAATAGTACGTGAGGGTAAACCTAAGTATGAGTATATTTAAATCTGTTGTGTAAATGAAGATCTTGACAGTCACCCGAGCAGCCATTTCTGTAACTTTCATTGTACAACCACGCCTAATTCCTGAAGTACCAAAACCCCCTAAGAATACATAAAATCCATTTCATACATTAAAACAAGTTTAGCTGAGCCTGTATAGAATAAAAACATTGCTGAAGAACCACCAAAAATATGTTTAAAATGAGTGTGAAAGATAAAATTTGAAATTATTGGCAACAAATTTTTCTAATCCTTTTCTTCCTGTTACAACACACTCGTTACCCAAGAAAAAATTCTCATCTGAATTAGACAAAAAGGCTAAATCAACATCTTATGATTCTCCTGACATTTTCAGATAGAGAAGATGAAGCGTGCAGCGTTTCTCTGCATATAGAGTTCAGTCCCAAATCTATGCCATAGACTATTAACCACCACCTGAGCATTGGCGTGTGACAAGTGCTGAGTTTGCACATTATGATGATTTTCCTCCTTTCCTCCTAACATAAGGAATCAAAAATTCTTTAATACTAATAATCCCTAAGAGGGGATTAAATAGGGCACAGGAACCAATATGTGGCTTTCCCAATAGAGAGATGCAATTGAATTGCAGCAGCATCTTGGGAGGACAAAGATAATCTCATAGTGTCTTTACATGGCACATCTTCTCACAGGTAGGAATTTGATTGATTGTTCATCTTCTTCCATGATCCCAGCTAAGGAAATAACAAACAGGTTCAGTCTTACCAAGATACAAAGATCCACTCTGTCTTCCACTTAGTGCACATTTGCTCTCAGAAATAAAAAGGCAAACAAGCAGCTAGGACATGGGACAGACTAATAATCGAAATATGACAGCTGTAAGAGTACCAGGATCAGAGACTGAGCAATTTAACTACATTTTTCAGCTACTCCTTTCACACATAGTCCTAACCGTACTGATGCCATGACACTTGCATTCCATGTGTATCATTCAGAGTTTAGTCTGTAAATTCTCTAAAGTCATTTTTCTGTTGTTACTGAAGTACTTCTTTAAATACATATTGACTAATCTATGGTTTCATACATCAAGTAGACTATTTTTCATATACAGACTTAAATCTGGCTTTAAAAACTGTACGATGAATTGTAAAAACAGTTTAAAGTTATGATTGGCTGATAAAGTGAAACTCTACTCCATTTCACTTGGATTAGTGTGCAGCTGCAAGATATAAATTCTGTGTGAGAAACAGTACATTTTTAATGCTCTTTGAATTATCATGTTTTTGCAAAATGAAAGACAACTGGTTTCATATGCAGGTAAAAAATATTGGCATAAGGAATGTTATTTGATTTTAACTGAGTCATGTTGCCAGAATGCATGAAACAGCTGCATGAGCCGAGTATCTGCCTGAGGCTACAACTATATTTCCCTCATCCTTTACCACCTGTCTGTGCTAAAGTTACTGGATGCTGGTAGATATCAAACCTCACCGGGATCTTTAACGATCATAATTACAGAATGCATTCTCTGCTATCCAATTGATTTTAATGTCCAAGAATTTTGTACTAGACAAGACAGCATTATCTCTTTCATTTACAAACTTTTAAAATAATGTCATAAAACTCACATACAAACAAAATTATTAAAGCTATACTGAAAGAGTGAGGCTAAGCTTACTCTCTTACTCTCTTTTACATCCAAAAATTATCAAATGATTGTGCCAAGATCACAAAAAGGCTGATGCTCTTCTACATCACTCTTCATCTAAGGGATCAGTATAAACTGCCCAAATAGCCAGAACAATTAGGACTAAGGGAATGTATCACTGTTAGTGGGGAAGAGTAGGGGGAAACAGGTAACAGTACACTAGGATGCTTTAATATTAGCTAGATATAGTGAATTTTGTCCTAGGAATAAAAATGGCTGATACAACCTCAGTGCTGTTGAAAACAAAAGTGGTTTTGAGAACTCTTGAGGAACAGTTGTTATACCAAAAAACTAGGGAATGACAAATATAATTTAGATTTTAACAGAAAAAAAGGAAGATTGGACAATTATAGATAAGTCAGTTTTGATTCTGGAGACGAACCGGAACAAGTAGTCTGCTTCAGACTATTTGTAAACACCTAGAAGAATCAATAGACTTCCCAAGAAGTGATGTCAAATCAACCAAATTTTTTCATGACAGAATAATTGGCTTTGTTGAAGGACATAGCAATCATATTTGGTGTCAAATCTCAAGATATTCACATAAGCAAGCTAAAGAAAAACATGATTGCAGTGGGACATAATATAGATGCCAAAGTAGTTGGGAAAACGTAGCAACCCACCAACGATTCACTGTTAAACTAAGAGTGTGTTTAAAAAAATGGGATTTTGCAGGGCCATATAATATTCAATTATTTTATTAATAACTCCAAATACTAAGTCTACAAATTTACAGATGGCATTAGTATGAAAAATAAAAAAATTACTTTAAGATATCTTGCCAAACCTGAGAACTGAACTGGAAAAAAATTATAATATGTAACAGGAAGAAAAGCAAGGCCATAAACTTCAGCAGAATTAATTAACTCCACAAATCCAGGAAAATAAATAATTAAGAAATTGTCTTTTTCTACTAAAGAAAAGGATCAAGACACTAAGGTGACAAGTCAATAGTGTCATGTTGTTGCAAAAAACACAATAAGGAAAGATGTATATGTACTAGTAATCCTTCTGTTTTCTTTGGCACTGGCAACATCTCAGCAGAAGAACTGGATCCAATTTTATCCACTCAAAGATGTGAATAAACTGGAGAGACTACAAAGAAAAGCAACAAAGACAATAAGAAAACGAGAAAACATAACCTTTATGGTATGATTGAAAGAATTAACTTCAAGAAGAGAAGCTAAGGAACATGACGTGCATTTTCAGATACAGGCCATTCACAAAGAAGGAGAAAAAAAAAATATCAATTAACTATGTCTGACGTGGATAAGACAAGAAATAACTGCCTGAAATTACAGAAGAGACTAAGGTAAGATATTAGCGAAATCTTTTAATACCTGTGGACAATGAATCATGAACAAGGTTATTACAAAGGTCACTAAGAACAAGCTAGGCAAATTTCTCTCAGAAATAACAGTGGTATAATTGATACTCAGTACTATGGATGCACCAGAAGATACCTTCACATCCCTTCCATCCCTGTTTATATATGATATTTTAATTTAAAATACATGTAAAAGCTGTTTATCTTATTTCTAGCATAAAATGCACAAACGAATTGCTAGACAAAACATTCCAGATCTGCCAAAAATCATTTGAAAAGAAATTACTCTCCCAGTTAAGAAAGACAAACAACTATCTGTAATGAGAAAAGGCAGACTTTCAAGCAGGACTTTTCAGCTTGGAAAATGCACTTTTGAAAAAGAAGCAAGAGACCATAAATGCTACAGAGAAGGTGAACTGCAAACTATTGTTTGCTATTTCTCACAGCTGAGGAACTAACTATGAGCACCTAAGGACGTTACTAGGCAACAAGCTTAAAAGCCACATAAAGGGAAAAACTCCTAACATGGCATTTTAAGTTGCAGAGCTCAACGATGTGAGGTAATTCTCAGCCGCCAAATTAGTGCCAAAGAGTTTTAAACACTTTATTGATTCTAAGTTCTATGGCTTCTAAACATGATAATATATGTATATGCAATTCCTAGCTTGAAAGGTTCCTAAAGCCACCAACTGGTAAAACTTGAGACAGTATAAGGAGGAAAAAACACTCTGCCTATTATTTTTTCATGCCCTAATTCCTGTATTTTTCTACTTCAAGTCTTTTTCTGGTGACCAGGACCAAAAAAATCAAGTAGATGTATCTCTTGTGTAATCTGGTGTGTCAGTTGCAAAGATTAACACCTTTTAGTTGCTTGAAAGAAGGAAAGGAATGATGTCAAGGCTGATGCTTCCTTCTTTGAAAATGCAGCCACCACCAATTCATTCTCAATTCATCAAGAAGGCATTATAATTATAATAATACCCACAGAGGGTAGCTGTGACGCAGAATTACAGAACTAGTTCCCAAGCTGCAGGGACCAACCACAAAAACTGCAGACATGTTAATTAAAGGTACCGCTGTGCATGGCTCACAGCCTAATATTCATTCTGGGGAAATATCTAAAACCCACTCAGATATGTCACACAGGTTACACTAATTCAGCCTCAGAGCATTAGTAATGTAATGTATAGACTTACAGGGGACCTGATGGTTTAGGGTTTTTTTTTAAATAAAAAAAAGGGTGAAAAGTGCTTAGAGAAATGCAGGAAGATTCACATCTGGAAGAAAATTCTCAGTCATTCTTTTGCATAGAGTGAAAAAAATCACTCTTGGCAAGACCACTACAGCTAAGGATTCCAAAAATCAATAAAGAAATGTAAGTCAAATTCCTCTGTTTCAACTTAAAATCAAGAAAGTCTATCAAAGAGTTAATGATAGTAACTAGAGTTAAAGTACTAAAAGCACTTCTCTGTTTCATGAAAATAAAATAAATATTTAGGAAAGGATACAGTCTATTATAAATTGAAAAGGACTCACAAGTATTATGGAGAGTAAAATGCTTACTGAACACCAAAAGGCATGACAAGAGCCACAAGCTTGTGATCTCCCCACTAAGCCAAAGAAGAACAACATGTCTCCTACCCTTCAGGAAAACTTTACTGCTTAGTGGCCAACTTCGTCTATAAATTAAGTCGTTTACAGAAATGTATATTAGTTGCTTAAATACAGCTGTGAGTAGATAGATAAGAACTGACAGATACTCTTGGTCCTCTGGTATACAGTAATGTGGATAGAAGTGCCCTACTGTAAATCACTACATGTTACACTCACGTATGCACATTTTTCCTTGACAACACTGGAATTTAAAATTTATATATACCCTATCGCTAAATACATAATTACCTACTGAAGTGTAATGATCATATGAAAATCTCAGGAAACCATTTGTCTCCAAAGACACTGCACTTCAGTTCAAATGGCTCATGAAACAAAGTCATTTGAGCTACCATTTTAGATTCTTTCCTTGGAAAGTAAAACACCAGCTGGCTGGATTATGGGCCTTCATGTCCAGAGCTTATTCTGGGCTTTTACAAGCAATCAGTGACTTACATCATGAAGCCGTTTTCATGTTCAGGATATGCTGTTGTAGCATGGGGGTGGGGAGGAAACAGAAAATCATGCAAATTATTCTCCAGGTACAAAGTTTAAGGCTTTTGTTCAGATTTAAAAGTTTTTTTAAAAAATACTATAAAAAATTAAATGTCTTTCACAGACTCTTAGAAAGATCCAAGCATGGTATTTTTAGCTTTTTCCTGCAATCCCTGATATTCTAAAACATTCTTGTCCACATTTCCTTAGTGTTTTAGAAAGTACAGAACTAACTGGTGCTTTGCAAAAGAATGTAAACCAGAGGTGTCAAACTTATTCTATTAATCTTCTACTACCTGAGCAATTGACTCTAAATAACTGTATAGCAGTTAAAGCACATCTTCCTTACTTAAGTATTACTCATGCATTGAACAACTCTAGAAGTTCCTAGACATGGCAGTACCACATGCATCTGTTTTACTTTTGCAGCCCAAGAGCATCACTCACTAAGTATTCCAGTTCCTTTTCACATTTTCAGCTTTTGCCTGATAATTTCATTGCCTTCAACCACTATCAATTTTTTGGCCTACAGAAAGAAATGGTTCATCTTTTCAGGCTTGAGGTCATTCTGGGAACCACTGTTACCCTAAATATCATTAAAACATTAATTCTACCTTTCTTTAAGACTATGAAAAAATTCTAAACAATCCCACTAGTGCAGATTCCACCAAAATGTTGTATTAAGCCTACTATTCCTTCTAGATTTGTCAGTAAACTGCTGCTTGATTTGTCACCAGATCATTTTTCCTGTGAGCATGTTCTCTGGATATTAAAAAATATTAATTTTTTATTATTTCTGTTCTGCATGAAGGGCCAATGAAATCAGTGAGATGCCCTTTCATTTTAATGGGATTACTTTAATGGGATCAGACTTAACTCAGTTAAAGTTTAAGTCCAAATTCATGCTTGCTAAGAGCAGGAGATTCTTAGTTCTTCAGTTATACGAGTTTCTTTGTTTGAGTTAGGGTTTTCTACTGTCTTTAAACAGATACTTGTCAAGACTTATACCTGCTTATCTTTTTTAACCTAAGCCACATTTTGGCTCTATGTGAAATGAGTTTCCAGACTGTGACTCTTGAGCCACTTGTCTAGTGGATAGGTCAAATAAAGTTCCCGTGATAGGGTTTCATTACACAACTGATAACAGTGCTTTGCAGTAGGGATATAGCTGGGTAATCTGAATCCCTGGCTGGGAAGGAAAAGAACCAGCTAAAATTATGAGATTGATTTATATGCCAGCTCCATGGCTAAAGCAGATTCACCCACAGACTCTCCAGAGATAGAGTTATTTCCTTTTCGATAAACAATCCTAAAAGCCCATCTTCTACCTCTATACTTTCAATTTTCCAAGGTGTAAGTCTTATGGCTCCTATCCATAAAACTTCTGGTTATATTTAGATATTTATATATCTAGATATTGTCAGCTCTGGTACACAGTCTCACCCATCCTATAGACAAATCTGTGCCTTCATCTCCTTTCTAACATGATATTGTACCTTAACTAATAAGTACAATGAGAAAAAGGACAGCTTACACCCAAAGTGCTTCATTCTCATATCAACCAATGAGACCACTTTATGATGTATCAAGTGGAAATCTCGATTCTTGATGTCATTCTTGATTCTTCTACTCAACTGCTAAATTAAGCCCGCTATCAAAACCTACTGATTTGTATTGGTGCCCTAACTAGTGCTTTCAGAAACAAATAGACATGTTCATTGTTTACAGTAGGTATTTCTGTAAGTTAAAAAAATAATAATTTTAAAAGCCTTCATGTTGTTACCCTGAACATTCAGATAAACCCCGTGCACCTCTAGAATTCCATATCTCTTCAGAAACTTTTATCCTAGTTCCCCAAGATGACAATATTAAGTGTCTGACTCTTCTTTCCTCTACAGTTTTCATTGAGTCCCCTCACTGATGAAATGCCTATTTACTGGCCCAAACTGTCAGAAGTGTAAGTATAAGAGTGTAGAAGCCTTTCACATGTTTATGAATCTACATAAAGAGTTCACATGTAGAACCTTCTCTCTATTGTGTGCCCCTGGAGAAGAGGATGTTGGGAAGGACATAAAATAAGGGTGGAATATACTTTTTCCACATATTCTTCAGCATCAGTGTGACATGTCTAGAAGAAAAACCTGTAGCATCTTCATGGAAAGAAATAGCTATACATTCCACATGTAACAAGCATTACCCAGCTGTATCGCTACTGCTTACAAATTCCACACGGATCTTCTTGTGTTAAAAGACTAATCTTCCCTTAGAAAATCTATCAGAGGGACATCAAAGGAAATATACATCCAACTTCTTTATTCTTAGTTGCAGCAGAAACCTATTGGGATCTGCCCCACCCCCCCAAAAAAAGGTGGGCGTGGGGGAAAGTCTACACTAACCTACAGAAAGAGTTCAAGCACAGAGATGCATGTAGCATGGAAGAGTTTCTCTCCCTAATCTGTTTCAGCTACTGACTTACCAAGGGAAGGAGACAAAATAATAGAGCTACATTCCAATGCAACTCAGGATATACAGTCCTTGCTTTCAAAACAAGCAGCAAAAGAGAAATCAGGTTGATTATGCAGCGTTCAGAGTAACAAAATCTGTTTCTTCCCCCTCCCCTCAATTCCTGACTTCAACTTTTCAAGGTGTTATGTTTTCTAGTTCCTATGAGCTCCTATTGCGATGGTTTACTGTGGTCACTGCTTTTCTGCTTTAACTAATTTCAGTTTTGGGGTAAAATTAGAAGAATTTTGTCATGTGAAAGTTAGTGAAGATGAGGATATTAAATTTGCAAATTTAGATAAACACTTGACAGTTCAGCTGAAGATACAAAGTTATTCAAGTCTACAAAGCAAACATTAAAAAAACTCAAACCTATCATCAAAAAAAACCCTAGTATATATAGTTGCGATACTGTCAGAACTGCAACTATTCTTTCCAGATACAATCTCCACAATACATACAATAAAACTCTGGAAAACTAAGTTTTCAAAATGAACCTTAAACTCAGCTCTTTAGAGCTGTAATATTTGCCTAAGATTACATATGAATTTTTCAGAACTCTATAATTCAAAAATTGGCCGAACTTCCGCAAACTTCACCCCCCCACACACGTTTTTTGGGTTGGCTTTTATTTTAAAAACCAGGAAACCAGGAAAATTTTTAGGCCAAAGGAAAGCTTAAAGTGTGATCAGTTTTGTAACCTTATAAACAGGGCCACAAACATAACCCCTTAATAATGTGAAGAATAATATGTTTTTGATTTGACCTTACAATGTAAAAAAAAATAATGGGAGAGGAATGTGATAGTCTTAACTTCACAAATCCCATATGGTATGTTTATCATTTACCATATGTACAGTGTCTGATGTGCATACGAACGCTATGGATTTTAGGCGCTTTCTCAGACCAGCAGCTTGAACCTATCGTATCCCGCCGTTTCATGAGATACAAACGAGATGCAGAACACGCACCGTTTACTGTACAGGCATGGCTGTCTCCATGGTAAGTGGTATTTACATTACCAGAATTTAAGAGATACTTGTTAATAAGTGGTAGAAAGAAGCCAAACTACATCCCTTTCTTAAACTGTTCAGTGTTTTGGATGTCTTAATTATGTCATTTCATATTCTGAAATACACAAGGAAGGCAAAGTATCAAACATTATCACTTCCACCAAAGAGATATTTCATAAATGTACATGAAGACACCTCATCATTTCAGATATCTACAACCTTTTTGTTCAAATTCTGCCGTAATACAAAATTGAGAGACAAAATCTTCGAGCTCTCATTTTTCATCTTCTTACGCACAAACAGTAAAAAGATCTTTACTGGGTATAGAGACTCCTAACCATTAAGGTTCAGAAATAGAAAAGCAGCTCTGGAAAAAAGTGTAAAGAAACAAAGAAAGGGGAAAACCATTATGATAATTAGAGTTGTGTGAAACTTGGCTGTTATGGTATGTACAGTTCATCCAAACCTTTTCTTTGGCTTTGGTTCATATCCCAAATGTTACTTTGACTTCTGGGCTTAAAGGAAGCCAAAAACTCCAAGTGAAATGTTGCCAAATCCAACATATTTTTGCAGGTTTAGGGTCAAAACCATGCAAACCCACAGAGTTCCTCCTACCATCATAAATCAGTCTGAGTTTGCCAAAATGTTCTTTTCTGTTCTGCATAAACTTTTTCACTACACTCTTCCCTGTAACATTTAAGCTTTTTGCCATCAGTACTGCATTTTGTAACATGATTACATAGCTTCAGGTCTTAATGGCTTTCTTACTCTATGACAGTATGACAGTTGTCATCTTGTTTTCTTTTTTTTTTTTTTTAAATGACTCTTACGTGTTTTATTTTTAAATACTATCCAGTCTCCTATGAGTTTGTAGGGAGGCACAATCGAACAATCACCGGTCTTAGAGTGGATGATGCTGAATTTCATTAAACTATTCACTCTCTTTTCTGGGCCTTTTAAAAACAAACCAAACAGATTTTTACACGTCTTCTGAAAAAGATCATGACTTGTGAACTCATACAGAATGATTTAATTTTAGAAAAGGCACTTTGCCTATTCACCAACATACTATGTTTAGCCACATGCCCACTAATTCTACCACTTTTTAAATCAATTATCTTGATTTGTCCAATACAGACGTCATATGTAGAGGGAGTTTTCCTAAACTTACCTGGAACCCTTTTTAGAAACAGATATCACACTAGCCACCTTCTGATCCTCTGGTAAAAAGGAAATTTTAAGTTATACACTGGAGTTATAGATTCACATATTTCATCACTAATTTCCAAGAGGTTTAGAATGAAAACTACTTGTTTCTGACAGCAACTGGCCTGACCACAACCTCACCTTGCTTTGAGCAACAGGTTGAACTTGATGGTCCCTTTGAGGTCCCTTTCAACCTGAATTATCCTCTGATTCACTGATCCTATGATGATAGCATTGTTAATTTTGGTAACTGTTGTGTAATATCTTCTGCTGTAGCCTCACTCTGAGATAAATCTTCCAATACTTTGCCCATCAAACAGAGTTCCAGAAGCAGAAACTACCCAAGCTCCTCTTCTGTGAACACAGGAGAAAGAAATTTCTTTCATATTTTTGACCTCATGACCTTATTTTCTGAAAGCACTCTTTATATGTCTTGATTATCTTTGGCTCTATAGATTCTCTGGCAGGTTTCTGCCTTTTGACACATTGGAAAATTACCAGTTTGAATGCATTTCATGACTTACTCCTTATTGTGCTTCATGCATTTCATAGTCTGCCTATTTGTGCTTTTTACATTTTACTTGCCAGGTTTTATGATTCTGTTTTTCTCAACTGGACAAATTTCAGTTTTTTGAAAGATGTTTTTCTGCTTTTGATAGCTTCCTTTATCCTGCTGTTTAACTATGCTGGTTTCCATTTGGTCTTCCTAAAGTAGTTTTTGATAGGCGGTATCCATTTCCTCTGAGCCAATATAATTTTCTTTAAATAGCTTTCATGATGCCTGTAAAGCTTTTACTCCTTTCCCTGTCCTTTTTAATCAACTTCCTTATTTTTGTGCAGTTTCCATTTTTTAAAAACAGATACAATATATTTCTTGGTTCCTGTAGTTCCAGCATGCATAGTGAGTCCAGGTAAAATGTCAGCACTCTCAGTCCCCAGTTTTTTAAACCAGGTTTCAATTCCATTTTTTTAATCAGCACAGGCTAATACTCAGTTTCTTTATTTGATTGAAAATACTAAACAACTACATCGAGTAGTGTATCAGCAGTTAATATCAGAGATAGTCATCACAGCTGCACTGCATTTGACAACATAAGCTGCATTTTGCTTGCTTTCCAGCTTTACCTCATGAATTATGAAACTTCATTTGCACCAAGAAAAAAAAAAAAAAAAGAGAACTTGAAAGGTTCTTTGAATGGGGCATCTTGTCAAGGATACTGAAATAGTTTAGGAAGAATGAGACTTGTTGATATCTATAGATGCACCAAAACAAAATTCCCTAGGTATTCAACACTGGGAATCAAGACAAAGACATGGTATTGCAAATGCATATAAAGCCATTTGGATCATTTAAAAGATAAGAACAATAAAGACAAGCCTTTGTGCAAATGTTAATCAAGTTTCTCACAAAACTACATGGCTGAGAAATTGCCTGTCTCCTCAAGAACCTCTCAGTCAGTATGTGGTGGAAGGGGAGCCCTTCTCAGTGGCATCATCAGACATTAACTCCCCCCACCAGCCACAGACCCCTGAGCCATGTCCCTCCCACGATGCTTACCCAGCTCCAAGTGCCACCTTCCTGTCCCCTGAAACAGCTCACTGACAGCCCATGGCGAATAGGTCACTTCACAGGCAGTCCTCAGAGCCCAGACCTCAGGGAGGCAGGAGGATGGGGAAAGGTGAAGGGGAGAGGCTGCTCTCAGGGACCTGAGGGCACCAACAGGCCTTAATGGTCCTGAGTGGCATCACCTGGTGCCTTTCCAACCCCCTGCCTATAGGCTCTGGACCTGACTCTCACCTCAGCCCTGTGCTCACTCCTGCCTCCTGGATCACCCCCAGCTCCAGCTTGCTCGTTAACATGATCAGCATTAGCATCAAAATGTTTACACATGGTCCCTGCTTCCCTTATTATGAGCAGAAGAGTGCTACTGCAGCATAATTCTGCACTGGGAAATTGCAGAAATAAATATTCTTCAAATGTACTTTATAATGTCCTGGCTTTTCAAAGTACCACAGCAAAGTGAACAGGGGAAATCACTGCTTGTGGGATCATCCATGACAACAATTATATGAAACTTTCTCTTCTGGCTTTTAAGGAACATTTTCAGGATTTGAGATCAATTATTTCACCTGTCTAGTAGATAATTCAATATGTGTTTTAATTTAATAGGTACTTTAAACACATTTCAATTAGGTAAGGAAAGAATGTAATTTGCAGTTGAAAATTGGAATAAAGCACCTGAGAGAGCAATACATGTTAGTTTATGTCAGGCAGCTAAGTATAGTTAATAACTCATATCCTCCCACAATGGACTTCATCCAGATATCCCATGAACACATCCACAGCAAAGTTTTCTAGGTAGGAAGCTATTATTTCTTGTATTCTTGTGACAAGCTTATTTCACATCTAGAGAAAAGATACAGAAGAGAGGGAGTTTAAGATATCAGTTATCCTGCTTATAGCACTAATTATTTTAGCATTAATCAGTTTCATAAGAAAAAGGTGAAAAAAGCCATCATGGATAAAGGATTGAGGCCTATGCTGAAGGCACGAGAACCAGACAGCAGCCATCTAGCAGTCTTTTCTAATGTCTGTATTAAGAGAAGTAATGATATTTGCTAGGACTTGGCAGCCAAATGTTCTTATAAAAGAACACCCAGACAGAAAAGCCAATCCTGACAAACCTTACAGCTGACTGCAGAAGGACTTCCACACAAATTACAACTCCCATCAACAGATCAGATGTAAATGATGAATGACAATGGACTGTTTCCATTTGTACTAGAGATCTGCTTTCTCAATGACCTTTTAAGTTTATTTTTTGTCTGTACAGGGATTTTTTAATTATTTTTCTCTTCATGTGGGAAATCTTTGTCTGACAGGGCAGTGGCAAAATTCCTGTTAACTTTAATAGAGCCAGAAATTCACCCCATATGCAGGAAAAAACACAATTCTTTCTTCAAAATGAAGGGACTACAGAACTCATGTGACACACTATTCACGTTGTTATAATGTCCTTTGAAGGTTAAAACAAAAGGGGGGGGGTGTGGAGGAATCACATACGCCTGGCTTTTATCTTTGTCATAGCTTTTAGATGGATAAATTACGGTAGTTCTCAATATGACAAAGGTACGTGACAGCTAAAGAGTAGGTGTCAAATGCTTCTTTCATTATGCCAATATACAACTGTGAAAAGAGACATGACTGGCCGATACCAAATAATATTGCTTAATAAAATTCCACCCCACCAAAGAACAAATGTATTTGTAAAAGTATTTCTAATTCACATCACTAAAATATCCACAGAAATACAAATAATTAAAAATGTATTTTTTAGAAGACAATATGAAAAAGTTCTGCATTCTGTGCATAGTTTTGGTGTGTAAGATTGAAAATTAACATTTTTATAGTTCATCTACATCCAACTAATATTTTAAATTAAATTCATTTATCCCTATTGACAATTATGAAAAGTCATGGAAAAAACCTCCAATTTATTTAGTGAAAACATTGGGACTTCAACAATATCCATAACCTATCAGGTTTTCTCTAAGGTATTTCTATGCAAGGAGTCTTTTCTCAGACGCAGAAAGCTGAACAGATTGTTTCCCAAAGAAAAAAGAGAAATGGAAAAATACGAACAGAAGTAGAGGATCAAAGAAATGCTTGTTAAGGCAGTAAGGACCCTAGCTGTAACTTAAAAGAACAGATAAACATCAGCCTTCTATAAAATTTAATGTACTGTGCTCCAATGTTGTTTGTTGTTGATTTATCTGATTATCTTGGTAATCCAGGTTAAAAAAAAAACAAACCTGAATCCATTGTAAAAGAAATCTAAACCGCAGTTGGCAGTACTTTTTTTCTTTTTCTTCATATGCTGCTATTATTGATCATCCACAGAGAAGGGAGAGACAAGTAAAACTGCCTAGTTGCGGCAAAATAGTTAATGTGGTATGTAGTCTTCCTCGTCTTTCACATACGAATCTTCCGATAGCTCACCAGATCAAAAACTATATCAAACTGCACTAACTACCTCAATTAGTAGCAATTCATTAGCAAACATTTTTAGTACCATGAGTAACACACCACTTCAAAATCCTACCAGTAAACAGTCCAGACCAGTAAATGGAATACTGGATAGATGAAGTCTACGCTCCTTAATGGTGTCAGCCATCTGGGACACCTTGTAAACTTCATTCCTTATACCTCAGTTTCTTTCATTAAATTTGTTATACCTCTATTCTGTAAAATACGTTGAGATCTATTAATAAAGCATGTTACGTCAAATGTGTGGTTTCTTAATGGAACACTAAAAGTTTTATCTTTACCTTTAGTCACAAATTAGTATTTTCTGGCATCATTTGTGTACTGTTCTAACTTGCATGTATTGCAAAACAGCTAGGAACCAGAAACATTAACAATTTACTCTCATACTTCCATGGTTAAGATGACAATATCTGAATACGACTTTGCTCTAAGTGACTACAAATTTCAGTATGTGCTAACACTTGTTTATTTCTAATTGGATTTAATCTGATCACATTATATTTCTTTAAATGATGTTGTAGGGGACCATGTCAAAGGTCTTCACTTCTTTCTTTCCAGTCTGTAACATGAAGTAGTCTTTAAGTATTAGTGTATAAAGCTATTACAGAACACTTATAATGAGAGATAAGTGGTATAAATCTGGCTTATTAGCAACCAGCCAAAGTAATTCTACTTAGGCTTACCTCAGGCAGAACTTCTGTTACTGACCAGATGTAATAGTAACAGACTTGCATGCTATTCAAAATGATCTACGGAGAGTGACAAATAGCAACAACAGCTAGCACTGGTTGCAAATAGGTAAATACAACAAGACCAAATTATGAAACTAGCTAGAAATCTGAGCCTCCACAAGGTTTTTGAACACCTTTTTATATTGTCATCCAGCCTATCAAGCTTTCAACAAAAAAAGTTATAGCCCATGGATAAGCTACAAATATAACAAAGTACATAGAGACACAGTTTGCACTGACTTTAGCTAATCAGTTGTATTTTTAGGACAGGATTACTTATATATAGGAAATCAGCTTTCATTTGTGAAAACCGAAAATAAAAAAAAAGCATAGGTAACATTTTTAAGCAATTAAAATATTAAAGTATTAAAAATTGCGCTAATACAAATTTCCATTATATTGCTTTTATATTACAGGGTTAAGCTCCCTATATTCATCTTATGTTGAAGACAGCTACACAAATAGGGTCAGACATTTTATTGCAATTTCACTTTGCAGAATTTCAATCTAAATCATTGTTTTTGTCATGGATTATAATTTATGTAATATAGAGTGTTTAAATACATAAGTTAGTAAAATATTAGACGAGCTATAAGTCAATGTAAAAGTTAAAAATGAACTATACATGGAATGCTATATTGGACAGTCATGTGCTGAAATACTAACATCTATTATAATGAGGTTATTGATGTAGAGTTGACATATGACTTGATTTGCAGATGCCCTACTGACTAACCTTTTGCAACTATATCTCAGTGTAAACCTCGGGTAATTATTGCTGGGTAGGGAGAGTTGGTTTAACTGAACTATTTCTTTTGATGCATGTTGAATGTGATTGCCCCCTGGAGACTACAGGAGTCCCACATGTGTGAGTTATTACATAAATATTGGAGGGGAGAAAAAAAGGTGTATCACGATAAATTTTTTCCTGTTTCCTATTGTTGCAGTTTTGTTTTTTCTAACAGGATCTTTTTTTTTCCAGTGCCTAGCCATATATGCCCTCTTCTACTGACAAAGCACTTATTAAAGCACATAGTAGAAATAACTTATTTAATCTAAATATAAAATACTTGTCAATAATTGTAGTTCACAAATTTCTAAATACTTATATTAGAATATACAAATTTAACTTTGTTCACAAATCAAGATGTCCAGGTTTCATTCGTGGCTAGTCAGTGAATTCACATTACATAGACAACACTGAAAAACATCATGTTTCTGATTTAACTGTAGAAACTGAGAAAGATGAGAAAAGTCAGTTTTCAGACCTTCTGATATGGGATGCTCTAGAAGGTCTTATAATAGTGCAAAGGTTGTATTTGTATTAATAATTATATATAATGTTCTATAATAGTGTGTACTTGCTTAAAAGTAATAAATTGGGATAGTTCTAAGAATAAAATTCATGTTATTTTATACATACATATACTCACATAATGTCATAGTCTAGACAAGAAAGGACATGACAACTACATACAATACCTGTACTGATAATGTTTTACCCACTGAACTTTTTTTTTATACTACAGCTGGTTAGAACAACATAGCACAGAACACTGAGTCCCTTCTCTCAGCCCACCAATTATGACAAAGGAAACAAGATTTAAGAGACTGTGAGTCTAGTAGAAACTGATCTTCAAGTGAGATTTTCACAGATTGTCTATAGGGACATTTTATAACAAGAGTAGTTTTGGCTTCTGGGGATTACACTGCACAATGAAAACAAATGTCAAAGTAAATCCCCAAAGAAAAAAAACCACTTCTGGTATTGATCCTCAGACCTACCAATCAACCTTCCTGCCCTCTGTAGACTCTCAAATACTTTTCTTCATCTGAAACCTTTTAGAAATATTTTCTTCAACATAATCTTAAACTACTGGCTGAAGTTCAACACACGTTTCAGCAACACATATGGAATTTATCCACAACTTATGGAACTTCCACAGGCCAAGGAAGGAAAATTCCTAAATGTCCATCCATATTTACAACCTCAATTTATATTTATATTATGTTAGAAAGCTGCAGATAAGTACGCTAGTTGTGTCTTCAATAGTATTATATGTGTTTTAATTTTAGTCTGATTTTTATAACTACACACTTCTAATTTGCTAATCATCTTTTAATATAGTGCTCTACATCATCACAGGCTTATTTATGTTTTCTATTATCCACTGATTGAGTCTCCAGGCAAAGATTTTTTTTTTATAGATTAGTTATCAATGTATCACAGAAAATATAGTTTTAAGTCCTACTTTTTCAAAATATCTATTAAAAATTTATGTTCAGCTACGTGAAAATGACTGCTTTAAGAAAATGCAATTCCTGCCTTTTTCCATGATATTCACAAGAGAAAAAAAAAGTTCCCTGAACTGTGTGGTATTTATAATAAGCTATACATTTTGCCGAAGGCTGGACACTTTTGAGGTTGTAGTTATTTCTTACACTCTATCTTGGCAAAATCCAGCTATAATTAGAGAAGAGACAAATGCCAGAAGAAGTACCCATGAACATATCACTAATGCACACAATCATGTAATCTACTGTACCAGGTTCTCCGTTTGCTAGTCTATAACTCTTGCTTTAAAGGGGTAAAATTATTTCATATGTACATGGACACTAATATTCTTACAAATTAAGCACATTTCAGCTTAACCACTCAAATATGAAACTTTGCAGTCCCCAAGGAACCTATATTTTGAAAACAGAATCGTAAAAGAACATATTTTAGTTTTCAAGCAATAAATTGAAGAGAATTCTGTACATGTATTACAGAAAACTAGCAAAAAATACTGACTTTTACATGTCTTCATATATGGAGAACTTAGCCAAAAATTGCAAAAATTACTCACTTGCAATTGGAATCAACTCACTTGTTAAAAAGTATTTGCAACAGCTTGAACAAATGTATCCAGTCAAAAAAAAAATCCCAATTTAGTGTGAAACTTAAGAAGTAAACTTGCTGTTGAAAATATTTCTACATGTGCTACAATATTAAAGAGGATATCTACAACACAAGACCATCACAGTCTTCTATTTTAAACAGCAGGTGCATCATGAAGCTTCTGCTTTAATTGTAGAAAAGTTCTGGTAAAGTAATTTTTTAACTCACTACAATCACAATAAAAATAGGTTTCTATTCTGTATTTTCTACAAACAGGTCCATGGGAGCTTTAAAGGGAGAATTTCATTCTAGCTGTAGCTTACCCCATCGTCTGAATTTTTCACTGAACTGTTTCCCAAACCCTTATGATTCTTTATTAACTTACATGAAGAGTAAAATACTTCTTGCAGCTGATGCTTACACAGACTTGCAAAATATCCAGCTTTTACTTCAAAATATTTGTATCTGATAGCAGAATCTTAGCAAGAGGCAAGATCTTCACCAGCATTGCAGACCATATCTTAATCTTTCTCTTGCCCCTGTACATATTTCCAAAAGTCCATTTCAATCATATCTCACCTGTGTGTTCTGATTGCTCATAACATCAAAAAAGGAAAATCAAGAGCTGTCATCTATTTCCCCTTATCCTCTGCCCACAACTGAATGAGACGTAGAAAGCAATTTTACTCATCAGAGCTAGACCACAATGTGTTTTTCACGCATGCACATCATGAAAATCAGAGGGGAGTGGTGTAATAGGCAAAATCCCAATCTTATTTCCATCCTCCCCCACAAAACAGCCACCCTTCTGAAGACAGAAACATAAAAATCTCCTAAATGGTTGGAATTACATGAATTATACCTATTCCAGAGAGATATAGGTCCACCTTCAGATGCATGCTTAAACTAGAATTCACTTTTAATATAGTAACTTATGATTTTAACCTCTTAAAGGTTGAGTTTTCTCACTACATGTGTATTTCAGCACTAATAAATACAAAGCCATGTGTTTATGCAATGAATTCTCTCCTGCCTTATGTCAGCTACGTACACTAATGCCTGTCTGCATAACAATCACAACTGTTTCCTCTGCCTCGGAACTGATTACACTGCTCTGTTCATTTTTATTTGCAAGACTTCATCTCATGCCCTAGCTTCCTCTTTTTATTAATATTACTGTTTCAAAGTTTTTGAGACAATGCAGTAGGAAATACACTGCATTAAGAGAAAAATCATAATAAATTAATGCCAGGTATACCCCTTGTTTAGGCCATGCTCCTATTTTATTTTAAAAGACACAGACATAACATATAGTAACATGCCATGTCTTCAGTTTATTTTGTATTTCTAGAACTATTATGGAGACGGAAATTATACACACAGAGTGAAAAATAAAGAAACAAATCAAAGTTTAAGGATTCATGCTGACTAGCTGTGAAATCTCTTGGGAGCTATTTGTAGTGAGCAAGATATCATAGTAGTGAGCAAGATACCACATTCACGTGGCAAGAATCAGACAGCAGATTCTCTCTCTTTCGATAGGACCTTCTTCTATTTATTACCTAAGACTTAACTTCCAGTCAGGATGAAACTAGTGAAAAACTAGATTTCTTGCTTTGTCTCACTATGTCCAGTGATAAACCAAGGCTGACATGCTGGACTCTGTTTAAAAAGCGTGATATTTATACCTGGAAAATGTATGTGTATACACAATCTATTCACAGTACTTCAGGCTTAGAGCACTGATCAAGCCACCTGTATATGATATTTAAAATCCATGAGAACTACATATTGTCTTACTCAAAAACATGTACTTTAGTGAAATATCTTTTTTCAGCATGTGGATTGCCACCCAAAGAAAATCCAACCTACCTAAAAGAGGATTGTGACAAATAACCCAAGCATTTAAAACACTAGGAGAGTCAAAAAACTTTCCCAGCAGTTAAACCAGAAGAAAAGGTGGAAACACAGAAGCTGTGTAGATCCCAGCAGAATAGGGTATCAAACTTTTCAACTTTGTTTTCATCCTTGCACCTCTCTTATGATATGCATGCATTGGACAGTTTACATAAAGTTTTCAGAGAAGTGTTTCTAAGTACAGATATGATTCCATAAGGTTTGATTCACTTATTAAATCGATAGTTTACATTTATTAAAAGTATAATCAGAGAAAAGCATACATTTAATTCCCTTTGAGGCTATGTGATGAGACATAAGGGAATATTATTACATGCACATTCTTATTTTGTACTCTGGAGAAAATAAAGGACTTTCTTGTTGTTATTACAGCAGGTTTGAAAATCAGAGTCAAAACCAAACTCACTCAACATTCTCAATGTTATGCAAATATTTTCTTTCCCAATTCTATTGAGGTAACAGTGTTACTGGAACAAACATGTTCCATACAAGAATCAAGAAAAACTTATCTTGGGAAATAAACATGTCTCACATCTATAACACTTCAAGATCCTGCAAAGAGATTTGAGGAATTATGCACAACTTTATGACATAATGCCTGTATATTTCTTAGCTCAGCATTTCTCAAAAAAGCTTATCTTTTTAAGACAGACAAAAAAGAGAGAAAAATGAAGGCATGTTAGATACACCATTCCCAAAAAATGTAATGATAAAGTGTTCAAGGGCCAGATCTCCTGCTGTGATGCTTTATGTAATATATGACCATCACGTTTGGCAAGATTTGCACTGGTCTGCCCTTGATTTGTGGAAGGAAAAAGCAGAAAACCTCACAACTATTCTTCATTCCCAAGAATTAATCTGAAGTCTGGCTCCCTGATGTTTCCAATTTTACAATGATCCAAATAACCCCCAAAACCACACCTGAAGCATCACTCACAATTAAAGCCAAGGGAGACCAACACGAATTCCCTCACCAGCCATCCCAGGGCACTCTCGATCACAGTAGTGGCCCTGCAGTGCTGTGAGATGGGGCCATCAGAGGCTCAAACTTGACCTGCAAGCACTGATGCTAGGATATGAACTAGCTTTGAGAGACTTTTATCTGAAAAGGTAGTGAAAAGCATCACAAATATACATGATGCTACAAGCCTCAGGAACTATTACATACTACTGAAGCTTCAAAGAAACAACTGACTGCTGAACTTCATCAAACCTACCAGGAAAGCAAGTGGACAGTTGAATGGGTAGAGCTTCAGCCCCTACTTGAGTTGTACAAAATGGATGGCACTTCAACTGATTGCTTCAGTTTGCCCTTAATGACTCCCTGAATTATCCACAAACAATTATACTAGCTTTCTTATTATACCTTTTCCAGTATTTCTGCAAAAGGCATTGAGACTTGGCTAGGATAAATGCAATTTGACTAGTCTAATGGCTCTTCAATTCTCTTCTGAATTTATCACAGATAAACAATAAATATAATCAGGCCAGCAGCTCAATACATCATTCACAAACGTAACAAGTAGAGTGTAGACACAAGGAGTATAAATGCCTATAACACAGGGTGTTTCTACTAAACACAGTAGAAAGCATTATAAGCAGAAACAAGAAAAGGTGGTCAGATCCCCATGGTTTACTAAGATGTTAATTCAATATTTATTGAAATACCAACTAATTCTATTTTTAATTAGCAGATGCGTAGTACTCCCAGAAACTTGTTTTTCAAAGTATATCATATATCTCGTATTATGCGTCTTCCCACAAATCCCACCTCACTTATCCTTAGATCACTGCTGTTACATCATCTTATGAACTGCAATTTAATATAAAGAGTGACCAAGTATTCTATTCTGTCAGATTATTCATTATCCCGATTTGAATTCTGTATATGTTCACATCACTAGGAGAACTTCAGTTTATACTTTGTTTCCTGGGGAAAGTATCAGACCCTTGGGCTTGTAGGAAAGAAAATAGATTTACCTATACATAGTGCTTTATATGTATCCTTTTGAACACATGCATAAATAAGTTCAAACTGAGAACATTCACAAATGTAGCTGCATATTCAGACATGTGGAAAGCAAGTGTGTTCCAACAAGACTTGATGCTCTCACCTATTACTTGTAACTACCTTACACGTATAAAACAACTAAGCCATACCAGTGAAAAACTTTAAATCAAAATACTCTCCTATCAGCAAATAAATGCACATCAGACTCATGGTACCTCTACTACTTTACTTACAAGGTTCACTACAGTATTTATATCAAAAAACTAAAAGCTCCCCAAATCACGCAGAGAAAGGGAAACCTCAAGCTTCCAATACGTGAGGCAGGGACACGTCTCCATTTATGTAGAATGAGCATTTACTGGAACAATGAATTTTGTGATTAATTTTTGAAAGCAAACCCTAAAGAACTCCCACAGAGAATAACAATTCCTTTACCTCACAAGAGCAACAGGAAAAAAAACCCACCCAGATACTACCAATACCCCATCTTCCTTAATCTTATGAAAGAAGCAATCATACAGGGACACATGTTATCAAGCCCATTTTACAATGGGCTTCTTGAAGGTATTTGTCTCCTGTACCTGCTAGAGGAAAACAACTCTGTATCTTAATTTGCTGGGGAAGGAAAAAGCTGCCAGATATTCAACAAGTTTGGCTGCTTTTCTCCACTCCTCTCCATTCACTTTGCTTCCTTAGGGATTTACTTGAACACATCATAGTGCTGGAGAGTCAAATTTCTACTTGCAACTGCACATCTCCAGGTTTCTTATGGCTCAATCTGTGAAGTCAAACAAGCCATTTTTGTTCGGGTGGATTTATCTCCTCTGTGATCCATGCAGTGACAGCCAGTCTAATTCACTACAGAAACAAACTGCAATGAGTGAATGCATCCAGCCCTGCATGAACACAACGGTCAACATTAAGAAAGGCTTGGGAAGAAATAAGCCAAGGAAATAAGGAAACATTTTAGACACAGGAAATGTAACAAATAGTTATGGCAGCAAACTGATGAGAGCAGCAGATTGCCTGTTTTGCTTCTGCCAGAGAAGGCAGGATAAGGTGTACCAGCAGCCAGCAGCACAGACAACCAATACTCACTTCCTCTGGTTGTTCTTGCAGCTACTGGAGGAAGAGCAGGAGAATGCAAAGCACCTACTGATAGGCAGCAGCAGCTGGGATCCTCTCTTTTTCACTTTCCCAGCAGCTCAGCAAGTGTAGGATGGGCCACAACACATACAAACACACATTACTGAAAGTAGTAAGTTGAAGTACACAATGATGCTACATCTGAGTAAGTAAGATAAAAATGATCTTTGCTGAGGATTGTAGATTTCACCATTACCCTGTTAGACCATCTATCCTCATGCTTTTAACCCACAACATATGCATGTACAGAGAGCTAATAAGGATCAAATCACCCTCAAAAAATTATCTGTGTATGCAACCAGATGATGATATCCCTGCTAATATAGCATTTCACTCCCAGACAGTGGAATGTAATGTGAAGAGCTACATCTAGAAACATAGAACAGGAAGGGGCTCATGGGTTTCAAATGTTGTTGCATTTGATCTCCACACTGGAAAACATGGCAGAACTTGTGTTATGCAACTGAATACTTTTGAAACACTACATTGTATTTTAGAGAGCTAATCACGCAGATATGTTCAGTTTAAAAAAAGAAAAATAAATAAAAATCACAGCACGCTACCATTTGATCGTCAAACCTGCTAAACATTCATAACCACACCATATAGCCTCACTGGGGTTTGTGGATATAATGCTGTGAATAGCACAGCAATAGAATTCAGAAAGGATAATTATCCTCCTATTTTTCTGACTCTTCAAAACAAGCTGTAAAGACATATTTGCTTCTAAATAAAACAATAAAATAAATAATATAAAAAATAAATAAAATTAAAAATAAAATAAAAGTCCTTGTGATGAGAGGGCTTCAAATTCTATTGTTTTTTCCTCACCCTAAATAGCAAATATTTCATGGATGCAACTGAAGTCAGTAGCGCATCCTCTGGTAGGAAAGGAGAGAGCCATCAGCTCTTTGTAGGAAGAGATTCATTAAACATCCTGGAAGACATACAGTGAAACAGAAGTGTAATTTCTTTGATGATTTTAAAACACAATTGAAAGATAAACTCACTTGTAAATGTTGAGAGTTGTCAGTCATATTGTCCTCTCGCCTACGAACTTCTTCCAACAACTGTGCATTCTTCTTTTTCTCCAGTTGCTGATTGTGCTTGAGATTGGCAACCTTCTTGTTTTGGTCCTTCATATGTCTAAGAATTGTATACACATATGCACCAGTGTTAATGACTGCAATCACTTTTTTTTCGTCTATAAATTGACTTGTGACTATGACACAGGACATCGATTCTCCAACAGATACAAGTATTACAAGTATCAGATGTAAACAATAAAAGTTCATCTTGTTTTCAAAACAGTTTTAATACCATCAGATTATACAATGGCAAAGCAACTATTCAGGCCTAAAAGACTTTTTTCTTTTATTATTTGCTCATAAATACAGATGTTCTAAGCACTACACAGAAAAATTGTTGTTGTAACAGAGGGAGATTCTCCAACAGTCCTTATACACTTAGTGAGTTCCAGAACAATTTTAATGGGTCCTTAAGTAGCATTAATTTCAAAGGAAGCAGAAGGTGAAGGTGATGACTAATGTATGTTGTGAAATTCTATTTCTGAAAACCGGGACTATAAATACAACATTTCTGAGGATTAAGGTGTGATGGGGTAGAAGGTCAGGTCATAAATATGCCATGAAGAATAAAAGATACCTTCACAAATAGGTTTGCACATAAGAAAAACATTACATTTCTATATTTGTTAATAATAAGACTTCTTTCTACAGAAGACTATCAACAAATAGATTTATGAGTAACTTCTAATGAAAATGAAACAATCTTTACCAACGTTACATATTTTCTTTTGCTAAGACTGTACTCAATTAAAAAAAAAACAAACTCAAAATTAAATTGTTTCAATGTTTAATTATCTTTTCCTGTAGCTCTTATTCATCAAGTTACCAGAGGCCATTCTGATACTTCGCACACATACTTTTAAGAAAGAAGGCAAGCTGAATTTTGTCTGGCAGACACTGAAAAAATATCTTTCCAGTAATGCCTTCTACCTGCTTGGATTCTTAGACATTATTTTCCCGACTTTGTTTGACTTTGAGGAATTTTCTCCCTTTTATCTATATAAAAATAAAGTCATGTGCAAATTCCTAATGAGATCTACGCACTAATCCTATTTTGGCAAATGAAGAGAATATTATTCAATGCCCAAAAGGATCACTGAAAATGTCTCTGTTGCTCCCACATTAGAACTTTCAGTTTAAAAAAAAAAAAAAAAAGGAATACATTCCTTGCTGTGATTTTATTATGGTAAAGAAATTAGATGATTTTATATTTGCTTCGATTACTGGTTTGTTCGCCCTACCACTGTTTTTCTCACTACTTATTTATACTGAAAAATTAACAATCAATCTCTAATCAATAAATGTTTCCATGGTATTAAAGCCTTAGAATATACTCCACATAGAAGTTTGTAGGTACAGCACATAACAGAAAAGCTAATCTATTATTACTAAAAAAAGTAACTTCAACTTGGCTAGAAAAAGTAGGTACAGATAATTCAATAAAAATCTTTACTTTTCAAAAGGATCTACATCAAGCTCACAGACAATTTTTTTAAAAGACAAGTACAAAGTTGTCCATTTGAAAAACAGATTTTTCCTATAGTTGTGTTCAAGAGTTTGCATCAGCCTGTTAAGGCACAAACAGGAGGATTAGCCTCACTGATCATCTGTTTCCAGCATTTATCTTTTGTACTCAATTTTGTAATGCTAGAAATAAAATTTGTGAAGACTGCATATACTGTAAAAGCTAAAAGAATCCCCAACAAGACATTGTTACCAGAAAATAGAACAGTTACAGAGAAAAAAAAAAACAAAACCCATCCTTTTTAACTTAATTTTTTTTAGTATAATCATTTCTATATTACACAAAACAGTGACTGGAAGATGAACAGCTGAGCTTCTCCAGACTGAATGAATTCTGTTCAAACCTTAGCCTGTATCTTCCTTAAATATTCTCAAATATTTTTTATAGTACCCAGATATAGTTCTAATAAACAATACAACTAAGGCTCTCTCTCCTCTAGACATACCTTTAACAAAATGACAAGAATCTTAAGAAACACTGCCTTTTTCCCAGCTCAAAGAGAACATCAGTACAGCACTACAGCTTTCTTTTGGTAGATTTCTGGCATCATGTTGAAATACCCAAATTCAGTTCACAAAAGAATACACTACACAATAGTCAGAAGAAACCTGCCTACATGAGACCTACCTCAATAGGCTTGGGAGTATAGCATAAATCACCAGTATATCATAGTGTTGTAATAAAGGCTAATTTTCTGAAAAACACAACACTCTGCCACAGCTATCCAATAATACGCAAGGAACATGACTGCTAAAAATAGCAGGGATGATGCTGAAACTTTTTTCTAGGTCTTAAAAAATATAATGGATTTAGCTATTGAGTTGTCAAATTTTTACTAAATTTCCTCAACAATTTTAGAGTGATGCCCTTTGTCTTAGTAAATCAAGTATTAAAATACATTAGACGCTCAGTGCAGCTCCAAGTGAAAATCAGTTCTCTTTCATGGGTCCATGTTGCATAATTGTAAGCACAGACCTAACCAGCATAAAACAAAAAATTAATATTAAAAAAAATTACTTTCACAACTTCATATATAAATGTGGTATTTGGCAGAATTTTTGGTGGTGTAATATGACTTTGTGCTGCTAAAAATATAAAATAGTTTTTAATCTAATGCTGAGTAAATGATAAATTAATTTATATTTAATCTCTGTAAGACTTCAATTTTATGCGAATGCTAACTGCTTCTTTCATCACCCTTCCCTCTCACAACTTCCCATTTGAGTTTCTCTCTAATGCCACACTGAAAAGTAGAACATGGTAAAGCTGCAAAGGAAAACATCTGGTGCCTGTGATATGCAAAATCTTGAAGAGAAGGAAATAAAAGAAAGCTGTGTCATAGCCTCTCTTTTTTCCACAACTGACTACATGCTTATGGAAATGAAAAGAAAATGCTACAGTTAAAAAGCCTAGCTGAGTAGTTTTCTTTTAGGCCTGCATTAAAGGTACAAGAGGAGTTCAACAGAGGAAATAAATACAAGAACATATTTCCCCCCATTTTTAAAATTTTTTTTTAACAGCAAATGTATCAAATACAATCCTCGATTCCGTATATTTTTCGAGTATGCTTGCTCTGGTATTTTTTCACATGTCTTTGTTTCTAAAACACTTTGGGATAAAATAGGAGATTAGGATAAGTAAAGATTACACATGAGAAACTGCAAAATATTTGGAAACAGCACACAATCAGCACAAAATATCAGATGCCATTACCATATAGGATATAAAATACCCACACAGTTTACTAGTAGCTATGCTGATATGCACAGTTGAGTCTACATTATTCTTTATCATGAGGAATCAGTTTCATGTGTTCTGCTACACTGATTCAATTTAAAGCTATAAGACCACAAAATTAATTAGACAAAATAAAATAAATAAATCATTACTGTTTAAGATATATGTCTTCAGAATTGGAAATGTATGCTGCAGGGGTCTGGGCAGTAGAATTGATCTTACCATCACACATTAATCATATTCTGGGACTAAAACATGTGCAAAAGTATTATTGTTTGATGGTCTAACTGCTCCAAAGCAGTAAGATGAAATCCACAGCTTTCTGATTTTCATCTTTAAACATGGTTAAAGTTCATTTTGAAGTTGGGTATCTATTATCTTATAGTGAGCTGAATTCTTTACCCACTGAGCTGGGTGTTACAGTAATCTCAAACTAGTTATTATAGAATACTATGCTGTGTTTGGAATTTTACAAACTTCACAATAACTGGCAAGACTGTCTTCAAACTAGTTCTAAAGCACTCAAGCCCAGAGCACACTGAAGTGGTCCCAACACCACGTTTGGCTTAAAAAAACGATGTCTGAGTTTATCACATTTAAGAAGGAAAAAAGCAGTGTAGATGACTAACACCTTACACAGATGCTTAATCTTGGCCAAACATTAAAATGGCTGCTAATGACACTTTTTCAGATAACAAATTTAAATGAATGGCTATAACCAGTCAGAAATTGTCATAAAACATCTAGCAGCTTCATCTATGGACAAAAAAAAGAATTCAGAGTGAATCTAAGCTGTCTTCAAAATGGAGCTAGAATGTAAGCGTATCTTGAATAGTTAAAAAAAAATAGTTACAGACTGAAGGAGTTAATGGGCATCTTCCAACTCATTTGAGCATTCAATAGAGAAGCAGTACCCAGAAAAACCCCATGCCACCTGAATACTAGATGGCAGTGACATTGGAATTTAATAAAGAAGAGATGAAGAACACCAGATACAAGAAAAAAATCTAAATAAAATTTGGTTATTCTAGTACATTAGATACTGTTTCATTCCTAGCGAAGAGAAGAAGATTATATAAAGTAACACAGTTCTGTAGAAACTACCTTACTGAACATTAAACTGAGTTTATGAATTTTTTAAACCCAGATAAGCCATTGCTCTGAACTCTAAATACACAGTAGACTGTAGCCAGGCTACTCCATTAAAAATCAGCCAGTCATAATTCCCTATTCCTCTTCATCAGTTTTCCTGATCTGGGATAATTTTCTATAATCTTTCTCAATGCACAGAATGATCCAAAGCCATTAATTTACAACTCAGCTGGGGGTGCAAAATCAGGTATCTAAACCATAGCAATGTCTTAATCTGTTTTCCTCAGTATCCAACAACTTTTTCAGAAAAAACAGCCTTAGACTGCCAACACAGGAATCAATAGACTGTAAAAGATCTGATTTCTGATACTGCTGAAGAACCATCAAACTACTACTGCTAAATATTTAGGTACACTTTGAATATCATAGATCCAAACAAGACAGGTGAAGGGAAAAGACAAAAAAGTCTTATACAGCCCTATAGCTTCATCTCTTGTGAAATCCGGACCAAAGAACCTAGAGTCCCTTAATCTTGCTGTGCAAACACCAAGATGCCCTTACATCAATTACACTAGCTGTTTATTCTATTTAATTTTTTAAATTGAAATGTCTTTTTAAGAAATAGGCATCAGTGCCATGGAGACCCAGACCCTTGATCAGCAGAAAGAAAATATCAAAACAGTAGCAGCACTTAGCTCTTGCTGGTTTGAATATCACTAATTGTAATGACTATGAGTAACCATGTTCCTTTGTGTTTTTTTCTTGTTTTTCTGGAATAGCATACAAATTGATCTCATAGTCTAACTACAGTACATTTAATTCCGTCACTACAACTTTTTAAGACAAATATTAACATTTAGTTTCCACATATATGTGAGTATCTTTCAAATTTCATTTTACAGTAGTGCATAACTGTTGTCTGAACTCCAATGCTTTTATCTCTGATAGCTATAGAAAATCACACTATTTCATTAAATTCCCAGTTTTAATTAGCCACCTGGGTATCTTGGCCAAAAAGTTGGTAATGTTAGCCAAAACTAAGTGTTACATGCTTAGTATAGCCTTGACTCTATTTCATAAAGATTTTTTTTTTACCTCAAAGCATCCAAAAAATGCAGACTTGTAAAATACTCCCAAGAGCAAAATCTGTAACATTTTCTAAAGGAGTATGTCTCTGTAATAATTTTCATCACATTAAACAGCATTACAATGTGACTAGCTGTCTGAAAGTCAATCAAAAAATTTGCCAGTATGTTAGGACCCCATAGTCCTCAACAAATAAAAAAAAATAAAAATCAGAGTGCAATAAATGTACCAAATAATGTTTTAATGAAAAAAAAAACAACTTATGAAATGTGACAATATAGTCAAAACAAGCAATTTCTACAAAATAGGAAAGTCTCAATAACACATTTTAAAATTTAATCTAGTATACATATTTTAAATAATCAATCAACTTCATTTATTGTTTAGGCATGCACTAGGTAGAACATGACCAACATGATTACTTGAAAATATTTCTTTTCAGCAGATCATCTCTTTCTCCTTTATAAATAGTCCATACCTTTACAAACAATTCACATACATGAGCAATGAAACAAATCTCGACTTTTACTAGGCACTCTGGATCTCAGTAGCTAGTCATGCAGAAGACCTGATCCTGTAAATCCTGTCCATGCGAATGTCCATTCTGAACTACATTACTCAGTTAGACTTCACAGAAATATTTCCAATAGTTCAGTTCTCTCTGTCAAGAATCGCAGTATGCATAGGTCTCCATTTAATTTATTGAGTCAAGACTAAACCAACAGCATAAGGGTAATTCTTTATAATTCAGATCCAACTCCATTGAAACTCATAAGATAGAATTTCCATTAATACATGAGCAAAGTTAAGTATTGTTTCTGCCATTTTCCTGGAATACAATTCTATTTGCTACAACCTGAAAAACAAAGATGGGTTAGACTCTAGCAAACTATAAACATCACAAGAGTCGTTAAGAGGTTACTGACACACTCCTGATACAAGGACGCTGTTTATTCACTTACAACCCATAGACAGATTTGTCTGGGGAAAAGAGGTATTATGAAGATAAGAAAGCCTATAACCACAACAAGCTGAAATTTTGATATGACAATGAAAATATAACATGCCTCAAATAACCATCATCTTTCTAAAAGAAAGCCCTCCTGATTGACTGCTAAATTTAGTAAGTTAGACTGCAGTGACCTTAAGATTTATGATATGCTAATAAAAGTCTAAGTAGTATCTTCCTGTGCTGTCATTTGCATTTACAAAAATTTCAGGTTTGTTTTGTGGGTTTTTTTAATCCAGATTCTATAACCTAAAGAATTATTAGTATCCAGAACATCTTTTAAAATCTGGGGGCTTTCCCTATTCTTAACCTTTTTTATTTTCTTTTTATTAGCTTGTACAATTGTCATTATGATAAAAAAAAATAAAAGAATTCCTTAAATGCAAAGCCAAAAGCAATCATCCCAGGCATTAAGAAATTAATTACTTTGACACAGCCAGCATGTCCAATAAAGCTGAGCTTCAAAATAAATTTTATTCTTTCCCTCTTGATGGCAAAAAAATTATATTAGGACTGACCCTTTTATTAATGATGTAGATGATATTCGGAAGCAAATCTGCTTGTATGTTCCAGGCCAAATCATTCATTTAGCTTTCTGCCCTCATATAAAATGGCAGAGAGTAAGGATCATAACCACAGGAAGAAAACATTAAAATTTATTAACATATAAAATAATAACATTTTATTTCATAAGCATTTCGCCTTTTTCTTTGTAAAATGAAATCTGACTGCAAAACTGCAAAGCCATCTCACTATTATACACAATAATTTTTTTCTGTGAGCCGCTGACTAGCAAACATGTCATGTTACAGCAACACAGAATGTAACTACTCATTGCTAGTGCATTTGTTAAGAATGAGAAAAGAATTAGTATGTCCCAAGCTGCCCAGAAGAAGAGCATTCCTCCTTGAAGTAACGTGTGTCGCAACTGCAGTACCAAAAAGCACAAAGGGAAAAACAAAGGTACAAAGCAGCTGCCTGATTCTCCCAACAGAGAATCTTCAAAACAAAGAAAAATGTATATATGTTTGCAGGGCTAAAAGCATCAGTGTGATGACCTACCAAAACTGATCCACAACCCAAAGTGCATATTCACCACTAATACAATATACTCTACCCGCAAAACAAGCAACATAGGTAGAATGGAGCCTAAGAAGGTCCGAAAGCTATAATTAATCAAATTACCACTTCTAATATGTTTCCCCCTCCAGGGTAATTTTCATTTGGGTTTTGTCTCTTTGGTTATTCCAACAGTCTGATGAAAAAGCTGCTATGAATATCTGTTACTTTGTTAAAAACAGTGCCAAAACTTGTAATACTTTCTCTGCACAGCCTCTTTATTCCATTTGATAACACCATACAATGCACTCAAATTCTGAAAATGTAAGGCAGATAATTCTTCTGCTTTGTTTGAATTTGGAAGACTTTTCTGCTTCAAATGTGAAAATTTGACAGACCAATATTAAAAGCTCAGGGGGGGGGAGAGAAGATAAATCATTCCTTGATTTTTGTTTAGACAGACTCAAAAGAAAAAAAACCACTTTTTGTTCCCTATGTCTGTTATCATAAAGGCCACAGTTGGGAGCAATAATTTGTCCCCAAATTCCAAAGGATTCCTTTTTGCATGTCTGACTAACCTATTACCATATTATAGAAAAAAAAAATCCTGTCTCACCTTTGCCCCTTCTTACCCTCATAATTCCAAAGCGGAAAATCTAGCAGATCTTATTCCCACTCTTTTCCTTTTCTTTATACAAGAACTGTATTTTCCCTTCTGTACTTTCCACTGAAAAGGAGAAGGGGCAAGACTTCAACTGCCTGAACTAATTGCCTTTATAATTGTTTAAACTCCTAAGCTGTGTAAAAACATAACCTACCACCCTTCAGATGACCCAGTACCACAATTTCATTTTTACAGTGGTGATATCTGATCTTGTAACTGAAAAAAATATCCATTCTACAGTGATATAAATTAGAGTAGCTCAGTTTCTTCAGCACATCTATTATAATACGGGATGAGGAGGGAAGTTCGAGTGGGTGCCTCCTGAAGAGACAGGAAAACGCTGTCACCCTGGGGCTGGACTGCCCCTGCTGCTACAAAGGCTAACAGGGGACAGACACTAAGACCTTCCCTTATTAAATAAGCTTATGACAACCAAGTAAAATTTTGTTGCTTTTTGGACAAGAGAATTTGGAGGAAGGTAATACTCTATGGATAACCTTGGTAATTACTTTATCTTTTGGTTATAAAGACCACTATTCTGCTTTACATTTCAGAGAATATTATCACAAGAAGCTAATATTGTCATCTCTTACTGAAGAAGAATGCTTGATCTTTCTGCCATTCACCTGAACGAGACTACGGCAAACTCCACGTCACAGTATCTGAGAAGAATGAGAAGCACCTTCTGTGTTCTCTCTATTTTGATATAAAGGATTGGAATCAAAATGACCAGTGCAAACAATGGACAAAAAAAATAATCCAAACACTAGTTTTTAAATCTCCAAAGAATTTGATTCCCACACCCCTAATTCTCCAGTTGAATGCAAAAATGCTGTAATGCCTAGAGTTACCAATTAAGATAAATTAATTTCAATATATTCAATCTTTTAATTAAATTCCCAGCGCCTATTACCAAAGGATTACATAGCTATTTCTGTCTGCAGAACAAAAAGCTTGTGGCCAACACAGATCCATAGATCTTTAAAAACACAAGGCGATTCTATTGCTGGGTTAGGAAAAAATAAAAATAAAAAAAGCCACAGATTCAAATAAACCCTGTTTTTCTTCTTCTTCTTTTCCCCCCTTTAAATCTCATTATTTCAAATGTTTGAAGCCTGTTTTAAGATTTCTTAATACTCAGATTATGATAGTGCTTCAGTGTGACAAGTATTTTGCCTCCAAATGCACTGCAAAAAGATACTGTTGCCTTGAGAGAACCAAGAACTCTGCCTGGTAGAAATAAAGCAAGTGTCACAGAAGTCACTGAAACATTTCTCACCTCAGAGACAAAAACGTGGGAGGAAGGATTTACCTAACATACAATCTGGGAAGTTTTCCAAAATCTTTGTTTAAGAAGTGTTTAGTCTGACAGAGTTCCCGCCAAAGCCCTAGAGAGATGCTAGAAATATCCACATGAGGATAATGCATGAATGAAAAGACCTACTAAAATCCTGTTCCAAACTATGGTTCGTATCATTTTGTTTCAACACATATCTGCCTGCAACCACTGAAACTCCAGCACAGTGCATTGCACTACTGTCTTTCTCAGCACATTCTTACTGGATGACACTTTATACGAACATGTGTGAAATCCATACCAGAAGAATCATCTATCATACATCTATCTTGTACACCAAGAATTGTTCTGCATTTTCTTCTGATGTTCTTCTTTAAAAAAAAAATGAAAACTGCTGATGACAGGACACTAGATGAGAAGGATATTTGATCTGATTCAATATGGCAATTGCTTGCTCAGCTATTTTATTAATTCATACCATTAGCAATAGCAGTAACCAGTAACTGGAAATAGTTTGTTGCCTGATATTTGCAACCAAGGAGTTGCAGTCCTACTGCTGCTTCATAAGGTTCCTTCCAGCTGTTGTCCAGGTAAGCTTTTTTCTTTAAAAAAACAAACAAAAAACCAAACAAAACCCCCTGACAAACAAACAAACCAACCCAAAAAATACCCCCCAAAAATCCTTATCAACTCCTGACTGTCCAGTTAGTCTCTGCATCCAGCTGTTACACAGCATGTCCAGCTCAGCTTGCCAGCAATCAGGATCAAACCTCCTCTGCTGCACTTCGTGTTTCATTGCAATTTCCTTCTGAATCAAATCTTTTGACTGCAACTCCTGGCTCAACCTAGCAGCTCTCTCGATCAATCCTGCCATTATCATTCAATATATAAATTAAACTTTCCATGTTTTTGCAGTAACCTCTTCAGATCTCCAAATAAATCGGATACACTTTGTACGATTTCTTGTTTTGACATACTAACTTCCCCTTATTATAAATTCAGATCAGAGCATTTCAAGCCACTCACAATCACATTGTCCAGGCATGTTGCTCTTGCATTATGGAAGCAAATAATATGAGTGGAAGAAGTGGTTCCACCAACCAATTCCTAAATTTAGTTCCCCTGTCTCTTTTCAGTCACAGCTTTTTGAGGGTAAGCTGTACTATCTCACAATGATTCTTCGCACACACACCCCTCCACGGTACACAAAGAATCCTGACAGCATTGCACCCAGGCAGTTACCAAGCTCCCCAGAAGAGTGCTGCATGGCTATTTATTCACACATTCACGGGGTCAAGAAATATGCTCTCTGGATCCTCTCCCTGGGGAAAACTAGTGGAAGCACCAGGTCTAGAGAAGCATAAAAAATATTGCTCTGTCTTGGGATTAATAACCTTGAAACAGAAAGAGTAGTAGTTCCTTATGTTCTCTCTTCCCCAACACAGAATTGTGGTGTCAGGTCCAACCCATTTCTCCTTTCTCCTCATATCCAGTTTATGCTGCATATTCAGAGTATTTGCAGAGTATGTACACTCCAAATCACAACCCCCCCCAAAAAAAAGCATGACTGAGAAATCACTAAATATCCTTCCTAATTTAAAGATAATAATTTTTGAGACAACTTATCTCAGCCTCTGTGTGTCTTTAAGCAAACTGAAAGGGCAAAGTATAGAACTGATAATAAATGAATAATAATGCATTCTCTTGTCCCAGGGATCCATTTGTATCTTTTTATTGTTTATCACAATGATTTCTGCTTATTTTCTAATATATTATTTTACCTTTTTTTAATAAAGCAGAATTCCAAGGAAATAAACTTTCTGCTTCCATATTTCTTAAATATAATCAATAAATGCACATAAATTCAAAACCACACATGTAATCAGAAAAATCTACATAATCTCAATTCTTCATCTCTTTCAAAATGTTTAAATGTTAAAATGTTCACAATGCTAAAATGTTCATTCTGTATGTGTAGCAAACAGACTAAAACAGAAAGAAATGACAACAATCTGCCTGCTATCCAATGTGACAGCTATGTTTCTCACTCAGAATAACCAGTCTCTCAGAAGAGTAATGTATATCACAGATTCTCTCAGTTTTCATTAGTACACTATCTCAATTTCTCCAGGGAAATTATCTTTGAACAACATATCACTCTGCCCTTGGAACCATCAAACTGACATTTGACAAAACTGTGGAAGGCTCATAAGTTAAATTTAAAACTCTGTTAAACCTTGCCTTACACATCACATTGAGCTTTCGTCTCCCACAGAAGCAATTAGGAAGGCAAACACCAGAGGCTGGTGGGAAAATTTCTAGCACTGATCAGTATATTATACGTGGAAAAAATATCCATCTTCTCTTTATCTGCAGCCAGAAAAGTTTGGGGAGTATATAAGCTGCTGTAACCTAAACGAAAAAAAACCCAAACCTTACTGTACTGGTTCCTGTGCTCAGAACATTTATTATTGTATAGGTAGATGCACATGGGGGTAAGGGGTTATGCCAATGTATTCCATTTTCTTGATTGCCACCAATGTCAATAGCCCATCTAGTTATAAAACAGATGCAGTATTTTTCTGATCACTCAATCCTATATAAATAGAGTTGAACAAAATGACAGGTAAGAACATATTGATTAGTAGAAATTAAACGAATTAATAATTGCTTCTTAAATGAAATTTTGAACTTAATGACGATTCAAGCTGCAAAAACTTAACACTTCACTGAAATCCCATAATAAACTCTAATCATATGCTACAACTTATTTAGGACTCTAGGGATCAAAAGTTGGCAGGGGTATGAGGACAGTTTGCTTCAGCAAGGTCAGCTGTTTTTTTAGGTCAATAAAACATAACAGAAATTGCACCTCCAACTGCTGAACAAATGTTTCTGCATACCAATCATTGAATTCCAGTGAAACCAACCATAATGACAACCACACAGCATAATACCTTTCTTTAAGCCCTATTTGGCTGGAGAGATTTTCAATCAATGTTGAGTATGTTCTGATAGAAATGCCAGAGTGGTCATATTCAGGCAATAATTTCATCACAGCCAACTCCAGAGTAAACACAGTTAATTAATCTTTGGAAGAAAGAAAGAGTCTGAAAATAAATTGAGTATTTTCATAATTCAGGGGTAATAACTATCCAATCCAGGACATTAAAATGGGGTTGTAGTAGACAATAAAGTCTACTTTAGTGTTTATCTGATTCATAACTGCAATCAATAAGCCTCTATTTTCAGAAACAAAATTTTCCAGCTGGAAAGTAACTTGCAATTGCGATGTGCATTAAAGCACATCAGGAAAAAAAAAAACCCTCGTCTTGTCAATCTTTTCATAATGAGCCATCCTTTGCCAAACTGTTCGAAGGCATCCATGTCAGAAACTCTGACACATCTGAACCGTGAAATGTGAACTGTGCTCGGTTTTGAGACTAAGATACCAAAACTCTCTTAAGCTGGCAAGCTCTGCTTCTATATGAATAGAGAACAATGTTGTGAAAAAAGTATACATTGACATAAAAAAATCTGAAACTTCAGATCTGAACATATGATATAGGCAGATTGCATTACATTTGCCATGATTCTAGTAAAAATGTGCTGCATGGCAACCTGATACCTGGACCATATCTGCAAATGCAAAATTTTGGTACACGAAATCCATCTGGAAAGTCTTTGCAGTAAACACTCTCATTTATACTCCAGTCCGATTGATCTATGAAGAAATAAACACTTTCTACCTTGATAATGATTGAAAACCAGGTGTGTTCCTGCCTAAAGCAAAGCTTCTTCAGTACAGGAAGTAAAACTTTGTGCAGGTTTCAATCACCAACTTAAGAAACTGGAAAATAAGGGATGAGCTTAAGAGTATAGAACTGTCTTAAATACTTGTCACGGGAAAAAGTAAAAAAACCAGCCAGACTTTGAAACAAATGGGGAAAGGAAGAAGCAGGTGAGCCTGTAGTCCAAACCATATAAAATTATTAGTTTCTAAAATACCAAGTAGATGTTTTAAGACTTCACTAATTTACACTTTACAACATGAGAAAGAAAAACTAACATCAAGGTCTACTAGGAGACTATAAAAACTTTGACGATCAATTTTTACTTTCAACAAGGACCACAAGACATAATACTTGATAAAATTATAAGATTACTTAAAATCAGTGCACAATTACAAACTCTAGCTATACATCTAAAACCTGGAAGAAAGAAAAACATTAATCTGATTAAATGATGCTATACACAAACACAGAATATAAAACATACACACACACCCCTTGCGGTTATGTTCTGGTCCAGAATCTGGCCAGCACAAACAGCTGAAAGTTGCTGAACCAGGAGCCGAACTACTCCAGCTCATCATATTATGTTTGCAATGGCAGTAAAAGTGGTGATGGTAAAGTATTAAGAATAAGTCTCTGATCTCTCTGATCTTAAGTATAAGTCTCTCTGTATACTATTGTTATTGTTCAATCCATTACCTACTGGGTTGGGTTGTCTACCCCAAAGTTATTCCCAGTGTTGAACTCACTATACAAAGATAATAAAAGTAAAGCTGAAAGAAGAAAAAAATCTTCCCACAAAACAACATATGAATTGAATATGTTGTTAATAAACATTTTTTTCTTACAGACTTCTGACAAATGCATTCATTTACTGTAAAGTTTCTGATCCAGAAATGGAATGACCAAAAACTTCACAACAGGGACAAACTCAATAAAAACAAAACCCAAAAAGAGATAAACAGAAGTTATTAATACGGAATCAAAATGGCCAAATAAATGAAGCATCAATGAAAGCCTTCATTGCGGAAGGAGCAATTAAATAGGAGAGTAGCAAATACTAACCTGGAAGTCAAGCTGGTTGGAGTGGGGATGAAAGCAGCAGTTTGGAGAAAAACAGATAGGAAGGAAGACAGCAAAAGAGAATAAAGGGAGGAACACATTAGTTTTTTAAAAATATAACAAGCAGATGTTATATCAGCAGATTTTATTAAAAAAAAAAAAAAGGAAAGGCAAGGGAAAGCGAGAAGTAAAATAAAATTTCTGTAGCAGTATATCCTTGCTGTGCACTGAATAAAACACAAATTTTAAAGTAAAATGGCACCTTGTCAATTGTGGACTGTGAAAAACCATCTGTATTTTTAACAATCCAAATGCATACACATACTGAATGGAACAAATAAATTAAGTTGATATTGGTAGCGTTCGCTGCCACACAAACATCCCGTCATATAGCATGAAGTCTTTTGTTGAACCAGCACAGGCTTGATGACCCACATTCAAGTCTTCCCATGAAAGCCAAAACAGCAAAACAATTTGGCAGCTTGTTTAAAGGCAAAGATATCATTTAAAAGTTCACAAAGTACTGTATCTAGTAATCAGAGATTTGCCCCTTCCAGGAAATACAACCCCTTCTAAAGCTGACAAAAAATTTTCTTCAGTCTGAAGAATAAGGTCAATATTTCATCACTGAAAATATTCTGATGCTCGATAACTTAGTTGTTAAAAAATACCTAACATGCCCTTTCAATTAAGTAAGACCAAAAAAAAAAACCAAAACAATCCTGCCTGACACCCACCTAAACTAATCCTTAAAACTGTCACTGATGCACAGCTTTTCATTCCCTTATGAAAGGAATTTTTTTTTAAAAGCCACTTTAAACACAGTTATTCCATACAGTGATGTTTTGTCATTTATGCAATGACTTGTCAGTGCTGTGTGGACTTATTTTAATCAGAATTCAAATCCAAATGATTTTAGAATGAATTAATTGTAGGTTGAACACCCCAAGAGCTAAAATGCACATCTATAGTTTTATTACCCAAAACTTAGAACTGCAAGGTAGGTAACAAAAAACCCAAACTGCTTGTTTAAAAGCAAACTGCTCTTGTCTGATAACTAATATAGTGTTTTTAAATGAGCATTTGTATTGTTACAAGGTTTGTTGAGAAACTAGACTCAATTGACCAAATGACCGATCATCTAACACACCACTGGAGAAAAACAGACCCAGGATTTTGCATTCTACACTATGTTCTCATCACTTCAACATCAAGCTACAGCATTTCGCTCTTAACCAGCAACAGTCCGATTAGGATTACAATATTTATCCTTTACTAGACAAGTTAGTTCATAGCCTGTTCTCTTAAGGGAGGGAGGTAACATGCTACTCCTGCTCTCTCTCTTATTATCAGCCTTTGCCCAAACTCCTGTGTCCCTGGGGATCACTAAAGTTATAAGATCGCTGTGTCCTGAATTGTGTTTTGCAGGTTGATAGGCAGTCTGGTCTCTCCAGTAAGGGCACTCAAAGAAATTGACAACAATGGATTTTTAAATATCACCCTCCCTGAGAAAGTAATTATTAATCTAGTTCTTTTCCTCCAAATACATCACTTTGCTGCATGGAATTTGTCTTCGCATTAAAAGAGGTTCCAGAGGACACTGGAATGTTGTTTACAGTGTCAGGACCCATGAGCAAGGGCAGCCTCTCTGCTCCTTTTCCATCCTCCATTTCACACACGCCCATACAGTGCCTTTTTTTTTTTTTTCCCAGTCGTTATGATTTAATCCAAAGGGCATAATGTAGGCAATGGGAAACCTGCCTTTCTTACATTCTGAGAGCACTTAGTTACAGTTCTTATCCCTAAGAAACCACTCAATATAAGCAATTCATTTGCATAGATATTTATGGAATGTTAAGTAAGGTAAAATTAACATAGGAATGACAAGCACACAGGTTGCTAACAGCAAACTATTCTTGTAAGACTGTGATGAACAATCTGGTTTTGAGGACTGGAATTGCGCATGCAATTACAGGCAGCCACATGTCATAATCAGGTTCACAAATTTATCAAGCTCCATATTAAAACTACTTAGGTTTCTCAGTCCTTTTTTTTCTTTTAGAAAGTTTTCCAACACCTTCATTCCTCTGAGAATTAGAAAACCTTTTATTCCTTTCTTTCTTGTTTCAGCCTAAATTTATTAATGGATAATTATATCCATTGTATTACATGCTAACACTCTTTTACTAAAATCACTTTTCTTTCACCGCAGTGCTTACCCCTTCACATATTTATAGAGAATAAGCATCCCTACCGAACCTTTGTTTTGCCAGAGAAACAAACCACTGTTGTTTAGACTCCTCTTGTGACACAAGCGCTCCACTCTCTAAATTATCCTACCAGCCCTCTCTGCACCTGTTTCCAGTTTTAATTCAACCTTCTCAAATACGACTGATGAGAAGTATACAGCAGTGTTCCACATGGAGTCTTGCTAGCACTTGATGACACCAATACCTATCCTTACTGCAAACATTTATCTGACATATCAGGACTCACACCTCATTATTTAAGTGTCTGCTTCATTATTTAGATGGCTCATAATGACACTGCCATAAGCAAATTCACTCAATCTTTCTCTTCCTAAGCTATCAAGGTTTATCCTTATTTTGCAGCAGGCAGTCTTACTGGTCCTAACTTCACAATCAGGCATTTTGTACTATTGTATTTCACTTGATTTCATTATTCAAAGTCCCTAGCATATTTCATAAATACACTTTTCATTCTAACACCATTAATAAAAGCATTAAACAATATACTTCTTCCAGCCTGAAAGTTCCTTTTCAGCTGCAGTTATCTCCCTTGGCTAGGTTCTTCACATTAAATTTTAAGCTGATCACCGTCTTACCCAGTTTCATCTACATCATCAAAAAAACCCCACCAAACCAAACCAAAAATCCAGACCACATTTCCTTCTTCAAGAAGACCAGAGAAAAACACCAAGCTAAGTTTACCAAAGGTACATTATGCTGGGATATTTTGCATCTAATTTTAACCTGTTCTCATTATAAACAGATAAATCATGAAAGATGCAATAAAATTTATCAAGCAGCTTTACTATAGGAGGAGGAATTGGTTCTCCTATGTAGCAATAAGAAGCTATAAAATACAAAATGAATATATATGGAGTAATTTAAGAAACAGACCAACGTGTTTGTACATAGGAGGAATAGTACGAATCACGAATCTCAAGTGATGCAACTCAGAAGTGTGATAGCTTCGGAAGCAAGGAAATCACACTAAAACCAAAAGAATTACCATTCATGTGAAATCTTCAGGATTATTAATAATGTGCATCTGCCAAATAGCATACATTTATAAATGTAATTGCCCATATCTTGAAGAAAACAGTTCTACCCTTGAATATTTTATACTTTCCGCATCAATACTTTCTGTCAAATAGGAAAACATTAGTATTCATCATCTTGTTTTAACTCTTATTTTAATTTGTAAATGATAACTTTATTACAAATGTTTTTACCTTTCAAGCTGAGTTATACAATTACGCCTCGTTATGCTGATGAATTTCTATGTGAATATAATAAATATTGTGAAGATACCATAACTTGCAATACTCTAGATTGTCACTCTCAGAAACTTATGTTTCTAAATTTTGAGAATTTATGGTCTTGCAATTATCTTGCAATGTAAAGATGTTGGCATAGCAGTGAATATGGATCCTAGCAAGCTATTAACCACCAAATACATTTCAAAAGAGCATTTTTTTTCCTAAAAAAATGCAGAGAAGCCCTTGCATCCAAAGTTAGCGGAAATGTTGAAGATACGTGGTTTCTGATGAAAAAAAAAAAAAGGAGAAAAAGTAAGGAGAGAAAAGAGCAACCTAGACTACATTATATGAATTACAAAACAGCAGGACAAGAAGGAAAGAACATTTTCAAATATGCTTCTGTTAAAGTTGCAGTCATTTTTGCAATGCTTTATTCCCATAAAATGGGTAAACTGAGCTTTGGCTCCACCTCTTCCCTTCAATAATGAGCCAATCAACTAGTCATTACAAGTAGAAAAACTAGTAGCACTTCATAAAATGTTACAGCAATTTACACTCCATCTCACCCCCTAGAAAGTGGAATTTCAACATCAAAGTTCTCTCTCTGGGGATGCCAACAGGTGGCACAGTTATATACAGATTTAGATCTTCAGGCCAATATTTTTAGAAATTAAGGAAGAGGGAGAGAAAATAAATTGAATTTTAGAGAAACCTAGGGTCAGCCTGACTAGATACCCACTCTTTAAAAATCCCTACTCCACCTTTATATTTCTGGCAGATTGCTAGCTTTATTGTACCAACCAATGAATTTGTGCCTGTACTTGTGCATGGTGGAAAGTAGCCTTAAGACTCCATTACCAAGTAAAGGCAGTAACTTCTGTTGATGAAACCAATAATAGATAATTTTTATGTAAATTCTAGTTTACAATAACTAACTTAGATATACTGTGTGCATAAGAATTTGGAATTAATCTTGAAAGCTGCACATAAGTTAAATCAAGAGGGAAACTGCACTGAAGCTGATAGAGTTTACACATCTTAGAGCATGATCATTCCCCAAAATTGCAACATACTACTGTCCTTAGCTGGTCATGCCAGAACACTCCTCATTGTAAGGAGTACAGAAGCACTTACAGGTTCATAGCAAATCTTAACTACTTCATCATAGTCAAAGTACAGTATACCCTGTATAAAAAGTCTGTGCTTGCTTAGTGGCAACAAATCATTTTCTGAAAAGTTAGTCCAGGATCAACACCTTCATCAACAGTAACAGACTGGAAATTAGTGTCCCAAAATTTCACTGATAAAAGTGCATTGAATTTTTTTAAAAAATTAATACAAAAATAGAAAATTCTGTCCAGTAGATAACCCATTTTAAGGGTTCTCAGACAGTAGGAGGTTGTATGCTGAGAAGGCTGTTGTAAGATCTCTGCATCCCTTCATCCCTTGTTTCTTTGTAATCATTGATTTGTAATCAAAAATTCTTAATTGAATTAAAAAAATCAATTTAGATCAGTAGATTTATTTGATCTTTTTATATAAAATATTTAAATCACATTAACATTCGCTAATAATTTTCGATCAGAAGCTTCACTACCTCATCACGTTCATCTTTTAATCTTAATTGCCATTTTAATATTCAAACATTCAACACATATATGATTGCTACTTAGCAATTCTCTTGAACAAAAGTTCAATATGCCTGCTATTGCATCTAGTGTCACACAATAATTCAGTAGGTTTTATAGCCCAATGAGGATATCAGTTACTCTTTCTGTAAAAATTATACAGTCAGTTTCCACCAGCTTGGTCACACCTGGAGTAACTCCATTACAAGCATAGGTCTGTAATTGCCCCTACAGTAGATGCACCAACAGCTGCAATAGGCAGCACTTTCTTGATGACACAAACTCACTAACCATGTTATCTTTTCCCAACATGCTGTTTTAGGATTTTGGAGAGCTTAGGTAGAATCCAGAGTCACGATGAACAAAGTGACTGCTCTTCGTTGTTAGCTGCCTCTGGTATCTACTTTACACATTAAAATCTATGCAAACACTATCATATTCTAAACTCCTTTAGATGTCATGAGAGAGGTAAATGCTAATTAAAGTTACCCTCATGTAAACACTCAATTCTATTTTGAGTACAGATCTTTTTTTTTCCACTTTAAATTTGAGGTCTTGATTCTCATGACACTTAGATTGATAACTATATACCATTGCCTATTATAATTATTAAACCTTTGCCAAATGTTTGCAGAGAAAGATAAGTTTTGGCAACAGATAACTGTGAATGTTCATAAGTCATCATCAGTAAAAGATGCTCTATACATCTTCCTTTCCAAGCTGACTGTTTTTCTCCCCCTAAGGTAACCAACATTTCCAGCATATCTTCCCCTCTTTCATGGTAATTCTCTCTAATGGGACTGAGCACTACTATGTCTTCACATATATTATTATAGCAATAATCACAACAATGAGATCCTCTAAACTTCTCTTTTGGAACCATGAAGCGCTTTTCTTCTGACTTGATCACTGAAAACAATTACATAAAATATTTGAAAACATAAAATTCCTTCTTTCATTTACCTAAGAGGTGCTAAGTAAAAGAAGGAAACAAAGAAATAAAACCGTATAAATTGCTTATCAATGAAATAAATTGTAGTATACTGTATGAGAGAAGAATCCAAGAATCATTTAATTTCAAAAGTCATGAGACAAATGGATCCCAAATCCATCCTGTCCCCATTAAGGAAAAGACTGTACGACAGTCCCAGAAATAAGACAAACACAGCCTAGTCAACATCAGAAAAATATTAATTTGAAGTGAACAAAGACTACAGAACCAGTCATAAATAGTTATAACTATTATTAAATAGGCATGAGACTGGTTAGAAATACTTACCAATACTTTTCAGGACCTCTGAGAACTAGTGATGCTGTTCACACTGAAGAAACACGTGTGGAGACAGTTTTGATTTACCAGTTACTAAAAGGCATGACTGTTCCCCAAGAAGCTTGTTCTTGGAGAGCTGTTGTCACTGTAAATTGCCTATGGCTTTTCCTATATGTGTTCCTTTCATGGAGACTAATAAAAAAGTGGAAACCTTAAATTGTCCAGTCAACAGATGGAAGATACAGTGTTCAGGTAGCCTTTTTTTTTTTTTCTGATTTAGTTTTACAAGGCATAACAAATATTCTGTTAAAAAGCATATTCTGCTCTGCAATGAAGATCAAATAAATAAAATTGCCACTCAATGTAAAATATATAATACAAGAATTACCTTTCTAACTCAGCAATTTTCTTATCTTTATCATTCTTCTCATTCTCTACTTCCTTGAGTATTTCTAGAAGTCTGTCAACCTCAGCCTGAGCTTTGCCACATTCTTCTCTGTAGTATGATGCCTCTTTGTCAAGCTGTTTCATTCTGTCTGCAAATTCTGGATTCATCCGTGCCTCCTCTTCAGCCTCATGAGCCTTCAGAATCAATATTTTTAAAAAAATAAGGATGACAACAATTGATACAGCTTTAAGAGTTTTAATTCTTCAGTCTTGGAGTTCAAATTTTCATTTAAAGGATTATGGGTATTTCTGTCTGATGACAATATTTTCTACAGATTATAAAAAGGAATGAAAATACCTTCATAGTCTAAAATTATAATCAAATGCTATCATCCTGAAGGTGGAGGGGATTTAATAAGTCTTTTACATATTAAAATGACCGTATTTTATGGGTGTTTTTTAAATTTAAAAACCACATTGTAACTCATTTAATTCACATTAAGCTTTTAAAGTGTTTCAAAAATATAGGCAATTTCTTAATAAAGCATATTCTCTCTTTCCCCATAAATATACACAAATACTTTGTCCATGTATATATATAGATACATATATACATACTGTAATCTGTATTACCAGATGCTTCAAGAACATTTTGATATGAAGAATTAAAAAAGGAAGAAATTTGTAGTGTTTTTAAAAGACAAACCAATAAACTAAAAAGCTGCCTTCAGCAGACACTTTACCCAATAATCCTTTTTCTCTTATCGTTAATACTTAACCTGAAACATCAGAAGAACAAGCCCATTGGTGAAAATGGCACAAACCTGGCAAACACATGCATGGATGGGTGGCAGTTTCACAGACAAGAAAGAACGCAATGAATACAACAACAACAGCACAGAAGCCCAATCTTACTCCCATCAAACCTAATGGCAAAAAACCAATTAACTTCAATGGGAGCATGATCTGGCATCAAGTGCTTTAAACTGTTGGCTGGAATAATCACAGACAGATGGAAACAACAATGCACTGCAATGCTTAGCCTACCCCTTGCTTCCCATTATTCCTAATTGGCATCTTGAAAGAGCAGGCAAGGAAAAAACAAGTAGTTTAAGGCAGTGCACATTAAACATAGAAAATTCAGATAACATTCTCTTGACATACAGGAATTTACAGAAATTCAGGATATTTAGAACTGAAGGTCCTCCAACTATCTTATTATGCAGAAAAGATGTGGACTTATTTATCTTCTTAATTTCAGGGAATAGACAATGCAAGCAAGCAAAGAAAGAAATGCAGATCAAAATGAAACATGCGTGTTTTGGAAAGAATTACTATAAACTACAGATACGAGAAGGTTTGTATTCTTTGCAATGGTTAAAAATTTTCTGTATAAATAAAGAACAACTCTGGGTTTAGTATAAATACAACAATTAAAAAAATTGAAGTTACTACAGAAGAAACTTAGGGGGTTTGCATGTAACATATCATTTAAGCATGAGGATAATAAGAAAAAAAGATAGTAGATTTTAACTGTTATATATCCCATTGTGAGAATTTTATTCAGAAGAAATAATTGGTTACCAAAATAAGCCAAGGGAATGACATGAGAGGCCTGCTAAACTTACTGACCTTGCTCTTCAAATTGTCTATTTCGGATAATAATACATGCTCCAGCCCTGAATTCTATGCAGATACACAACTTTACTAACACAGAGCTTGTTTCAAGATAACATCCAACGAGTATCTTGATTTTATGGCTTGGGTGAGATGCTAGCAACAGATTCCTTTTCATCCTCATAAATCTTCCTGTTTTAATAATAAACTGATTTATTTTACACCAGGTGTTAATTGTGTCAAGAAATTTACTTTTGGCTAGCTTTTTAATTTTTTGAAGTAAATGTAATACTCAGGCTCAGGTCTAATTATGTGAGAGACTGTATACCAATTTCCAGCTGCAAAGCACTTCAATTTTCCATCAGCTCTATTTGGAAATTAGACAATGTTTTATCTCTTCAAAATGAACACTAAGTGTTCTTTTGCAAAGAAAAAAAACTAATTTCCTATGTAAAGGTAAATTCACTCTAGAAAAAAAAAAAAAAATACAACCCAACTCCCACCTTTAAGATACTAAGAAAGCTATGCAAAGAGTGTTTGTTCCCTATTGCTCTTCAGATTTCTCCTCTTCTCCTGAGGGTAAATCCAGAACTTCACAGTTCCCCTCTAGAGGAACTCTTTTATATTCCTCCCTGTCACCTTTTTTATTTACCTTCTACCTTTTCATAAACAGGCAAAACACCCATCTTCCTGCTTCTAAACATTCTTTTCTTTAGCATACAGGAACTGTCAGCTTCAGCCCAAACTCCCCCCTGCCCAGTTTTAACCCAGGACAAGAAGCAATGCAGAAGAAAGAGAGAAGCGTTTTTTGGTTGGTTGGTTGTTTTTTTTTTTGGCTTTTCATTATCACACTGGATTTTCTGTGTTGAAAATACATAAATGGGCAAGAACATGGTAGAGTCACCAATGCAAAGGGGCCAAATGTTCAACTATCATTGACCATTCCTGTCACACAGCAGCTCAGAATTGTACTGAACAAATTGTCTACTGCACAGCTTATAACTAAAACATCAACTTAAATAATAGATATAAACAATATTCTTCCATTTAGCGCCACAATCCTTGCTCAATAGTATGCTAAGGAAATTAATGTTAAGTTCAAAAGTATTTTCAATTCTTGTGCTTTCTGTGGTATTCATGCCATTCCCGTGGAATGTGTTTTTGGAAAATTCCATAGCATAAACTTGGTCATTGTATTTCCCTATGGCTCTCAATACAAAGTGGAACCTATGAGATGACTAAATCCAATATAACCAAGTACGCAACCTATACAGGGCTTTGAGATGCAGCACAGTTATCCATAATGCCACATATAAATCTATATAAGCACTCGGTTCAAAGACAAGTATAAGACTATTCTAATCTATTTTAAAAAACCAAAAAGATCCCAGTATTGCAAACCACCAACTGCCTGTACTTTTGTCTGTTGCCTGCACTTTAACAAGCATTTTCTATAGAATATTTTTGGACTATTGGCAGGAATCAGACTTCTACAAGGGCATTGCCTTAACAAAGGAGGAAAGGAAAATTAAGTAAAAAGGGAGATGTTGAAAAACTTTTTTTTTTTTAAAGAGCTTTCCACAGGTGGTACTCTAACTTGCAATGAGTCCCTTGAAGGGAATACTCATGTTGAAAACAAAGCCACCGATACTACAAGACAGCAAAACACAATCCATCTGACATTCCCAGGACAAAGGCATAGAATCACTCATAAGAGCCATATCATATTTCATGGCTTATGTGTTTGGATTTGAACTAGGCACTTTTTTTAATTGTTATATACAGATCAGGGGTGATTTGCTGACAGATGGAACTTGACTTCTAAGGTCAAACAGTAGGCCCAAAGGAGATGAAAGGCAGCTCAGCTGATATTGACTCTGCTCGCACTCGGACAGGGCAGATTTTTTTGGCTTTTTTGCAGGCTGTAGATCACTTCTAACGAGTTAGAAGTTATCACATGAACCATGAAGTCTCTACCTATTACTGGTGTCCCCTCTTCTACCCTTTTTTTTTTTTTCCACTTCAGTCCCCCTTTTTCTCCTTAAGTTCTCTGTTTTCTTGGGGAGAATACATTTGTTGGTTTTATGGGGCTTTTATGGGTAAGAGTGACTGGTTCATACATACCTTTCAGCAGCAAAGTAATTGATCTCTTAAACTGTATCTGTAAATGATAACACTTGTGTGTGCAGATTACGCTAGTTTCAAACTAGCACACTTGGTTTATGATGTTTTGTCTGTCAGTCTTGTGCCTTTGTTGTACGTTATTTTTACAATTAATAAATAAAATAAATAAAAATAAAAAAGCATATCACTACTATTAGAATTTCACTAATTCTTACAGTAATTATGTATCTGGTTTGACATTTGCTTAATAAGTACTACAAATACTTTAGAAGTAAAGTAAAATTTACTTAAGTAAACCACAGATTTCCTACAGAAACACTGTAATAGTGTGGCACAAACATGCAACATGAATTATTTAGTCTATTAAAATTTTATGGTACAATCACGCATGCATTATTCTGCATGACAGAAATGGATGGATAGATATAGTACTTTATTTTTAAAGCTTTAGACACAAACATACACAGAAATCAACCCGACTACTTAATTAAAAAAAAAAAAAGAGAGCAGAATTTACATGCAAGAAATTACTTTCTAAGATCCTTCAAATTTTATTACTTTCAATAATATACTAAAAAAAATGCTGTCACCTTAATTTTTTTGTAGTCTCCTTAAATATCAGATTTTTTTTTATTTAACTTCAGGGACTGCTCAAAGCAATTTAGAGTGGATTTGGCAAATACTTTAAATTTTAATGTGACACTGCTCTGATGGAGCCCTTGGAAAATGAGGTCTTTACTACTCAGAAAAAGGTTCATCAGAACTCCAAAATAAGTACAACATCCTAGTTCGTTACAGGACAAAAATAATCATGTAACTTCTTAAAATCAATTTTGCACAAGAATTCATTGGGTATTTAAAAAAATTCACCTTCCAAAACAAAGATGAAAAAATGTGTGCCCAATTCTGTCCACGTGTTATTCACATGGGTGAATACATCATGAAATCATTTACTATAGAGCATGTAGGATTTGCACTCCTTCTGCATCATCTCCACTTTCGTACCCAAATGTGTATAAGAATAAAATACTTCTATCCATTTCTGTACTTTAAAAACATTAGATTTAGCCATAAATAAAAGTCTTGGAGTTGATACCTGTGCAACATAGTCGAAAAAACACATTCCACCACAAAAAATTGCTATATTACTGCACGGGCTAAAAGAGGTCTACTCTGAGGTTAACTGTTTATTTCTCTGACACAGGTAAACAAAAGAGCATTACAACTTAAGTTTAGATTGCCATCTGTTTTTTTATAACACTATTATGCTAAAATAAAAAAGTAAAGGAAACATTATATTAAATAAAGTATCATAAGGATTTGCAGTACAAATAAAAATCTTTCAAGTAACTGCTATTATGTCACTTCAAAGAACAAAAGTGAAATCTTGGCCTTGTGGAATTCAAAGAATATGTTGCCATTGACTTCAATCAAATCACATATTCATTTTAGGACCTTAGGTGGTTTTGGGGGAGAAAACAATTGTTACTACTTCTATTTACATATTTCAGTCTACTTCTAAAAATGTGAGAAGATGAGCAAGAAAAGTTTATTTAAGAAAACCTCTCGTGGATATACAACAATTGCTGCCTAATGCCAAAGGAAAAGGATCTTGCAACCATTATTTTGGAACTGCCAACAGGCTGTCCTTTTGAAAATAAAGCGCATGAAGGCAGAAAAAATAAAATAAAAAAGGACTGACTTTGGAATACCACACACAAATAGACTAGGAAGTAACAAACAAATTCCATAGAGCAGAATAACTAATATTGATATAACAACTGGAAAGTCTTTATGATAATCTAGGGAAAAAACTAACATGAAAAAGACTCCAGTCTGAAAAGACATGCACAGTAGAAGTGCAAATGATATGAACAGAAACATAGCTGCCACAATGGTGATCCAAGATGATACAGAAAAAACAGTTTTATCATTCAAAGGGAAAAGCTCTTTGACCAGCAGTGTGCTGGATGGCAGAGGTGATAACAGGTCTCAAGCCACTTACAATCAATTTATGACTGGATTCTAAAAACAGGACATTCTGTGGGACTCTCTTTTCCCGTAATAACTCATGACATATCTATTACATGGTTAGAAGCTACAAAATTTAGCAATAATAGAGTCCAAAGCTGGAATCCTGGTCCACTGACACTAATGGCAAAATTCCCATGGACTTCAGTGAAGGCAATACCTTCCCTAAAGCATAGTACCCACATTACTTCATCTGCAAAACCAGTTCTTCTATATATAGTATCCCAGTGACATGGTAATACCAACTATGATTACTATGTAAACTATAGCTTGTAAATTGCTACTACATTTACATCATTTTTTCTGTCCTGTGATGCTCACTGCACATTAAATGTAACAGTCCCAGCCAAAAAAGTGAAAGCTGTTCTCTGCAGAAAAAATGTTTGTTAGTGCTCTTCCTCAAATCGAAAAAGGAACACAGTCAAGTCAAATGGGTAGATATTGCACCATTAAAGCAGATATTGGCAAGAATAATAATGCTAAACAAGCCAAAGTATTGTTTTCCAAACACTGCTCTTAACATTCATCGTTTTACATTTCAGCATTTTCTCAGACTAAATACAATGTCTCCATATTCTTAACATATAGATGCAGTCTTTTATGAGTAAAACTGCTCTGAACTATTTTAATTGTATGGGCTTTTGACAATAGTACCAGTCACTGCCTGGATATTATTATTCACATAATCAACTCAGTCACTTAAGATAAACTGAATAAATTAGAAGTTATTTAAGTTTGAAGGATCAAATAAAGTACTGCAGAAGGAGGAATTACAAAGCAAAGCAAAGCAAAAAAAAAAAAAAAAAATTAAAATCATCTGCATGCTTTTTCTAATGGAGAAGTTGAGGACCTAAAGGCTAGGATGCTTGTTTTCCCAGAAATACTGTATGTACCTATTTAATACATTTCATATTCTTAAAATGGCCTTCAAGTCCACAAAGTTCATTTGTTTGGATACAATGAATATAGCATAGTGAGCATCAGAAGTATTCTGCAAAGCTCCACAGAGGAAGAGCACAACACAGTAAGGTAATGGATCCTCATGCTTTCATATGTTACAGCGGGCATTTTAAAAAAGAACTTACTGGATTGTACATCTGATTGAACAACTGTTCAGCTTGCTACATTGCAAAGTTGGAAGGGAGTGAAGCACAGACAGGAAAAGAAGGAAAGATCCAGGAAAACAGCATTAGCTCAACAAAACCAGTGCATTTGCACAGAAAAACTTGTCATAAAAAAGTAGAAATTTAAGATTCTAAACATTCCTTGGTGAAAGTGAGAGGCACTGAGGAAACATAAATGTTGACTTTGGCTCCTAAAAAAGAATAGCTGGAGTAAGAAATTTAAGGTTTGTGTTACTTTCCCTTTCTCAAGTTAAATAACCCATGAAATAAAGAAAGGTGTCCACTTTTGATGATACATTAAGTGCTGGTCTCAAGCAATGAATCATGAGAAGTGCTTTTGGCTGAGGCTGCAATTTATCATGAAAGCTTCAAAGACGGTAATAATAAAAGATTAATTAAATTGTATCATTAAATTTATTACTTTCTTTTTGTTTAACACAAGACTGAATTTTCTATGCAGAATGACTTTCAAACAGTACAGCTTGGCAAAAAGTACTTTAGCAACTGCAAATATGTCAGTAAGCAAGTAAATTTAAGATAATGAAAAACAACAAAAGGAGGAAATTCTAAAGTGGATAATAAGATTATATATATATACACACACATATATATATAAAACACTTAGCTTGCTATTAGGTAATTCTTGCTGTTATTTCACTAGTAGCAATACAAAGTAAGTCAATAAAAAGTCTGTGGAATTTCGGCAAAAAAAAAAATCATTGAGCATTCTTCCGGGGTTTATGCTTATTTTTTAATTTTATGAAAATCAATCCATAATCTTCGCCAGAAAAAGTTTAATAAGCATGTCTATGATTTTAAACATTATTTTGTGTACCAAAAAATAGCACAGTCACATGAATAATTACTCTTTACAAATATCCTATTTATTACTTTCGGAAATGTATCTACTCTATAAAATGAAAACAATGGTTGTAGAATCAGCATGTTTGCTCCTGCTGAAATGCAAACAATCCAGTTATGTAATACTGAAAAATATTTGGATCTAATCAGACCCAATCAAAAACATCTTATTATCTCCAAAAACAGGAAGAAGAGGAAATAAAGGAAGAGAAACTTTTAAAATAATTTTTAAAAAAAATTTAGATATTTTGTTTGGACTTGCCCCTTGTACACATTTTCTTTCAGGCATAGCACATATTACCATTAGTGCTCATGGAAAACTAACCCCTAGCAAATATGCACAGAATAGTATCTTCATATTTATTAGTATAATCTGTTGAAACACATAAATCAACATTAAACTATGATGACTTTAAAATTCCATAATGAAAAATGCCTTCTCTATGACATTTTTAGAGAGATGAGTCGTGTAATCTGCATTCAAGTTTCTCAAAATAACAGGCAGCCCTTTGGAATCACTTTTGAAAAAGAGATATAAACTGTGCCCATTCCTTCTAGCTTCTGTAGTGGTTAATGTTCATACGTAAGCACACTTATGGGACATGCAGGTTAATTTACTCCAAACTATGTTGATGTTCCCTCCTACTCTAACACAGACATATGCAAGAATAACCCAGATTTCTGTTTCAGTTAGTTTCCTAAGGAGTGAAAACACGGTGAAGGTAGATTTCTGGAGACCAATTACTTTTTAATACAGGATATTTACAGGTTTGAACATAAAGTACTTTATTAGAGAAAATGTGAATTGAAAATTACTGTTTGGAGTCTACTATCATTAACAGTCACTGTTTCTGTTCAACTAAATGTGCCCACAAAGGAGGCTGTAACTACATTTTATTGTGGAAATACCTGGTCTCCTACAAATGTTGGGTGAATTTCCACTGGGGCTTTGTGCTGTATTTATGATATAATAAAACTATTATGTTTTCAACTTTCATTTAATAATCCTTTGTATTTATACACAGGGAACATACTCCCTTTTTATACGAAAGACGTCCCAGACACTCTCTGACTTTTATAAGTGCTTATTTTTCCATGACTGTATGATGTGTTTATATGTACAGTCATAAAAGATTGACTTAGGATTTCAAGTCCTTCAGGAGAATTTTTTCTAAGTGATCTGTGCTATTAGAGTTTTTAAACTAATTTTTTAATGAAGAAAATTAGATATTTCAGATTTTAATTAAGTATATTTTGTAGTGAAGTGTAAAGTAAACAAACACATTTTCTAACAAAAGAAAACAAAATAAAGGACTTCCAGAGAAACAGCTTCTTTGGATACTTTAAGCCTGACATCAATAGCATTTATAAGCTATCAACCATTTAAAGTAGCTGTGTTTCCTTTAAAAGCTTTTGTATATGTCTATTGAAAAAGATTCCCTTTCTTCCTCTCCACAGCTAAACACGTTAACACAGGCACCTAATTGCACATATTCATTCTGAGTTAAAAAATAATAGAAGTATTAGGTTTACACTCTGGTATCCTTTATACTTTGCAATACCTTCTTCACAGGTAAGGCTATTGAAACACTGCTTAAACACAGAGCAGAATACTACTCAACCTGGGTAAAAGAGTGTCAGAATATTTTCTAATGGTGGTAACTTTCACAGAACAAATAAATGTCCTTTTCTAGAAAATGAACCATCAAATATCAATATAAAAAATCCTAATGTTTAACATACACTTAGTCATGAATTGCAAAAGGCAAACATAATGCCTAAATCCATCAAATATGTCATGAGATTGGTGTTCAAACAATGAGAGCAGACATTACCAAATGACACAGAGAAAGGTCAAAGAAACAATGTATGGTAGAAAAGGCATCAATAAACTTGCAAATCATTTAAGCAAAAACTATTTTAATGCACCATTTTAAATAAAATCATGTTATAAAACATAGGATTCGTATAGTTTCCTTTAAATGCTTGCTTCCACTACTTGCTGAATAGAAATACTGAATTGCTAGCTGGGATAAACTATGCATTATTTTGCTTAATTATCACAAACATGTGTTCACCAGCAAAGCCAAAAAATGCCAAAATAAAACCTAGCTAGAGTTTCCATTTTGGAAGGAAAATTTTTTTGATTAGGAAGTGCAGATTTTTTGAATGAGCCTGTACTTTTTTCCCACGCTACAAACATTTCAGTCTACTTCTAATAGTAGTATAAATTCATATACATACAAATTGCTGGTTTGATAATTTTTTTCTGGCCTTCTAATTTCCCTCCAATGTCCTGCTCCCAGTACATCTATTTGTAGCAGCTTCTCAGAATTCCCTCATATAGATACTCAAGATAATTTCTGAGGCTCATTAGTGGCTTTAGTACAAGCCTCTTAAGAAAAAGTTAGCAGTATTTGATGCAAGCATCAGCAAACAGCGTAAGATGGGTAGATTTTAGATTTACTCTAGAAGAGTAAATAAGCTTATCTTTTCAAAACGGGGGGGTGGGATGTTGTTTTTTGTTTTTCTGATTGTTGTTTGTTTTAAGATGGAACTTACCTTTTTCAACTGTGCTTCCAACTTACTACACTCTTCTTTCTTTTGTTCTATGGCTATTTCTAAAGACTTAAGTTTGGAGTCTCTTTTCAGCCCTGCTGATGCCAATGAAGATGCATGTTCTTTGAGATCGATTAAACTAGACTGAAAAATGACCAAGAGTAAAAAGTTAATTCCTAATCACCAGGACACTAACTTATTGCGAATTTAGTAATCACTTGGATCCTGCTCCCCCTCCCCTTCCCCAAAAAGAGTTGACACAAAGATAAGCACTGATAACAAAAGACATTGTTTTGAGAATACAATCAATTGGAATCACAGGAACTGATATGCAGTGAAACACAAAAACAGTCATAATACAGACAATTTGACATTATATTCTGGAGGTACAATTACTTTGAAGTCCATTGCTCTAACTGACAAATGAAAAGAGGAGCAACAATGGAATATCTGAGCCTACCAGAGGCTTACATAAAAGAAAATATAGAGAAAACAACGCACAATTATGCAAAAACTGAAGCTATATTTTATGTACAAAAGTGAAGACTATGAAGAATGCTTAAGTAAACAGCAGTTCAGAAGGTGACCACTCAAGTGGTAGAATTTCAGTACTTAAAATGATTCGAGTGTAATCCTTATGCACTTTGTTTCATCATAATGACATAGAAGAATATAGATTTTACTGAAAAGACTGACCTCTTTTTCTGTCAGTTCAGCTTGTAAAGCATTAACCTTCTCCTTCAGGTCTTTGTTTTCTTTTTTATACGATTCGATTTCTTCAAGTCTTTCTCTGTCATCTCGGTCCCTTTGCTCCTTCAAGCGCTCTATTATTCTTTCCTAGTAAGGCAAAGAATTGCAAAATGGAAAAGTTGCGAATCATTTCAAGAAAAGACAGAATAAAATTTCTTTACATTAAGTAGCACTTAGAAAAACCAACCAGCAGAAGCAGAGGACGATCGAATAAATGGTATTAAAGTCAATGCAAGATTTCCTCTGATTTCAAAAGTATCAGATCATGATTTGAAATACTTGATAAGAGTAACATAGTACAGAAACTTCATTAAATGTCTATACTGACATGAATTTGTTTAGTCTTGTGATAGATACAGAAAGTTTTTCATCTCAGTACTATATTTCCTGTATTGATAAGTGATTGAAGTCTTGAATAGAAGTTCAAAACAGAGAGGTGATAACTGGTTTACCCAGCTTGAATTTGGTGGTTTTCTGAATCCCAGTAGCATCTATAGTGATTGCAATAATCTTTCAAGATTCACAGAATCTTCTAGGTAGGAAGGGACCTTAAAGATCATCTTGTCCAACCGTCAACCTAATTCTGACAAAAAATAAACACCCACACAACAAACAAAAAGCAACACCATCACTAAACCATATCTCCTAGCACCATGTCAACCCATCTTTTGAACACCTCCAGGGATGGTGCCACAACCACCTCCCTGGGCAGCCCATTCATTGGGCCTGATAACCCTTTCGGTAAAAAATTTTTTCCTAATATCCAGCCTGAACCTCCCCTGGTGCAATTTGAGGCCATTTCCTCTAGTCCTGTCGCCTGTGACTTGGGAGAAGAGACCGACCCCCACCTCTATACAACCTCCTTGCAGGGAGTTGTAGAGAGCAATAAGGTCTCCCCTCAGCCTCCTCTTCTCCAGGCTGAACAACCCCAGCTGCCTCAGCCTCTCCTCATAAGACTTGTGCTCCAGACCCCTCACCAGCTTCGTTGCCCTTCTTTGGGCCTGCTCCAGCACCTCGATGTCTTTTTTATGGTAGGGAGCCCAAAACTGGACACAGTAAATGAGGTGGGGCCTCACCAGTGCCAAGTACAGGGGGGACAATCACCTCCTGAGTCCTACTCGCCAAGCTGTTCCTGATACAGGCCAGGATGCTGTTGGCCTTCTTGGCCACCTGGGCACACTGCTGGCTCATGTTCAGCCTTCTGTTGACCAACACCCCCAGGTCCTTTTCTGCCAGGCAGCTCTCCAGCCACTCTGCCCCAAGCCTGTAGCACTGCCTGAGGTTGTTGTGACCCAAGTGGAGGACCCTGCACTTGGCCTTGTTGAACCTCATCCAATTGGTCTCGGCCCATCGATCCAACCTGTCCAGATCTCTCTGCAGAGCTTTTCTACCCTCCAGCAGGTCGACACTTCCACCCAACTTAGTGTCATCTGTGAACTTACTGAGGGTGCACTCAATCCCCTCGTCCAGATCATTGATAAAGATGTTAAAGAGAAGTGGCCCCAGTATCAAGCCCTGTGGAACACCACTTGTGACTGGATGCCAACTGGATTTAACTCCATTCACCACCACTCTCTGGGTCCGGCAAATAATAATCAGCAATATTTAGGACAAAATAAAATAGCCACTAGAAATGTATTTGAATTAAGAATAGGGCCATTTAAGCAAAGTATCAGGGAACTACTAGTATCATTTTGGAAGTGGTAGTTGGAGGGCAGTAGAAGCAACATCGTTTAGGAAAGTTAAACCTACATCGGACAAAACTACATCCTGACTAAGTTCCCCACTACCAGTCGCATGGCTTAGGTAGAACCATCAGCATGCTCACAGGTCCTATTCAAGTCCTTTTGTACTTATGCTTGAAATCTCCAGGAAGGAGTTTAAGATTGAGATCAATACTTAAAACACTATTTCATAGAAATGGCCAAGACTGATGGAAGCCTAATATTATTAGAAAGAGAAAAATCTCATGCTGAATCCCTCCTTCCATAATTCCTTATACTGCCATATATATACAAACACACACGCTGGAGAGAGAGAGAGAGAGATACACAGACACATATACATAAAGTTTACCTTTGGCCATATCAATATGCGGTTATTATGTCTCTGTGATTATTATATCTCAACAAAAATGACAACACAAGCAACGTTTGAAGTAGCTATACATTCCATTCTGATTTGTAACAAATTCAGTCATTATAATGAAAGAAATAAATTAATTCATTATCAAAGTTAGCTTAAATTGTAACAGCACTTATGAAAAGTATATATTGTTCAGACAATCCTGGTTATTCATTCATTTTCTCCATACACTATGACATACTAGGAGGTATGATGCTCCTCCAACACCTATATGATCTGCTGAAGATTGCTTCTGTGTTTTTTAAAGTTCAAGACATATTTTGCAAACAGCCAACTCTCAACAATTATATGCATAAAAAAAAAAGAGCCTAAACTCAAGGCTGTGATTTTCATCCCAGCAATCTTCAACCTTGGAGATTTTCAAAACCCAGCTGGTCTGGATCCTGAGCAAATTCCTCTAGTTGACTCAGTTTTAAGCAGCTGGGTTGGACTAGATAATCTCCAGGTCTTTTCCAGCCTCATTGGTTCTGTAGAATAGACAGAGACATTTTCTAGATTCTGTACCTCAAACACTGCTTTTCTACTCAGTCTCTCTCCCCCTATTTTCACAGTTCATCCCTTTGTAACACTGACCACATCAGCAACTCTGCTGACAACTGTCCATTGCCTCTGCTTCTTGACTGTTCCTCCATGCATACTGCATAGAAAAGGAACTAGTTACTAGAAAATGGAACACACAGTGTTTTCAGAAGACTGGGAAGTTTTCCATAAGTGTGCCCTTGTATTTTCAGCTTTTATATATATCTGTCTTCCACTACACCTCTGTTGAAGATCTCAGTCTTCTATCATTTAAATGGCATATTATCTGCATGTATAAAGTTTAAAACTGATAAAAACTTTCTGTATGAACTGAATAAATTAATAAGTATAATTAATAATTAAATATTTAAGTATTTAAAGTACTGGCTACACTTAAATCAATTTGATTTTAATGAGTTATGCATCTCCCTGAAAATATTTAAATGCCAATTCAAGAAATAGAAAAGTTCGGCTTCTCATATTGATCTTTACTTTTTTGGAATGTCTATTGTTTGTGGTTGCTTATTAGAGACCTAATTGTAGACTCCAGTGTAAGTGCAATTAAGCATATTAGAATTTTAATTTAAACCTTAATGTTTGTATTTCCATATTTTTATTTTAAATATTTTTAAATGAACTTATTTTTGCATTCTGTTTATACAGCAAATGTAAGCTATGATGCAACATATTTTATTATGTAACATGAGATATTAAGAACAAGTATCAAAAGCAAATGTGGGGTATTAATCTTCAGAGATGCTTGCTACATAACTAGTTCATTATTGGATGTGAAACTACACCTAAGTGCAAAATGTTATATATTTCTAATATACTCCTTATAGAGCCATTTCAAATATTTATTTTCCTCTGATAAATTGATTTTTTTCTTCCAGTTATATAATATTGTCTTCCAGTTGTAATAATTTGTTTCACCAATAGTAAAATTTTTTAAAAATGCATCACATGGAGTACCTTATAATGCAATTATACATATTAGTAAAATAAATGTTAATTTTTTTAGGTTTTAAATAGTTAGACAAAGATCTTTACCAAATAAGAACTTATATTTAAGTTTGTAAATAAATTCTTTTTAATCTTTTAGACATTGAAAGATAATCAGCACTATACTGTAATATAATAATCATTTAGGTAATAATCCTGTAGTAAGAATATGGGTATACTTATTTGCTACTCCGTCTTCCTAAGGAAAACCTTTTCAAAGGGCTGGAAGTTGATAGTACTACTTTCATTTTGCATGCAGCATTCCCCTAACATCAGGGACTCCTTTTCACAATGTAGCTAACAGAACATACATATCACCAAATTAGCATTACTGTAAGAATCTTCACAGAATACAGTGTTGACTATAAGACTCATATCCCTACTTACTTCATTCAGAAGGAAACACACATTGAGAACAAACTGCTTCCACTTAGCATACAGTAAAAAAGATACAGCCAAAACTAAAGGTAGCAGGTGATGTGCAGTTCAATCTTGTCTCAGGACATAATCAACTGTCTACGCACTGGGAGCCCTGGCAGTGCAGACGTAGATGAATCCTGGCTCCATTCAGCCCAATGGCAAAAGCTCCTTTGACTCATACCTGACAGGATTTCAGGTAGAAATATGTTCATACAGAACGATGGTCCTTCAACAGCAACATTGCTGAGTATTACACAAATGACGAACAAGCAAATGATCTAGGATTGTTTTGGGTTTTTTTAAATTACTATTAGCTGGCTTTTGCTATATAGATTATGGAAGGATGATATGGGATACTAAATAACTTCAAGTTTATTCCTAGTAACAAATAACGTGTATTCTTAATCCCTTGAATATTAACATTAAAATGCCAGCCTCCACTAAGTGGAACAGTTTAATAATGATTTAGAATCTATGTAGTTATAGTCAGACTTGGTTTTATACCAATTCCTTCTTGAAGATTTATTTACCTAAATTATGTTTTTTCTTCTATAAAAAATTAAACATAACACTATTTCATCTTATTAATGAACAGTATAATTTTTTTCTCAGTCAATCACAAAAGCCGACTAATTTATCTATGTGTCAGCTGCATAAGGCTAAATGTAAAAAATGTGTTAAAAGGCCCTAATATACCATGTTTTACTTGATTAACAGCTAACTTGCAGAAATCCCAACAATGCGTTCCTGTTTCAGTCTATTTGCATTGGCGAGCTTTGCTTATGCACTAATCTAGGACCTCACAGGTCTAATCTATTTGCACTTTATCACAAAAGCAGGAACTGAATTGCCACAGCATATAGCTCTATTATCAGACATACTCAATTGCTTATCTGCTGTATGCTGCTACAGTAGGACCAACTTTATAAATATCAGCTTCATGAAAGAAAGCTCTTGAGCTGCTTTGGGCCAGTCCAAGAGCTGAGATATTCTTTGAAAAGTTTCTTGTTAAAACATCAAGGATGCTGATAGCAGTTTTGCATCTTCTGATTTTCAAACTTTTTTTAATAGGAGTGAGTGAACTTATTTTTTGCTTATTGCAATGTAACCTTTATTGTTGTTAAGAATTTTTAGTGCTTAGGAGAGGTTCCAAACTTAGGGGTAAGGAATTAAAGGAATTTTTCAGTTTAGTTCTAAAATGCACTCAAAAGCGACTAAAGTTGTGCTGACTTGGTTCTGATTCTTGACAAGACAAGAAATTATATCAGCAATATTGCCAGAAAAATATAAAGATTAAAAGGATTCAATTTCAGAAAATTTTGATGCTGTTTTATGTCATCTAAAGTAGTTTCTCATTTCATGTTACCAAGCTACCTAATCACTAAATGTGAAAGAAAAAGAAAATCAGAGACAGATACGTGGGAAAATCTATTTTCATGAAGAATAAGAAGCCATATTTTCTAATTCAGAGCCAAAATCTCAATCTGAGTATTTTCAAGAACGATGCAGGAGAAACATGAATGCTCTAGCATTTGAGTTTTGGACTTGAAAAATAGCTTCATAATTCATTCATATCATATGATCATGTTATAATTTTTTTTTCTTTCCATAGAAGCTAAGAAAAGCAATTAAATTCAGTTTTAGTGAATTGTGGCTAACTAAACTGGTATAAATTTAATTTCTCTTTAAAAGAGCTTCCCATGATGCTCTTGGAGTATTTTCAGCATTATTTTTTAATTAAAATACTGAAAACTATCTAATTGGCCTAATCTCAGAGTATAAAACAAAATTATATTTATGACAAACTGGGCCTGATACAATTTCTAGGGAAAAACCCCCAAACAAACAATGTATTAACACGGAAATCACATATTCTTGAATGAAAGCAGCATCCTTTCTTGACAGTGCTACAAATTTAAATTGATAGAAGTATGTATTTTGGTACACTTGTCAATAAGAAACTATCAAGTTTCTGCTTTGTCCCGTTTGGACAAAAATCTATTAAATGTTTCTACCAGTATTTGGAGTGGAAATAGTTAATAACTATTGATAAAGTCTGTAGGTCTTAAGAATGCTAATGCAGACAGAAATAGGGATAAGAAAGCTGGAATCTGAAAGCTGGACTCAAATAGGAAGGAGACATATGTAAACATAAACTGTTAAGGTATTTAGCTGCCAGAAGACACAAAAAAGCTAGATGTAGTTCATTTAGAACTTCTAGAAGATGCCTACTGGCATCTTTCAACATATAAATACATCCCATCTTAATACATTAAAAGATCACACTTAAGACTGAGAAACCGACCTGTGAAAGCATGGCCTTCAAAAAATGTTCAATGGGAAAGAAACTGTGCATGATTTCTCTGTACAATAAACAACCAAAATTATACATATTTTTACCCTAAGATCAAGTACCCTCTTTCTCAAAAGTTCATAGTAATTCTATTCTGCAGTGTTGATTTTCTCCTTTTTTAAATCTAATATATTAATCGTTCCCCAACTGTAAAAAGACCTCCCAGTAGCACACACATTAAACAATAAATAATAAATCTATCAGAATTTAATTTTTTTAACATGGTTCTCCATAAGCACATTTATCCAATGAAAAGGGCAATATTTTAAGTCTTTTAGAACTGATATTCTAGATTTTAAAGTTTATCATCAATATTGCTGCCCAGACTGCCAGCTACTGTAGATCATCCAGTAACTGTGTAGGAGCTGTGTTTTGTATCTTTTTAGAAACTGGACAGATATTAATGATTTAATAATTTAATTAAGTTAACGTATCTCAAAATATAGAAAAATACAAATGAAGAATTTCACTGAATTTTTTTAGAGTTGGAAGGGACCATAGAGATCATCTAGTCCAACTCCCCTGCTGAAGCAGGACTGCCCAGAGCTAGAGCATGTTACTCAGGACAAGTAAATTTATGTAAAAAGTCAAGCCATATGTTCCTATTCTAACACAGACACTAATTTGCATCTTCATTTGCATATTTCATAAAATAATTGATACTCTCAGTTATAACGTTCATCTGTAGAAAAAGGGTATTTAATAATTCTGGGTATCTTCTCCTTAGGTTAACAAAGCAGTATTGCTGAAGTAATACACAATAAGTGTACCACTTATATATATATGAGTTCTTCTCTTTATATACTGCCACCTAACTTTTATAAGTAACAGTCTCTAAAAGTGCTTGAAACAGTCACCAGAAACCACAGCATAACTCAGCTTCATGCCACTTTTCAAAAACATTGGCTTACAAAAGATATCATTGCCTTCATCAGCTGCAAAAAGACAGAAATCTCTGTGGCAGAGGAAAACATCCCATAGTGTCCATTGTGTATGTGTCACAGAGCCTGCAAACCCTGCAGGAAAGATGCCATTCTCAGCTGACTGACCGTAAGCAAAGCGACTGCTCTGTACAGTAACTCAACCTTAGGGACCCTTTGTGAGTTCTGACCAACTCCACCTAGAGAAACCAGTAATCACACTGATTCTTTTAAAATAAAATAGTCTGTTCGTATATATTCATGCAATTCCAAATGAAGCAGACATGAATTGCAAAAATATATTTCAGAGAAGTATCTACGTTTATCTAACTTTTCCAAAACATGAAAACTAGCATCATTGGACTTTGAACCTTTATTATAGCAATCAAACTAAGCATGACACAAAATTTCCATACCCTCAGGGTCTCTAGTGTTGCCACATTTAAAGTCACCATATGCACAACAAAATTCTATAGCACAATTTTTAAACAAACTCTGCAACAATTCCACACTACAATATTTAAAAATAATACACCCTGAGTTTAGTAAAATTTTATAATTTCTATCTCTGAGAATAATAGAATATTTTCAGATATATACAGAACTTCTTCAAAATTATAAAAACTTTCAAATTTATTTATTAGTTTACATTCATTTCAACAGGTTTTAGAATGGTACTTGTTCAAAATTACTTGAAAACAACTAATTGCCACTCATTAATTTGGGTTAGGTTTTAACCCATTACTTCTTCACATTTTTTTATTTCTGGTAGTGAGAAGAAGGCTGTACATGTTCTATTCAATACCTCCACACTTGCTGCTTCTACTATGAACCCTGGCAAACTGTCATTAGTTTAATATTTTCATCAGAGAAATACATTACAGTTGAAGACAGATTGCAACTTTGCAAATTACCCCATCTACAAAGTATTGCACAAGTGCATTTTCTCTGAAGTACCGTAGATATAGCTGAGGAAGAAAATGAGATACAAGATTTCTTTGGGTTTTGACAATCTACTTTATGCTCAGTTACACAGGAGAACAGGCAGGTCTGCAGTGTGACACTCACTCTGCTTTCTACATTGACAACAGTACCATGATGGTTAAAGGACTGTTTCTAACTCTCAGATGTTTCTATGGGCATTTTGGGAAAGTGGCAACATAGACTAGTCCAGAAAAGACAGTTTACAAGGAAGAAAAACAGATTATAAAGTACTTCGTGTAATTTTTTAATAACGTGCTGTGAGATTGGTAAGCACTGTGTCCAGATGAACAGTGAAAGATTAACAAAATGCATATTCTTTCTTTACAGCATAAATGCTGCAAACTTATCCATATGAAGCCACAATAATAGTAATGCCAATTTTTTTCACTGTTGTAAACCAATTAACATTACACATACAAAAAAATCAAAAATATAACATTAGGATTTTAGGTGTTAGTGCCAACATCACAGTGGCATTTTAAAGTCATATATAGTCATAAATACCTTCCTAGGATTACACACTGCAGAATAGCACATAATAGTTTAATTAGTTGCACTCACCTGTGCACATTTAATTGATACATATTAAGATCTATGAGCTGCAAAAAGTGGATACTCGTACTAATTTTTTTGGCATATAAATTCACTTGGATTACCTCGTATTCAAAGCTACCGGGAAGAAAAACCCTGACCTCACTGAAACTGGTAGGAATGTTGCCACTAATTTAAACAGTCCAGATTTATCTCTTCTGCTAGGTATTTTCAAATTAAAGGCATATAGTTTTTAAAGAAAAAAAAAGTACTTCTCCATTTTTTATGAAACACAATTTCTCCTATAAATGAAGTGTAGAAAATCAACAGAGCTAACAGCAAGCCAAGGTAACAGTTGGTACAGTCACTTGCTGTTGGCTTTTCAGTTAGGCCCTGCTTAACAGACAAAGAACAGGAAAATCAAGAGCACAAAGCTATAAAAATATCCCAAACTCCACTCCACTCCTTTAAGACAGCTGTCCATGTCTTTCAGTTCTTTCAGGGAACAACCAGTCGCCAATTGTCTAAGGGAAAATATTGTCATGTCCTGGGCCATTTACTCCATCCCCATTTAAAAGGACATCCTTCTTTACCTCACAGTCCTGTTTCAGTTCATCAACCAGGAATCACTTCTTGCTCATCCTATCAGAGCCACCTGCTTTCCTGACAAGGCCCATAGGCTTTGTTACAGGTGCCAGATCAACTTAAAAAGACATCTTCTGAACACTCTTTACCCACAAGAGCAGCAAATAATGCTGTCCCATGAGAAAAACATTACCTTTTCTGATAGAGCTTCTTCTAAGGTTGCTAGTGCTGTGTCTGTGTTACTAGAATCCGTCTGCAATGACTTCACTCTGTCTTTTAGATTAGTTAGTTGCTTGTCTTTGTCCCTAAGTTGCTCCTGTAGATTTTCAATCTGAAAATAAAAACAGATCATAATATTCATCAACCTTGTCTTAACATTCAATGAGGGACTTGGGTGCTAGAATTAACTGAATGTATACATATCACACATACGATACATATGCCTCAGTATATTGCCAGGTTTTTACATGGTATAATATCAGCAGTTTTAAACTTCTGTCCTTTCTATTCTGTTCTAATAAGTTATAGAGAAAAAGTCTCAGTGCAGCCAGATATTTCCTTATTTAAATATTTTCTGATATTAATCACTTTAGTTTAAGGTACTGCATTATCTCAGTAATTCAAAGTATGTGTGGAATTACCCCTTTAGATTATTCTAGCTGCAATAAGGACAAAGAAAGGAAGAAGCAAAGCAAGTTCAGTGAGCCTTAAACTGGGGAAGAAGAAAGATGATAACCTACCTATCTAGAAACATCTTCTTCCACAATGCCCTGCTGTAAAGGAAACTCATCTGGGCAGAAATCAGGATGATTATGCTTCAAAAAGCCAAACCCAGAAACAAAAAACCCCAAACAACCCAAAGGCCACCATTTCCACTCACTTTTTTCATCTCCATGAAGATTTAAGGTGTGTCACTATTTTGGATATTAAAACTCCTTTAAACAGGTCTAGTTATTCCTCTAGCAAGTATTTAAACATACTGCTAAGGTACCTATAAACACACTGGTTTGTTAAACACATCATGATTTATAGAGGTTGTCAGAAAGGGTTTGCACAAACAATTGTCCACAGGACCATGTGGATTTTGGAAGCAAATCTGAATAAAAGCACTCAGCTTCTGATTGTCATAGCAATCACCTTCTATGGCTGTAAAGCACTATGACCTTCTGTGCAGAATGCAGAGAGGACATGTGGTATGTCAAATGTGTAGAATTGTATTAATTGTATGTCAGAAGAATCAACCTCCCTTCATCCTACACTCTCAGTGCCACTCACTATTATGCCACTGGCATAAAACCAAAATTTGTTCCATAATACTTAGCACAAGTAAATAGCTACAAGAAAATTAATTAGTCTATTATTTTGGTGTTCACTTTATATGATATGACAAAATATGCCTAAATCCATAAGGCATTGTTTGTTTAAAACTCATTTTGAAAATGGTGATAAAATTTGCCACATTATTACTGTCAACAGAGATTCAAATTCTTACTTTCATAAGTGAACTTACACCTTGGATCACGTTCTGTTGCTACTGAAAGGAATGAAGTTTTTCTTTTCATTTCATAAAGTAATGTAATCTTTCTCAAAGCCAACATCATTTCCATTTAAAGCAATTCAGATTTAAACTGGATCCTTCAAAATTACTGCTAAATTGTACTTAAAGATTCTTTAACAAACCTGAAGCTGAATTCAATGGATGTGCAGCTCTGCAGAAGTCAACTGTTATGTCAATAAAAACTTGGTCTCCATATGCAAAAATGTACCACCGTAGTCAAACACACTTTAATTTGGGGCATATTTTGGTAAAAATTCTCTTCCTACTACATTATACATGTGTAGGAAAAAAAGCCGGAAGTTAAGTTTTGACATCATATATATCTATAATTAACAAATCATAAAATCCACAGCTGTGTGCACTGTATAAAGTTTGTTTAAAAAAATTTAAATTTTAAAAGAACTTAAAAATTAAAATAAAATTTGAAAGTAAATTTGGAGGAGCACATTCCAATTTGAAATGCATTATAACAGTATGGCAAATAAAAGTATTGTACCTTTTTTTTTTTTATATATACATAGTGTAGTATGTCAGACTACTGCTATGGGCCAAAGATTCCACGCTCTGTAAACTATAAAATACGAAGGTATATATAGAAAGGTTTTTTGGGAAGACCTGACATATAATAGCTCACTCTTGTAAACGACTTCTCGTAATATTTTTCTTCATGTGTATATTTTATACAGATACAGAAACAAGATACATGTGTTAATGAGTTAAGAACTTTTTATTTTATGGCATGTGTATTAGTCACATCTAAAATTACATTAACTGGCATTCAGAGGACTGAACACTATGTTTCTTTCTTTACTTTCATCCAAGTATTAATGATTTCAACAACTACCTCATGACACCCTGTGGAACACTTAAGCAACTGCACATTTCAGCTTCAAAATAAATTCTCAAGCAAAAAGGAAATAAAACAGGAGAGTGAATATTGATTACATGTTCTTTGAAACAAAGTTAAGATCTGGTCCTTTATTATCATCAGCTTGACCTACCAATTCTAGGCACCCTAAATTAAAGTACTTATTTCCTATGCATAGTGCTTATCTGAATTCCACAGCATTTACACGATTTCCTTCCTCTTAAAACTAATTTAAAATATGATCCAACCCTTAACCAAGAAAACATGTTCTAAAATTATTCAGCATTTACAAAATTCTTTCCTCAGAGGTAAAGAGAACAGGCAGCAAATTAAAAACATCCCCATTGAATCACAACTGCTTTAAAATAAGTCATTCAGTGCATAGTCCATAGATAAAATAAGAGGAAAGGATCTGATTATTCTTTTATTTGTGCTATATAAATCTGAAGGGAATACTTTGATGGGAACAGGACCACACTGGGGTATGTGAAAGTAGAATCAGTACCACAGAGTATTTGTTTGTTTGTTGGGATGGGGAGGAGACTAGTAAAGGTCTGCTAATGCAGACAAGATTTTATGACCAGTTAATTACAACGTGTTCTCTCAAAGATTACGGGAGGCAAAGAGATTGAGCAGTCTCACATGCTAAAATCTTGGAACACAAGATATGATTTAGTTCTTCCTGGGTTTTTTAAACTCAGAAAAAACAACAAAACCTTTGGTAACCTCTGTCATTCTCCAATATATATTTGGGTAGAGGCATATATGTAAGGATACCATTTTATTGCTGAATAATAACTTATTTCTGAGTCTGAATTAAATTTATGACAGGGACTGTTAAGACATTCTAAATCCTCAAGCACTTATATTTTTATCTGATAGGAAATTAGTTACTGTGTAGTTTTGTCAACATGTAATTCTTACCTCTGTGAACTGCTATGTCCCTGTGCCACAAGCTGTATGAAAAGAAACCGCTCCATCCTTTCTGTATTTCAGAAAGTGAGTATATTCCCAGACCTTAAGACAGACTTCATTGCTCTTTAAAAAACAATACCCTTACAGATAAATGTCTATCCTATGGGGCATCCTGTCAATAAACGGCAAATGCTAATCTTGCCACTTTTCGGCGAAGGTCTCAGGAATGCTTCTTAAATACTCAAGGGATTAAATTAAATCTCACCCGCAGACAGGCTTTAAATTCTACAGTAACCCAAGTTCTCAAAAGAAAATTACTTTCATTATCAAAATTAAGGTACTGTATTATGGAATTTGCAAGAAAATTATATAATCAAGGAAAATGTTCCATGCTATAACAATTTGCCTTTAGAGATATGCATTAAAGTACAAGAGAGTTTAAGACAGCGTAAGAGAAAATTTATCAGAGACTTCCTGGGCCTAGCTAGTGAAACCATCAAGCCATATACTTAAACTCAGCTCCATGTATTTTCCTCTCTGCTTTGTATTTGAGTTTTAAATAACTCAGAAAACAAGTATTTTGTAAAATTGGCTTTTTTAATTCTAAAATTCTTTTTGTTTTATTCTAATTTGAAAGGTCCTTGAGGTCCATTCCAATCTGGTATTCTGTGATGATTCTAAATTTCTCTAGGCAGAACTCTGAGATTTGTTTCATATTGAAACAGAGGTCATGTCCGTTCCAGTGAAGCAGTGAAACAGATCAATAATATAAGCTTAGTTTGATTTAAATTTAAAATTGAAACAAAGGGGAGGAAACAGATCTTTTGTAAATATAATTTCTACTATTTACTTTAAAAAATCTTACTATTTTAAGATAATTAATTCTACTGAACAATTTCCCAAGTAGTGTTGCATTCTATTTTAAACAGTTAATGGATTTATGAGAAAAAGATATTTAATAAATAACAGCATTCATCCAAAATAAGCATTAACTATGACTACTTTAAACTTTAGTATTCATTCTCTGACTTTAGCTGCTGCCTCATAAGACCAAAAAAACATAACTATTAATTGAAACAGAAAAAAATTGATGTAGTTCAAATGCAAATACTCTAAATGTCTCTTTGCACACAATTTATTTTTATTAGTAAGACTCATGATAAATGTTCTGTCTCATATGATCCTTTTCAGAAACATCTCATTATATCCCAGAACAGGAAACCAGTAAAATAGATGTATCTACCGACGTCTTAACATCTTCATCCATTTACGTGTACACCTGTGTGCGTGCACGTCTGTGTGCACACATAATTTCTAATTAAATATCCAGAAAAGACTGAAATAATTTTTTCCCTACCATGACTGAAAAAACATTACTACCTGAAAGCTCAATATACAGACGTATAGTTTTTGGAAAGCACTATAGATTTTTAGCCAGTAATTTTTTACCAAATGATGTACAGTTACTAAATATCAAATCAGTCAAAGTATTTTAGAATTACCAGGCTTTATAGCAGCTATTTGAAGTTTCAGCCTAGGGGGCAAGAGGGGGAAGGTGTGGATCTATAGCTTTCCACTAACATTTGTGATATGACCTAAAGAGATTTTTTCAGTTTAAGTAGCATTTCAATTAACAAAATTAGTTCATTGAAGGGCAACTTTTGCTTCAACAGTTTGACACTGCAGAGTTGTCTTTTGTGTAGAAAGACTAGGCCCAAAAGTGCTTCATCCTTCAGTACCACTAGTTTTCATTTTTTATTTCTTCCTTTTAAGTAGGTAGCATTAATTAGGAATATTTTTTTCAGAAGTAAAAATACATATACATTTAGATTCTAAAAATTAAAATAAATGTTCTATTGAGAAATTATACTGTAATATAAAAGTCTTTATTATAAAATTGGATTATGTTGCTTGCAACTAAATGTATTTATTAAAGTATAATAACATTTGCACTAATCTTTGGCTTTAACAAGGTAACTGAAAACAAAGCTTGCTAATTTTATCATGATACGATAAATCATGATATGATAAAACACCCTTGGATTTCATACATAGTTTCAATAGCTACCAAAACACTTAATTATTTCTCAATAGAATAAAGCTTCTTACCTATAGTTGCCTACTGCACAATATATTCTCAATTCAAAATATTTCCAGAGTGCCTTCCTGTTACTACCATCCAAATTTATATTTTCCAAATTGGAGTAATACAGCAGCATTGTACTTCAGATTACAACACATGTCATGGTTCAATAGTATCTTTTAGCTTTATACTCTTTAATTATTTTGCCCCACAAGACTTTCTTAAACATGAGAAATTTTAGATGGCCCAAAGCACATCACCAGCTCAATCCTACACTGTCAATATGACTGTGCACTACTAAATCAGAGACAGTAAAGGGTATTTGTAAAGCTGTCCACAACTTTAAGAGTCATGTATGCATTTCCAACACATTTCCAACCATGGATATGGTGTGTGTCTGAGAAGAAAGCAATCTCCAAATCAATGCATCTGTAAGGTTTTCACAAAAGACAACTGATCTGAGTAGTTTTTACCTCAAACTTCCTTCAGGACTACAGTTCAAAGAAGCAAAGTGCAGCTCACAGTGGCTGTCACTAAGGAGCTGATGAAGCAAATGCTGCTTCAGACATCAGCCCTCACATCAACCCGATGACAAGAGCAACAGAGAAGTGGCATGAGATAGTAATTACCCTATTGCTACCTTCCCAACTCACGTAATCCAAGCAGGAAAGAGAATAATCCTTAAGAATTTTGCTCTACTTGACAAGCTTAAAAAACAGAAAAAGATACAAGACATAACAAGAAAAGAGAAAAAAAAGGTAAACAGAATATTTTTCCTGAGGTAAACCTACATTGTTTTCCTCCAAAGTTACAGCATTTCTATCCAACACCTTTTTTTTCTTCTTTAAACTCAAGTATTTGCCGTTAGGATTACATAGTTGATCAGATTAACATTGTGGTTTGAAAATTTACTTTTATGGTCATTCATTGTTCTTATACCATCAAAGACTTGGTTTTGGTTTGGGGTTTTTTTTAACCGCTACATTTACATTATTAAGAACCACCTGATCATGGTCTTTTTATCAAATATAACAGAATCATCTTCCCTTTTTCTTCATTTGAAGTTGGTAATCTTTACATGCATAACAAAGTAACAAGTGTTTTGGGACAGGAAGGTGTTAGTTTATCCAGTGTTTCGGCAAAAGAAGGCTTCAAATTCTAATCAATGTCTTCACTGATATGTGAAGAAATAGTGCAATAAAAATACTACATCACAAATGAAATTGAAGCATTGATGAAGATTTTTTTCCTCAGTGAAATCAATTCAACTCCATTTTTCATCACATTTTGTTGGATAACGTGAACACGTTATTTATAGTATTAATGTATATAATGCCATTTTAAAGCAGTTTTCTATAAAATAGCTCCAATAAAACAACACAAACCAATAGGTGAACCAAGACATACCTTTCTCTATATTTACAAAATGCTACTATTGTCCAGTGTTAACACTGACAGCCAAGAACTTACTGGGAAACTATACCCCATAGATTTACATTGTCCCCTGTAATATGCACTGACACGTTAAGTAAGCCAAGTGTACCATTTCATAGAGAATAAATGTCAAGTTTTGGGATGGCATACTAAGTACAACCAATTTTGTTAGCCAAGGCTCTGTGTAAAGACAGTTCTGAATGACTGCATGAGAATTTGAGCTCTGCCTTGCTCAATGGCTAGAAGATAAGCACTGCGAATTCAGCTGAAATTCTGAGCTAGATAAAAAGGTCCTTGCTTCATGTTTGTCACCACTTGTATTCCAGGACTATCCAAGATGTTATGAAAGCTATTCACTGACACATTTATCTCCAGTTTCTTGTTAACTTGCAAAAAATATTGCTAATATTAATAAAGCATTAAAACGCATTACATTTCCTTTTTCCAATAGTTGATAACTAAATGAACTGTTTTCAAAATTCCTACATAGTTCACATGTACAGTAACCTGAAAAGACATGAGGTCTTCACAGATTTGCAGCACTTGAAAGCCCACTTTCAACAAAAGCTCTACAAACAAAATTTCAGCCCTTGAATCCCTCTTAGCTGTCACATACATAACTGTAGGGCTCTGTCACCTAAGCAGGACTAATATTCGCTTTTATATTGTAATTTACTACAAGTATTTTGTCAGGTTTGCTTATAACAAATCTCTGATCCAATAAGCAAGTGATTTAGGAATACAGGGATATTTTAAAGTCTCGAAGACATTCTTGCTACTGAACAGTTTAGTCCCATATGTTCACTCTGTCTACCCATCCGTCTGATAGTCCACTCAACACATGCACCACAGTATGGTTGCAAAGATGCAAAGAACAAAATGGATGTGATTAATGAAGACATGAAACTGTCATTGATATCAAGCTTCTGAACAGACGTTACCCAGTAATTAAGCTTTCCTAAAGTAGGCTGAGGAAAGCAAATAAGTCAGTGGTAGAATCAAGAGACCTATTCACCTAAAGTGCAAATATTTCCCATGGCATTATATGTTCTGTATCATTCAGTTTGTTAAACATATGGAGTATCAATGGAGTATTAGTGAAATCTTCAGGAAAACAGTACAGGAGCATAAAGGATCATTACAGTATCTAAAAAAAAAAAAAAAAAAAATTCAACAGGATTGCAAGTTTACCTAAAGAAAAAAGAAAATCTATGTGTCCCTGAATTCAGGAGAGAAAAAAAAATGGAAAAGAACCTATAAACTGTTGATCACTAAGATAAAACGTATGTCATTTACTGGCAAGATGGAGTCATATTCTGTGGTCAGTACCTCCAATAAAGTGCAGTTATATGTGATGAGAGAAAAAATATTCTATAATCAGAAACATCAGTCCACTAGCTCATGTACATGTGGAAACTGAGAGCATCCTATTGCATCAACAAATAAAAGCAAATGGAACTGAAACTGGGGATCAAAAGTGACAAAAATCTTTTCTTCTTCCAAAACAAGCATGTTTTTGTGGTTTATTGTTCAATCACTGAAGTAATTATTTCACCCATTTTTACTTACTGTGAGATTCTAGATTCCTTCCTTAATACAGGATTCAAATGTACAGGTCCGGGAAGGATTCAGAGTAATCAACAAGCATTAAGAAAGAAAACGTGTGCTGAGTTTTCATACAGAGAATAGAAGAAAACTTCCCTAGGGCTGCTTAGGGAAGGGATCTGCCCTCAAGTCAGCTGATACTTTTACAGGGCTATAAAAGCAGGTCAGTGGGCAAACTGAGCCAAGAGAGGAGAAGGCTGTCACACAGAAAGGAGCTCCTGGACTGAAAGCTTGGCTTCTGTTGCCAGACTCCAGCTGAGAAAGAGCTGGAACTTAATGCTAAAATTAACCTTCACCAGGAAGCTAGCCAAAAGAAGCCTGGGCTGATAATATCCACTTGTGTATCTGGAAATACTCAGTCTCTGTCTCCTTCTCTTCAGGGACCAATAAATTCTCAGAACAAAACAGCTTGACTCTTGGACTCTTCTAAGCAGGGATCACAGTCTTGTCAGACATCCATTGAAAAGTTTTTGCTCTCATTATATGTATTAATTGTGATATAATTCAAAGTGCAATAGGTATTTTCCAGATAGTAAAGATACTACTACTAAATAGACTTAACACATAATTCCAGTTATGACACACAAAGAGGTGGACATTCATTCTTAACAAGCTTCTGCTTCTTATAACAACTGTCTGTATATATTCAGGGCCAGATTTTCGAGCTGGGTTGGTTGGGTATGAATTCCTACATCTCACAACATTTTACATGTTACAGGGTAATGACTGATTGCTGAACTTTTTTTGAAGTCTAGCCCAATTGCACATTGAGAGCATTTGAAAATATGACCTGCATTACTTCTCCAAGCTAACTATGAAAAATCACACCTTTCTGCTCAATCCTACATTTCATGTATTTGAAGACATCTGATGATTTATACTTGTGGCCAGTTTTCTATTATTTGGTATAGGTGCATATAAAATAAGATCTGTTAGCGTAAGCAAGACTTTTTCAAGAAGATTTTGCATGGAAAACTGTAACACTGCGTAGTATGCAAGCCAGAGCAGTATATATACTCTAATATACTCTAATGTAAACGCACATGTAGGAAAAAAGCTGCTTTGGCATATTTATATTTTTAATAAAAATCATTTAAGCTAAATGATTATATACCTTTTAGTTTGTATCTTGTCATTCCTATTATGTCTGTATCAATTAGGAAGACTTTGGAGCCAGATTAAAAAATTACAGCAGGTCTCATAAAAATGTTAATAGATGGTGGGAAGAGAGAGGCAGCAGATAAGTTGTATAGACAAGCACTGGGCAACAGGGAGTACTGAAAAGGAAAGCTACAAAGGAAATAGAGTAAGAATAGACACCTCAAGAGCTGCAGAAAGAGAGCAAGAGCCAGTTAGACAGTAGTATGGGAAGTCTTCCAGGGCAATGAACATAGAGAAATCAACCTGCTGGATAACATGAATGGGAAGTAGCACAAGAGAAAAAAGAAAGCAGAAAAAAAACCCAATCAAAGAAAAAAAACCTCAATACAGATGTGTATGTTATGTGCATTATTTTAAAATATGAATATATAAAGGAAAATATATAGAGAAATAGAAGAATAACACAAGCTTTAAAATAGATGACCAATCTGTTCTGACAGTAGGTTTAGGTTTTTTGGTATCCAAGTTATCCAAGAAAGAAGCTAAAAGCATATGACCTCATTTTAAATAAAATTATTTACAACATGTTATTACAGTCAATGTAGTTATTAAAGAGGAATATAGCCCTGAAAAATTAACGAGAAGACTTCATCAGTGAAAACAAGGTAGTGAAACAGAAACAATCTCCATCAGTAAAAGACTAAAAAGAGTTTAGAAAAATAGAAGGAATGATTTAGCATAACTTATCCTGAGTTATGATTTTACATACTTAGGAAAATCATTAAGATAGGAAAATAGACAGACATCCAGAAAAATGATTTCTTTTTAATTACAGAAAGCAGCCATCATCTAGAGTTCTGAGTAACAGGCAGAAACCTTACAAACTTTGCTTCATTTTAAAGTGAAAAGGTTGAGCAGACTGTGGTATAGAGAGGCTGGAAGCCTGGCTTAATCCCAAGAGAAAATGCAGGGATTTCATTCACTGTAGAATCTCCTTCAAATCCTGCTTGTGGACAGTGGAACACAGTATGACACTCTAAGATCCTTTCCAGGACTGCGGACTATGTTATACTCAGCATTGAAAAACCTATGGTAATTGAATTTCCTTTCCCATTTGAAGGCTATCCAACCACTTAACAGATCTCCTTGTCCATCTGATTTCATGCTTCTCATTTTCTAAGTTCTACACTATCCAAAATATCACTCTTTTGTGATGTTTCTAACTTCAGAATATTAGAAGAAAAAACTAATCTCTATTAGTTTTAGCTAGATACCTGACCCTGTCGGGTCTCTAACTATTCTTTTTGTCTACCTCTTTCACATTTACACCATTGTTCTGACAATCAAGTCATTGTCTGAAATCAAGTATATTTTTTCAGGTGGGATGACACAAAGGCCATCTAGAGAGAGGTCATCATCTTTTTTCTGCTACATGGTATTTCTGCGGACAGGAATATTGTCATTTTTTACTACCACATCCCATTGCAAATACCCTCCTAAATTGGTATCAATCACTCCCTTCAGACTCTTGTCCTTAACACTCAAAATTTCTTATTCAGGCTAGTCACCACTTCTTTTTCCCCATCTGCATTTAAACTTTTTTTTTTCCTAATTGAAATACTGAAGAATGTTTTCTAAATTCAAATATGGAAGAAAGCCACATCTGACATAAAAATCTGTCTCCAAGTAAGTCCCCCTCATCTTAACTGTAGTTGCCCGTTTATCCTTTTTCACGCTTCTTCAATCAACTTCTAGCAATGCAGGGAATTTTTTTTATTACCTGAAGTTTTTTTTCACTTTTATTCTTGTTCTCTTATGTTCCTTCTTTCCATATTTGCTCCAGAAATATGGTTTATAATAAAATATTTCTAGCCTTGAAAGTCACTGCTCCATTCAGATATCATATACATCTACCTGGATAACCCAGTTAAAGAATTAACACCAAATTTAAACACTTATAATCTGTAATGTCCCAGTTTTTCTTGTCTATTTTTCATACACTTTTAATTTATGTACATATGCATTGTAATACTTTCAGAATATCTGTTTTGTTTTTACTAACACCACTCTATATTTCTACTGATGTCTTAGGGTTACTATTTAAAATCACCAACTTGAGTGAAAGAAAAGAATACCTTTATTTCCTTTCCTGGAAAGTTTAAAGAGATATTTAACATGCTTTGTAAGGTTTGAATTTGAAACTCAATACATCTCTCATTTAAGTAACTCCTATAGTTTTGATCCCAATGGAAAGCTATAAAAGATACAAGAGTCTAGACAAAAGCAAAATAAATGCACATTTAAACATCACGCTGTTCTACAGGACAGTGTAACTCAGACCATATACAATTACGACTATAGCAAATGTCTAACCTTTACTGCAGCATGCTACAACTAATTTTGTTAGAAGACTCTGGACATAAATTACATTAATACAGTAATTATATATCTCCTTACATTATAGTTTCATAACCTGCCTTCTACATAAAACTGTATGACAATATTAAACATATTTGGTATAAAGACTTCAAAAGTATGGACAAATAATTCCCTTGAGAGTTAATGTAAGCTTTATTTGATTGTTCAAGAACATAGAGAACTCTCATTATTCTTTCTTTAATTCAGAGACTTTCAGATAAGTGTACTGCTCTTAATTTTAAATGATGAAGTGATTGTATAGAACTCACAAATCACACACGTTTCACACCTGAAAGGAAAAAAGTGCAAGTAGAGCACTTATAAAACCACTGTATCATCTTTAATCCTTAATTACATACTTCTTCCTACAGCATTATGAAACTATTTCAGATATTTCAGATATTCTCTTATTTCCCAATTTTCCTGTAAAATGTTCTAAATATTAATACAATACATCATCAAAAGCAACAGGGGAAAAATATTAAACTTTACACTTCCTTACTCTCAGAGTAAGGAATAAGGGGGCAGACAGGTTGAAGGGGGAGGAGGGAAGCCTTAAAAATGGAAAATAATTTTAAATGGAAAAAAAATAATCTGTACCAGCAAAAAATTTTATGTTGGGAGTAAAAATAACAGGCGTGCCTCCTAGCTACTATAAATAAAGGGTGGCTATATGAATTCAATACAGCTATATTGATTTGTACTAGAAGAGCATCCTGCCCTTAGAAATTGCATTCAAGACCTCATAATAGAGAATCCAATTTCACATGGTCCTATTTTATATGAGTTTCCTTAAGTGCTAGTGGTAAAAAAAAAAGCAGGAAAAAAGCCACAGCAGCGGAGCTTAAACAGTTAGGAAGGGATTAAGCAGAAATAACAATACTCTTTCTACTGGAAAGTTTCCTTTTAGCTCTCTGCTTACAGCAGGCATCTATATTCATATATAAGGGACAGGGTAACAACTTTACATGAAAGAAAAGCTTTGCAGAAGGATAATATATCTCCCTGCCCCCTTCTTTTAAAGATGTCTTTTCTTACTCATTCCAAATTAACATATGGTCAATGTACATAGTTTTATATCAATTAAGAGTTGAAGTGTTCAAAATGTTGTTCATCAGAGAACCAAGATTCTTGTTACTATGAGATGTAATTTAATATTTGCACTATAGCTGCACGAAAGACAATGCGCATATTGAGTTTCACCATTAGTTACTGCAGACCAGTCACAGCCTTTCTGCATATAAACTATCAAAGCACCACCGAACTTAAACTGAAATGTTAAATGCAGCAACTTGGATGTCTTTAATCAACATCTGCTGAACAGTTTAGATTTTCTATAGCAGCAAAGGTAACACAGCAATGCTTTCATATAAACGTCTGAATAGGAAGCAGAAATAATCTGAAGTAGTTCTGTGCTTAAGATAGTTTGCTTTTGGTATGAAAAAAATATCCTTTCTTTTTTAATCTTTCACTGTATTTCCTTTATCATGTATCTCCTAAAACCCAGCACATTTGTATGTATAACTTAGCCTCATTCTAATAATATGAACTATTAAAAAACAAAAGAAAATTATTATATAGTAGATCTATGACACAGAAATACTTCTTTCCCCAACTTAGTTTTTCATTAGGTCGTTGATGCCTGGGATTTATTAATCAATGTAGCCATCCTTACTAATTTGGCTTTCTTGAGTTTTTTCATTTATTGTAAAAGCCTTGATGAAAGGATCCATGAAAAACACTCATTGTCCCTTCAGCAATTATAGGAAAATTCACTGTATGTCCTGAAGATGTATTTGGAGGTCATCTGTTATTGCAATGTCAGTGGCACTGACCTCATACTACACTAAAACAGATAATTTGTAATATTTTTTCTCTGATGTGTATTTCTTTGATTTTTAAGTCAGATATTTAAAAGTTTATTTTAAAGATTTACATAGGATGGTGAGAAGTTTCATCAATTTCCAGATGCACTTGTCTTTCCCGTCAAGGTAAGCCCTTGTAGCTTCATATTCACTTCTGTTACTACAAAAAACATGTGCCCCTCTCCATGGTGAGAACCGACAGACACTACATAAAACCTTCAGAAGAGAGGTGAGTTAGGAGTTTTCAGTTAAGAACACTTTGAAGTTCTTTAGAGATCATGGCTATATCAAAACATATTACGCAGATTGACTATCTCTGTAGTTCTGCAAGCATTAGAATTATTACAGAACTTAATTTTTGTCAGGCTTTCTCAAGAACATGTGCTTAATTCAACTGTGAAATTCTCTTAGAAAACTTGAGCATGTCTTAACAATAACACTACAATAGTCTGACAACACTTCCATTTTCAGTGTCTCCCATTCAGAAGACAATAGATACTTCTAATGGTTTGGACATTTTAAATGATTGAATGCTAACTAACAGCTAAAAAGCTGTCAGACACAGGGAAGAGATTATTCCAGAACTAAGTATATACAGAGGTTATTTTCTACTGTTCTACTCAGAGAATTTTTATTTTAGCATCAGTACAGAAAGCTAATCAGGTGGTCTATGAGTGTTAATCAGGTATTCTGTAAATAGCATTTTAAAACTTAAGCAAAACCAAACAAATCTTCCTGTTCTGTTCCTGCGCCTTTTTGTGGGTTTGGGTTTTTTAGCAGGTTTTGCAGCAGAATACTTAAGGCACAGTGATAACCAGTGACTGCAGCACTGCCCATCTCCCCCCCACCCCAGAAAAAAAAAAAAGAGACTTAGACCTTACTATGTCCTGCAGCATGAAGATGACGCGTTTGTCAGATTAAACACTAGTGTCAGCAATACAATATGCCCAAAGGACAAATTCTCCTGCATTCCCAAGGGGAGGAAATTCACAAGGATGATGGTATGATTTATAGGGACTCATGAAAGGTATCTACAAAATGTCTTTCTACAACTACCCGAAAGGAGGGTGTATAGAGGTGGGGGTCGGTCTCTTCTCCCAAGTCACAGGCGACAGGACTAGAGGAAATGGCCTCAAATTGCACCAGGGGAGGTTCAGGCGGGATTATAGGAAAAAATTTTTCACCGAAAGGGTTATCAGGCCCAATGAATGGGCTGCCCAGGGAGGTGGTTGAGGCACCATCCCTGGAGGTGTTCAAAAGATGGGTTGACATGGTGCTAGGAGATATGGTTTAGTGATGGTGTTGCTTTTTGTTTGTTGTGGGTGTTTATTTTTTGTCAGAATTAGGCTGACGGTTAGACAAGATGATCTTTAAGGTCCCTTCCAACCTAGAAGATTCTGTGATTCTGTATTGCAATTCACACATTTTAAGGCAGAGGCTGAATTATAATACATTTCATAAAATGACAGTATACAAAAATTAGTAACAATTAGACTGCTAACAGTGAAATCTGCTGAACATGTAAAATATCATGCAAGAAATCATGTTTTATAAATCTAGCATAACTTACAAGATGAGCTCCCATGAATAGTTCACAGGGATGATCTCTTTTGCAACTAAATTAGCAAACCCCTGTTTTCTATTACCTTCCTATGTAGTCTAGTTTCTACACTTTGAAGTTCTTCACATTTGTTCAGCTGCTTACTATCACATCCACCTCCTGAAATGCAAAAAATCGGAAACTCTCAAAAGCCATGGATTTTTTTTTTTAAATAAGTGTTCAAATCAAGCTATTTATGGCTCCTGTGACAGCCACAACAAAAATCCAGACTTAATCAGAGAATAAGATTTTGGGATAGGTTACAGCAGGTGTTTCACTCAAATTTTAATTGTGTTTTTACATACTCACAATCCTGTTTATCAACAAGCAGCTGCTTTAAGATGAATGGTTTACAAATTCATGTGGACCATTAGCAGCTTCTCACCCTTACTCTAAGATCAGCAGTAAGCACTACAGAGAGCAACGTATAGAAGTTCCCATGGCGTACAGCCACTTTTGCATGGGGTTAATCACAGAGCAATAAAGGACTTTGCGCCTGTCTGAGGATGAGTGAAGATTTCTGCTGTCAAATCAAGGCATCTCTTAGGCAATAAATATAGTGGGCCTAAATCTTCTCCCAGAAAAATAAGGGTTTACATCAGCATAATTACTTTTACTAAATTTACTGCAGATTTATTTCTAAGTGAATGGCAAATAGGCCTGATATTTCTTTCATATATGAAAGATTACACAACGTTATGCCATTATTTTTTTTACTTTCCAAGAACCGCTTTACTCCATTCTCTTTGTTTCACTTTGATCTTAGCACTGTGCCTGGCTAGGCGTTAAAAATTAAAGTCAGGTGTGCTAGAAGGAAGTGAATTAGATTCAGATTACATTCTAAAGTTGGATTTATACTACTCATATTCAAACATACCACTGCTCATTCTACCACCAAGAAATACATACTACTTGGCAACAAGGAAATTATCAAAGCAATCTGACCAAATTGGCACCACTAGCTCTGGCTACATCTGGTAACAATAATATGAAGGGAGAAGTATTGAAGATAACAATTCTCATTTATTGTTACCATTAAAATTATCTGCATGCTTACCCTTAAGTCTTTGAACTTCATGCTTTCATAAAGCCAGTAAGAGCTCCACTCAAAGGTAAGGGGTGATGCTTTTCCAAAAGTGATAAAATATCCAATTTACTGAGGTATTAGAGTCTCTAGCCACAGACTGCTCAGACAGACAAACAGCAATGGAATACCACCAGGAAAGCATGACTGCCAACATCAAGGAGCTCTAGCAATGCATAAATTAAGGTGTTTGATTTTATGCCAACAAAAGAGTATCTAATACTCTTTTGTATTGTAGATAAAATCTAATATACTAAAAAATTGGTAAAAACCAACTGCTAATGCATAAGTCTACTTTTTATATTTATTAGGAAACGTCTCTTTTTATTTCCAGATACAACAAACCTGGATATACATTAGGTCGAGTTGTGGATCAACTGTAACTGCCTATCCTATCAAGGAGATGAACAGGGGTGGTGGGATCTACTTTCTTATTTCAGAATAAGGTCAGGGTGGTTTATCACATTGACACATTATTCAATCACTACATTGCTAAATATTTAATGCATAAGACCATGACAAAAACATTAATCTCTCAGTTAAAATAGGCTCAAAGCATACATAAAACGTAGCATTTCTGAATCACTCGAGATTTAAAATTGTCTTTTCATAGATTTTACTGTATATAATTAACAAACCGATAAACTTATATTCCTAGGGAGCACTTCCTAAAACTCTGATCAAAATTTTCTAGCAATTTTTAGTTAAATATGCTAGAAAAAATAAGGATCATTAATAAAAATCTGGTAACAACACGTTTGAAACACTGCACTATAACCATGATACAGAATCATATGGACCATTTATTTAGATTCAAAATTTATCATTCTACTTTGCATATAGGCACTGTTAGTAAACTTTGAACTGTGCCTGAGACTTAGTTTTATTACACCAAATTCCAGTATGAGTGGTGCATTGGTTCAAATGAAAACAAATAAATGATATCTAAGTATTTTGTTTGCTCAGTTTTGTAAATAACATCCGCACTTTACCCAAGCAGGAAGTAATTACAGTTTTGAAATACTTCTAGCATTAACAAAAATCTCCCATCAACAGTTGCTCCCTCTATGCACGTAGCAGTAAGAAGTACATATAACATCCCCAAACATACTAGCCTGACAAGATGCAGAGGATTATGTTGAAGATGACAACTTATGTATCACAAAGGAAAAAGATGAGTTAAACATCTATACCAATATTGGTGTAATCACAGTTATGCCACGTAACAAAATATGATATACAGAATAAACTGTTGCTTCAGTTAAAGTATCACTTGTCAACTTATTCCCAGCTTGCCACCTTATATATTCTGAAGCGAGAGCTCCACTTTTAAGATACATGTATTTATACTACTGCAGATTATGTCTAAAATGGAAATCTAATCCAGTGGATATAAATTTTGGAGACTGGCAGAGAGCACTTCCTATACTCAGTTACAACACACAGAGAGAAATGGCTGCTGATTTAGAGAGGCAGCTGCAGCATGTTCCTGTGAATCCCCCTTTTCAATGTCTGTGTCAGTCAGAAAGGGTGAGAATTCACGCAACCTCCTTCGTCCCTACCCCAAATCAGTCACCTGGAGTGCACAGCTTGAAAAAGCTTTCAAGAAGAAGATTAGCATGTAGATAACAAATATGTAAATATAAGCCTTCTGGGTTTGTGCAAAACTTTGTTCAATGGTCTGCCTTCTGAAGGATCTGGTTCTGTATCATCTAAATGAGTTGTCAAAGATTCAGTGGTAAACAGCTGGCAGATATAAAACCAGCTGGATCTGTCATGTTGAGATAGGAAATCGTCAGATTGTCACTCAAACATGCAGCTCCAGCAGCAGTGAATCACATGAATGCAAACTCTCCTTTAAATTAGCAGCTGAAAATTCAAAAAAAATCATGTCTTGAATGTGAATATATCTCACTAGAGAAAAGGCACAACAAACTTAGCATTTAAAATGTTGTAATTTGGGGTGTTTTTTTAGAGATATGGTATTTGTTACTGATTTTTCAATTTTCATTTGGATATAACATTAATAGTCATCCAAATAAATACCTAAAAACATTTTAGGTGAAAAATGCCAGATAAAATTTCTCCAAAAATAATCCAATTATTAGTTCAGTTTAAGAAATTATCCAAAAAATTATTAGGAAAAAATCTTCATTTGTGTAGAAATGACTGTTAAATAATTTTTTTCCTTTCTAAATGAATTTGCCCTGTCAATGTCTAAGAGAAAAGTCAATGGCACTTAAGAAGTTAATTCACCTCAGTCCTTTAATTAGAGATATTTTTAGCTTTAAGAATCTTTGGTTTTTCTGTTTTAACTTTCATTTAGTCGGCAGTTGTGAAAAACTGATTATTTCGTGGTTTGAGGAAAAAGTTGGGAGTTGGTGGCTTTTTTTGGAGCACAGGGTGAAAACCCGAAGCAAAACCAAAACTCTCTGACTTCAGTGAAAGTAGGATTCACCCTTGGAATTCAATACAGCTTCTGAACACATGGGAAAAAACAGCAGAATACATATCTAATGTAAAATTATTGTCAAATCCATTTTTAACACTCTCCCTTATCATTTTTAATTTCAATCAGCAGGCTTCTATTATAGTCTTCTTGGAAGACTATTTCACAGACAAATATAGCTCCTCTCTTATGCAATTCCGATTCTCCCTCATTCTCTTTCAGATATATAAGCAGTCATCCATTTTCCTAAATAATTCATTTGTGTTCTTCTGCACCTCCCAAATAAGTCAACTTTTACTTTCTTTTTGCCCAGTCACACTATACATAATTTAGCTCATTCACACTTCAAAAGAAATTTCCTCCAACTCTATTGAAAAGAAAATAGTGCTCTTCACCCAGCTTAAAATTCTCAGCATGCGAGTTGGCTGCCTTCTTGGCATGAATAAAATTTAATATCTTATGTAATGATTTAAAGATAACTTTGTTAATTAGTATTGACATTTGAGAGCTGAATGGCAGCTTCCTTCCTCACCAATAGCAGTGGTGTCACAATAGAATCATAGAATCATAGAATAGAATCACAGAATCATAGAATGGTTAGAGTTGGAAGGGACCTTAAAGATCATGGATTCCCAACCCCCCTGCCATTGGCAGGGACACCTTCCACTACAGCAGGTTGCTCAAAGCCCAATCCAGCCTGGCCTTGAACACTTCCAGGGATGGGGCATTCACAGCTTCTCTGGGCAACCTGTTATAGTGTCTCACCACCCTCACAGTAAAGAATTTCTTTCTGGTATCTAATCTAAATCTCTTCTCTTCCAATTTAAAAGCATTGCCCCTTGTCCTGTCACTGCTCCTCCTGGCAAAGAGTCCCTCTCCGGCTCTCTTGTAGGCTCCCTTCAGAGCAAGCATAAGCAGCCAAAGTACAGTTTTCTAATACTCAGTACAGTGAATGCTGTATCCTTAAAGTGGGCATATACTATTAAAAGAAACATTTCTTAATGTAATACACAATCAATAGTCATCATAGCAGCTTTGAAACATCAAACCTTTCATGTTACACCAAAATGACTTCCTAACTTTATTTAACACTGGCAATCTGCAACCAGAACATAGGTCTGTTTTACAGAACAACTAATTAGTTCAGAATTTGGTGCCTCGCTCCAGAAATATAGCAGAATTCTGATTTGACAATTATAAAACCCCAGTTCTCATAGTTTATTTACAGTGTTCTGATAGAATTTGATGAAGTTAATAATAAAGTCCTTCATCATGCCATTATGACCCCTTTACGGGATTATGAAATTATGCTACCAACTGATTAAACCATAGAAAAAAAATCAAAGGCATCTTCTATTAACAGTATGCTTGCACTTTCTACTTGTTAAGATCAAATGAAAGAAACTGGTGTCTTACATCTTCCTGGACCATTCCAGATTCAGAAATTTCCATTTCAGTGGCATTCTCAGCAAGAATTCCTGCATCAAGCAATAATACTGATGCAAATTTCTTACCACAAGTGTAGGACTCATTTTTTTTTATGCTATTATACTCCCAGTCTGACCATATGTAAATTTCCTTTTTTAGAAGAGAGCTAACAGTAATGTATACCATTAATTGTACAACACATTTTAATTTAACACGAACTGGACAACATCACCTAGTGTGCACAGTCCAGCCACTCCAAGTACAGATTCCAATTATTACACGAGAACTAAGACTTTATGATATTTCCTACAAATGCTAATTAGCTGGTAGGTTAGAGCCCTCAGTCATGTAGCACTTCATCAATCACAAAGCTTAAACTATTAAAGATGGAAACTGCAACATTTTACATGAAAAGTTATGTTGCAAGTCAAAGTAGAATATTATATTAGCCCCCTTTACATGGTGTTCTTTTATAGTAGTCCCCACAAAAGAATTTCCACAAGCTGTTGTCCTAATATGATCCAGGTCTACAACCTCTATGCTGTTCTTGTGTCAACAGCTACTGTTTTCAACACCGAGACTCATACTTCAGAGTATACAATTGCTTTGAAAAAATCTACAGATTCCTAGAGGACAAAACACATCCGGTATAGCCACTGTATGAAAGAGAAAATTTGGGAGCAAAAAGGGACATGAAAGAATCATCGAGTTCAGCCCTTCTACCCTTCAGCCTACAACTCGGCCATATTCATAGAACTTGCATGTTCTTGAAAGAAATACATAAAGATTTCTGAGGTCTGCCCCTCTGCATGCTAAACTGACAGATATGAGGTGTAAGACTAGCTTTGCCAGGTTAAACAAGGCTATTAAAACAGCATACCCAACTTTACTGGCACTAAAATGGAACAGTGGTGCCAAAGATTCTAAAAGAAAGAAATATTAAGTAATATTGCACCTCTGACGTTGACATAAGTTTATTATTACTCCATGCCAATCTACCTTGATCCAAATCCTCTTAATGCACGCTGTTCCAGTGCTGGGCCTCTCTTAAGCCTGCAAATTATACTGAACAGTGTAGTGGTTTTTCAATTTGGTCAAATATTACACCAAAATCAGTGCATGGAAGGACAATGCATCATTAGCTCATTATCTATCCCAATACCTTTTTATGCAACTTGTTGCCTTTTGTGTGTTCCTATGCCATCCTGTGGAACTCACCACAGCTCTTTTATTGACAATGTTTTTGTTTCTTCCACACCTTTGCTAGAGAGCCTTCAACAAAACCTGTCTTCTCCCTCAAAAATAACAGCTATCCAGAAAGGAGAAGAAAGGGAGCTTCCTGGTTTTGGTTTCCAACTTTGAAAGGGAGCTTTCCTGGTTTTGGTTCGGTCTCCTTCATATTTTCAACATGGCCCATAACAGTAATGTACACAAGAGAAATCTAGAATTAGAAATTGCATCTTTCAAAGTTACATATTCCTTCCTACTCAGTTTCAGATTATTACTGACAGAAATATTTTTAAGTACTATATATAAATTCTTCCTTCTTCAATTACAGTAATACAACCATAAAACCAAATATTCTTTTAGGCTGAGTGAAGCACTTCAGGCTGAGTGAAGAGAGATCCACACATGTATCTTTCATCTATAAATGAAGCACTAAAATAACTGGTTATTCACAACTCTTAATATCAAAAGTAAATAAAAATACACAGATATAAAATTTGGCCCTGCATAGAAAAAAAAGGAAATGGAGACAATCATTATAATCTTATAGTCAGAAGAATCTAATGTCTAGAGAAAACTTAGGAAGAAGAACTAGAAGCAAATCCTTCACTTTCAGGTGGGTTTTCGTAAGAGTAAGACAGCAATCAGGGCAACTGTCCTGCAAGAAGGTATGTAAAGGCAGGACAATCCACTAGAGGGCCCGGTAATTGTTTCACCTCCTAAGTGTCATATGAAACAGTCCATGTTGCTTTCCACGCACTGAATTCTCCACATATATGTGCACGATGAGGATAAATTAATTTCCAAATGCTCAACACACAAATGTCTGGCTGCCATCACTCAAAGCGAAAACAACAGTGGAATAAGTGGCCAAAAGGTCAGAAGGAGAATATGATTAAAAACTGGACGAGTGCAAGAGGCATGCACAATCCAGCAAGAAGTAAAGGATAAAAGCATAATTAGACTCAAGTAAAGGATAAAATTACTGCAATTGATACATATATTAAATAATTTTCCATCAAAATTAATTTTTACATATGGTTTCTATTGGAAAGGTCTGCTGTAAAAAACTTGGGAAAAAAAAAAGGGGGTACCTCAGACAATCTTTTTCTTAAAGCACACCATCCACTACTAGACTACCTGAAAATCCCTGGAAAATTACTGTTCAAAAATATTATAATAAGAATACTACAGCACCAGGAATTACTACAATGCATAGTCCAACATATTTCTGAAATAACACATGAATGAATGAACAATCTGCCTATGGTCAAAAAGGACCTGTGCTCCTTTTGACAGAAGATAAAGACTCTGTGACGTATGAATGCCCTGGGACACATAACTTCATGAAGTGAGGCTAAAATTATTGAGAACAGAAAGTCACTACTGCCAGGAAAGCTTCTTGAAAAAAAGCAGACAGACACTGAACATCTTCCTTTCTACATGCAAAAATCGTGGTCCAGATATAAGATTGCATCTGCTGCCAAGGATACTGGGATGCTCAAAAAGGCTAACCATGAGAAGTCAGGTTCTAATAAGCACTGCAAAAACGAAGTTCAAGACTTGGGTTAACTAGACAAGTAGATTTATTTTCCACCCCTGCCAGCGAATTTAAAAGCCTGGATTTCCACTGGTGACATACAGAATTTTCTACATCAGAATTGTACACCAGACACATAAAAAGCACACAGTGAAAACATCCTTTATAGTACCATACTCTAGATTTATTTAAATATCAGGGGGGAGCAGAGCAGGAAAATATTTCAAACAAATTTTTCTCTAGTCAAGTTACCTGTGGATGAATTTATCTCCAAACATATTAGAAGCGAGGCACAAGTAAAATAATAATCCAAAGTTGAAAATGTGACTTCAGGGTAATTTTAAAACTGTATATATTAAGATCATGTGGTTATTAAAAATTCTTCAGAGACACAAATCTACACCTAACTTTTAAGTCATATAAATGATCTACTCTTCTCTCTTTTTTTTTTTTTTTTAAGTAATCATCCTAATTCATTCTTCTCTAAGTAAACCCAGTATTTTGCCCATAGCGGAAAAACTGAACATCAGAAGTCCCCTGATAAAGCATATTTACTAGCATGAAAACCTCAAAAGAAATTCAGGTGCTACTTCCAGTTTTAAAGAATCAGTTCAGTACTAACTTTGATTTTGCACCTAGTAGTTTGCCAGATTTATTCATCACATTGTATACTAGAGCTCACAAGGCTATAACGAGTTTACTCTGTGATTTAGTGAGTATTTTCATCAAGAAGAATAGCCATGATGTATTAAAATCAGAAAAACACACTATGTTGCATATTTCTGAGTATATAGCCATGACAGATAGTGCTGACAGCTCTGTGGGAAGCTATATTCATCACACAGTTTTGATCACTGAATTCACATTCCTCGCTCCTCCTGATTCATTTCCTCAAGATCTAAATACAAGACCTGTTGTAAATTGTCAATTTGTTTGGGTTATTTTTAGGATACAAAACATAAGATGCATTCTTTTATTCAAAATTTTCAAGTGACGTTGAAAGCTAGTTAGCATTCAGCACAGGATATAAGGCTCGAAGTTTGCTATCTTTACATCATCAGCATTGCTAACAAGGCAAATACTCAGAAATAAGATTCAAGTGGATGAGTACACATATTCCAGTTTTGATAGGCCTTATTTTCTGGGCCTGAAAAAGCAGTCTTCTCAGTTTCTGGAAAATAAAGACTTGGCTTTTTAAAGGCTGCATTTAACCAGTTACAGACAGCGAGACCATGTCAACCCTATATGAATCCTGAAGGAAAACCACAATAACACGAACTACCTACATAATAATAGACAGTAAGGGGTAGACATTCTTTGAGTGTCTGTATAAGTAGGGGAGAAGTAATAGTAAAATGTATTTGGTGCCAGGAACGTTTTCTCCATTTATCTGTGTGGTCACAAGTGCATTTATATACAAGATAAAGAGCAGTACAGACAGAACATACCTGCTAGCATAAATATTTTTGTGAGCATGAGAAAAGGGATATGGTAAGAAAACACTCTACTACTATATGTAGAACCCTTGCAGAGCTGCCTTTCCAGGTAATTCCATCCCCACTCCCCCAAGTGGAAACTATAATGATTAAATCCAACTTCCCAAAGAGAGTAAATTCAGTTAACTAAATTTGTGGAAAACTAGAAATTAGACTAATAAGGCGATTTGGAGAGAACCTCCCTTCTTAATGTCTTTAGCTCACAGGAAAAGCAGATAATTGACTTAATTTAGGCTCCTTCCCCACTCCTCTCTTCCCCCCACAAAAAAAAAGTCTCCAAAGAAAAAAAGCAGTATCCTAATCTTTTAGCAGTACCACTCATTTTATTTACATTATTTGGAAAGAGTAGTAATCAGTGTTAGTAAGGATAACGGAATCCCTTATGTTGAGGAATTAGTCAGTATTTTTAGGACTTTCATTTAACTCCAATAATTTTGTGGAAACTGAAGTACCTAATATTTTTGTGATACAGTATAAGAAATAATACTATAGAAATGATTTCACAGAAAACAGTAACACATATTTTATATTAGAGAACTACTTGTCTATTACAGACTTACTCCTTGCATTTTTTAATGCATTAAAAGTTATACACTATAAGGAATAAATAAGAAATATATAAGAAAGAAATAAACATTTTCTTTAAATGTACCTTAAAAGTTTTACAACAAATCCTTTCATAAGTGACCTTACCTTTTTTTGAAGGACATTAATTTTTCTTTCTTTTACTTCCAACATGTCTTTCATATCTCGAATCTCTCCAGCCAGGGTTCCTTTCTCTTCTGTGAGGTCTTGAAGTTGTTTTGTCTTTTTATTCAGAAAAGTTTCTTTTTCTTCCAATCGTAACCGCAAGGCATCAACCTACAGTAAGTAAACAAACTTATTTAGGTTTTAGTATAGAACACTAGCCTTTTTTTTTTCTAATCCTCTTTTTTTCATCACTTAAGAAATGTTTTATTTCTTATCTATGTAGATTTTCCAACTTTATCTCGGACTAAGACATTCTTTTACTTGCTAAAAGGCAATAAAAAAAGCACTTTTAGCACCAAACCATGAACAGAAAAAGTAGAATAGTCAAAACATGAAATAGCATTAAAACAGTCCTACCTTGACAGATGCATGAGGGATTAAAAAAATAATAATCACCTTGACTAATTAAATGTATAACTCATTGAAAATAGCGTTATATATCCTGTATTTAATTTGCCTGTTAAAGCCATGAACGGGGCAATCAGATACTAAAATCACTACGCAGGTTTGGCAACAGATCAGTAATCTAGAAATAGAATTATTAAACAAATACATGCCAAATAGGGAAATGATCAGGTTCTTTGCTTTTCTCCAGTGTATATCACGTAAGTCCCTTAACAAATGGGCCGTACGGTACTTTTCTGTAGTAAGCACAAAATAAGCGATATTCCAAGTATTTTCCTAAGCACAAATGTATTAATAAAGAACTTCACCAAATTGCTCTGCATTACATAACTGCTCTTTTCCTTTAGAAACCCTAAAAAAAATTAAAAAAGAAAAGGAAAAAAAATCAAAAGCATTCTAACAGCCCTGAAGGCGTGTGTAGCTTTGATTTTCTCATTTCTTGCTGTATAAATGCTCAAGCATGCAATTTTATTATGCTCTTAATGCAATTCAAACAGTTCTCAAATCATGGCCAGGCAAATACTTGCTGGTGGTCTGGAAAAAATCCATAGATCACTTGATACTGGTTACTATTTGTATACAGTTGTTTCTATAACCAGCTCTACTGCTAATTGCAATTAAAAGCTTGGGTACTTATAAAAGCATTTGGAAATAAGGAGGAAAAATAGCTGTCTGTCCTCCATTACAAGGTGGGGAGGGGTGAGTAAGCACCAGCCACCTTCAAGGACAGTAACATTAATACTATCACAAAGAGAAAAACATTCCGTGAAGTAAGGAACAAAATGAAAGAAAAAGGAAAATCTAAATGACAGGGTACCTGTTCAAGGAAATTGAGAAAGAGGGAACTAGCTCTTTGGTAGTATAACCAAGAAACAGGAAAGTATGCACAATGTGAACAGAGAGACATGGGCAGAGCAGTAGGCACATACACACGGATCCAGGTGGAAACACACAAAAAAATGTCAAAATGGGAAGAAACAAAAAGCAAGATAGGGAAGTAACAACTTTCAAGCAGATATAACAATCCTCCTTCACAAGTCCAAATTCCTAGTGCAGTTACAAATGAATCACTGAGCAGCTCACAGGCAGCACAGTATAGAATACTGGGTCGGGATATTTTTGGGTTTAAAAAAAAAAAAAAACAGATTTCATCATATATTAAGTTTTAAAAGACCAAAGGAGACTGTTTTTTTCTTCTTTTTTTTTTTTTTTTAATGTAAGCCTCGTATTATTGGAGCTATTTTGTAAATAAAATAATACAAGAAAATATAGTATACCCATGAAATTTTGTCAGTACTTTTAAACATCATAAGAGATCAACAAAACCAACCCATTGTTAGTGTTCAGCATTATGGATTCTTGTGCAGTCTCAAGCTCACAAATTCAAGCCTGGGCTATGGAAATTAAGGAGTTTATTCTAGTGAAATATTTCAGTTTTCCAGAGGAAGGTTAACACGTGGAAACACAGAGCACACAGAAGTTGCAGTATAGGCCTGAAGAACATTTTCAAGGTTTGCAAGCCATTAGAATGAGGTTATCATTTCATGCAAAGTAGAGAACTAAGATAAAGAGAGTGCAATCATCCGTTATTACAGTGGGAGGTTTCCTTGAAGAGAGGCCTTTTTTCTGATACTGTTTTCTTCTGCAGCTCTGTGACCATGAGGTGTTCACATTAAGTGGACCCACACAGGCTTGTTTTGGCTTCAAGAGACACCACTGAGAAGACAAAGTCTGGGCTGAAAATATATGATGTGGCAATCTAGAATAATTCTCCACCTACAAGCGAGCTGCAGGAAGTTAGGCCAGTGAGAATTTTTAGATTCAGTAATCCAAATTTCAAACATGCAAATGTCATAAAATAAAGAACAAGGATTTAAAGTTTACATTATCTAGAAATTCATAAAGTTTATTCATAATAAAAAGCTAGATGGAAGTAACTAAAAGGGTATAAATGTTAGTTTAGCATATTTACGCTCTGCAGTTGGAATAGTCAGAAAGGTTCATATGTATTAAGCACTTTTTTCCCTAGTTAATCAGAATATTAGTAAAGTACAAAAAATCAGCAAATCTAATTTATTTTTTTTTATATTCTGAGTTTTGTAATGCTAAATTTATTCAAAGCAAAAGTCTTTGCAATGCCATTTTAAAACTTGGTTTGGGACTAATTTAGATGATCTATTGGATCTCAAAATGCATGTTCTTCCTGCTCTTAAAATGGCTCATTGCTTTTCTATACACTGGAAAAAACGATTTATATTCTACTGGATTTATTTTATTTTTAAGACTTTTTTACAATATTACAGTAATAGGATCTTGCAGTTTGTAAACAGTGTGCAGTATGAGATTCAAAGATGACATTTTAGAAAACACGAAATAGTAATAGCAGCAAACTTTCAGACCTCTTTTAATAAACATGAAAGACCCCATCTGAAACTCATTACCACATCCTCTTTATACTTAAGCACTTATTCGCTTCATGTCTGAAAGCAATCCCTTAAGTTAAATCACAAAAATCTCTGTTGGGCCTTTAAGCTGCAGCTGAGAAGCTCATCATAACACTGCAGCGGGAGCTCCAAAAGTGGTTCTCTTCAGTCAGGCACTGAAAGTCTCACTTGCCAACTGCCACTAGGCAGAACCTTAATGTCTGAAGCCAAAGGGAGTTGTAGGTGATCAGAGCTGCTGATAAACAAAGCACTGATACCATTCCCTAGGGACTGGGATAGCACAGCAGCTTCCATGTGCTGATATAGTTCTGCTCTGCTTGGCCAAACCAGCAGTTTCTGAGTTAGTAGTCTTTTCTTCTCTACCCATTCGATCCCCATCCCAAGTAGGCTGAGCAGGCAATTCTCAGTCTTCTTCACAAATTTCTTTCCACACACCCTGTCATCACAGCTCACTAGATTCATCTCAGAAATGGGGATTTTAGGCGTTTAAACTTAGGAGCACAAGGAGGGATGAGAAGATGAGTAGACTGCACTGAAGTCCAAGTCTGTGAGTGACAACCTGTGTGGGAAAGGGGAGCAGAGCCCTGTCCACTCCCATTTCCCAGACCCCAATCTTGCCCTCACACAGCTGTTAAAGAGCACCACATGACTGAATCTTTCTGCATTTCCTTTCACCACTGGACAGCTCATAACACAACTAATACATTATTTCTATTCCCTAAACAAAGACACAAATACAACCTGGAGGATCAAGAGAAGGTGGTTTTCTTTCAGGTCAAAAAGAAACACACTCAGAATTCTGCAACAGAGCCGCAAACTCCATCCTTCCTTTCACTGGTAGCATTCAGGCCAGCCGCACGAAGACCTTCAAGTTAGCACAAAGGTTATGACCTTGACTGTGCCACAGAGTACCAGCACTTAGTATTTCAGAGCTGTCTGGACTGACTCTAGGTGCAGAAACAGATTGTTTTCTTGTTAATGCCATAAATAGATTACTCCTCAAGCCTTCATGTAAATAGTTGACACCTAAGACCAATTCTTTCAGCTCCATGGTAACATTTTAACACTTATTAATGAACACTACTTGTGGTTGAGGTGAATTGCATTTTTCCATAACAAATTGCACATGGACTTAAGATCTGAATATATTTAGATGTAAGCAGTATAACTTCTGCATAGAGCCCCACTTACCACTGAAGATTGTTCTTAGTATAAGACTATCTTGGTTTTAATTGAAGAATTTATTTCCAGCCTTGGTAGCTTTAAATAAAAGCATGACTGAAGTGCAGCTTCAATTGCACTGAGAAAAATATTGAAAATTATTTGAAACAGCAAAAGAGCACTTTAATTCAAAAATCCACCTACTCAATGAAGCCTGGGTATTTTGACAGAATAGCTATATGATCCCCCAAACTAACATACACAGCAAGGAGCCATTCTGAAATCAGTGCTCTCTGTGAGTTTTCAGAGAGGCAGAACTCTGAGTCAGTGCCAGTCTGGGAGAGTGAATAGGCAACTTACAAGGCGTGTGGTCTCAGGTGTACCGATTTATTTTCTATGCACAGGAATGCAATGTGGAGGTTTACAAGAACAGCGCTTATATCAGACATTTTCTCCTTCCCTAAATTCTTCTTTCTGCCTCCAGTAATCACGAACCAAGACTTTTACATTTTTCATAATGTGCAATAAAACTACCTCAGCCTGAACTGCATGCAACCTTTTACTATATGGTATCTGTTTGGTGCTAAGCATGTATGACATCATGGTCTAAGTCAAATACGAACCTCCAGGTGGCGTAAAACCAAAAAGCTGTTAAATCAGCTCCTGATCTTGTGGAAGACAAGAAGCAAAATACACTACTTCACTTATAGGCAGGTTGAATTTGCCAATATTTGCAATTATCTCTTCCCTGAAAATGGCAATGTGAAATCACATCTCCCAAAAATAATGAAACAATGAAGTATTCTAAATGGAACGCGCCAGTACACTGTGAGAAATGTCTGCCATTTTGTTACTCCTCCTGTTACGTCTATGGCATTTTAAATATAATCCAAAAGGAAATTAAATATGGGTCATTTTACAGAACCAGATATATATTTTTATATTTGAAAGGATTAGGATTCCTGGTGCACAAAACCCCTCTCTTTGGCTTTTCACTCAACAGTATGTAATTTTAAGAGTCCTTGACTTATTTTTCCCAAGCTTTGGCAGTACATTTACTAGTAAAACTTGGCAATCTGAAGAAGACCATCATTTTCCAGAAAAATAAAGCAAAACCAGATCTGATAGCTAACACGTAAAGCAGCTCAAAGACCTCCATCCAAGTAAATTGCTTTTTAATTTTGTCTAACTTCTTTTTCCTCAACAACTACTTATTTCAACTATTTAATACAATAAACTCTGTCACTTACTCTGGAAATATAGAACACCCTGCAAAAACTTCAGAATTGGGTTATACTTTAGAAAGAAAAGGAAAGTTCATGTAAGTGGCAAAAATTGCCAAATTCGAAGTTGAACTTTATTAATCTTCATGTCATCACCCGCCACTCATGACCAGCTCCAGTAGTGACGTCTATTTCTTGAAGTTCCTGACTGTTAACTGTTTAACTTATATGCCATATTATATATATCATTTATGAAACTGGTTTTAGTGTTACGGAGCTCCACAGGGAGGTAAAACATGAAGAAGGACTACTGTGTTTCACTGTTAAGAATTATTTATTTTACCAGCATAAAGAAATACATTTGAAGTAAAGTTTGGCTGCTTTTATTTTTTTTTTAACTAATTCTGAATTTACTAGTCAAACACCAAGTGTCCTGCAGCACCTGGGGTAATAGAGAAGGCAAACTGTAACCTCTCCTAATCCCACCTCTGTTCCAGCACAGAGTGCAGTGAATATTTGCCGGTGCATCCAGGAACCAGTGTTCTGCCCTCTAGTGCTATTATTCTCTCCTTTCCTGATGACCACTACAGGCTCCATAGGGCTGGCGACACTTTTCTGTGCTACTGTTTGTTTTCTTAGTGTATTACGCAGTCATCTTTTGAGAACCACTTCAGTTAATCAAAAAATCAAACTTCTATTGAAGATTTTAGTACCTGTATTTATACATCTGCATGCATCTGGGGAAATGTAATATACTAAATTTTGATTTACAAAACCAGTTTAAACGATGAAAAAAAGAGCTGTCACTTCTATTTTCTATACAGAGGTACTGAGTTGTGCAAATATGAGAACTGACTACAAGTACAGAAAGGGTATCATGCGTCTTTAAAATGTCCCAACCCTTCACTTCAGAGCTAGTAAAAAAACAATACTCTAAAATACAACAGTAAAATGAGAACTATCCCCTTGTCATATTTGTCCCTCATTTTTCAGTCTGATGTGATAAACATGATTTTTTTCAAAGCAATGGCTGTACCTGGAAATACGTAGTATAATACATTCGTTTCCTTCAAAATCATGTGACCCATGTAAAAGTCAATGCAAAAAAAGGAGAACATGGGCACATTTTGAAGTTGCAGACGCTTGAATTTTGTACAATTAGAGTGTTTTACATTATTGTACCCAATTGAAACTTTAGTGAGCAAGCTAGCTAGCTTTTTCCCTTCTTAGAGGAAAACTCCACTTTCAAGCATTATTTCAACAACATTCCCACGCCTGTTACTCTGGGTATTATGGTTGCTCAAGTTTACATTTTAATTCAGCAAATTATGTTATTATAGAGCTGATAGTTACGAGGCTTTATATTCTTTAAAGGGTAACTTTAAAAGGATACTGTCTTCTTCCTACTACTAAAGTATTTAAGAACTGACAAAAGCAGAGGCATTTAAAGCAACTGAGTACACTGTAGTCAAGGGGAATAGACAGAGAGCAACATTGGAAGATAGTTTATAAACACAGAACATTGTTGCCTGTTCCCATCAGGAAAACAAACTTATACCATCTCATACCATTTCCCTCACAGAATCACTGTCACAAGCTCTTTCAATCCTTCCACATGAGGATGGGAGAACTACCTGACACTGGAATGCATCAAATGCACTTGCTCCCCTTTACTTATTCCTTGAAAGACGGCACCTGCATGTTTCTTAAAGCTCCCAACCTCCCTCCCAAGAGCTTATCCAGCCATCATCTCTACCAATCAATCTTGATTTGTCTTTCATTCTTTTTTTCCACCAGCCCAGATTACGCTGCTCTTTAAAAGAGAAAATTGGTAATACTGACTGGTCAAGCTACACTAGAAAAGGTTTTAACTGAAGCAGAGATTGTAGCCAAGATATAAATGGATCCCTCAGGCAGTTTGAAACTCATCCTTGTGAAGCATTACCTGCCACAGGGAATTCTTATGGTGTGTATCTTATCAATGCAGCCAACTGCCTCAGAGGTGTTTTATTCAAATTTATACATTTGCCTACTTCTACCACTAGAATGAGGTAGTTTAAAGCAACTAGACCAAAGTTCAGAATTTAATATTCAGATCAGTTCCAGCAAATTTTGGAAAACATATGGGAATTGTAACTCATGTGTTAATACTTAAAGATTTCGTTAATAAAACTTCCAACACTAACCTTACCTCATTGAACTTACCTCACTGGTTTTTATGCTCACTATAAAACTATAGTTGTCATAATATTTTTGAATTACTGCAAAAGGAAGTCAGTCATTCCAGAGTCAATGTTATTTAGCAACATAATGATAGTTATAAATTCAAAATACTTAAAACCAATTTACAAAACTATCAATCTTGCAAGTTTTTAACTTTTGAAATTTCTGTCTCCAATAACATACAAATTTTACTATACTGTAACTAGAAAGTGAATTAAAAGGCCACAATCTTCTTTTTTAAAGCCATGCCAATGCATTTAACTGCTTCATGAAAAATATGTGTAGAATTCCATAATAGTATAAGAATCATCAGTAAATATCTGTTAGCTTGATACATGATAAAAATGGAATTTTCACATCAACTGTTTTTCTCAGTTTAATTTTTTTTAATAGTAGGAGTCAGCTGACATAGCAGCAAAGGCGTGATTTTCAAAAAGCACATTTAGGTTTGTAATCTATTCAGAACATCCAAACAAAGGAGGTGCCTGTAGCTAAACCTCTCTCCAACAGAGCTAGAGAGCCTGTGTGATGCTTGCAGGGAGAGCTGTACCTGTGACCTCTCTCTCAATTTCACATGTTTTGAGTGAGACACATCTCTCAGATAAGAATCTTAGGATTCACCCTGTTCTGAGACTGGAACACCTATTTATATCACCCAGTTGTTTATCAGACATTCCTACATCAGTAGGTCCAGCTGGAATCAGCTTGGCTACAAGAGCTTATCTTCCAGGACCTATGGCCAGCTCATAAATAGAGCGACATAAAACAGCTTGGGCAATATTTTTCTTTTATTCATAAGAACACAGCGAACAGAGAAGGTTAAAACAATAAACTAAACATATATTGTTTACTCTAAATATAACACAGCATTTTCTTCAAGAAATATGCCATTTTCCTTTTCTATCTCTCCTGACCATATTCTTCCAGAGACCAAGTTATAGCCTTTTCTCTGCAAACCGCTGCATTTTTCTCAAGTGTGAATAAGGTTCTAACAACTTGTAATCTCTACGATTAAAGATTCACCTCTAAAATTTTCAAAATAGAAAAGCTGAAAGTGAAGTCCTCTTTTCCATAACCTCCTACACAAAAGTAAACATCAGCTGGTTTGATATCAACCTTGAGTACCAGCAACTGTTAGAGCTCTGCTTAGCTCCATCACTTGGTCCTCAATCCAAACCTTTGGTTCTCTAGGCCTGCCTACAACTCAGAACTTTCTCACTAGCTCTGGCTTCAGAGGCATGAAGAAAAGGCAACCCCCTTGCTTACTCCCCTTGCATACATGAGGCAAGATGATATTTGCCTGGTGCAGTGTTTCACTACAGCAGATGAACAAAAAGATGATATGGAATATTTGGCACTCCAGTAGTCATGTTCTGAAGAGAAAAGTTGTCACATATGTTAGGAGGCTGTCTTTGAGATTTGTCCATAAAGGAAGTTCTTCTCAAGGGAAAAACCTCAATAAAGGTTAAGTTTGCCAACATCCAGCATATTCTCAATATTTACACATTTCAACTAGAGCTGGTAGTAGGTCAACAGACCTTCCTATAATAAGGTTTTAAAAAGATGAAAGGATTAAAAAGGTACTTCTACAAAAAGAGAAAAAGGCACTTTGCAGGAAGATTCTACGCTTAAACATGCACAGGAAGTCTCTGTCCTCTGTGCAATTCCAGACATCAGCCACCCTCTTCAGAAAGGCACGGTCAGTATACTATGCTTTTGGGGTTTTCTTCCTAGCTTCATAGTCAGTATTTTTTACCCATGCAGATTTGGGGTATGTATCTTTTTGTGGTACAGAGCTGTATCAAAACACCTGTTTTTAAAATTTTACAGCATGCAGCTAAGTTTGGGTGACATATAGAAATAATTCAGTTGGTAGCATTACACAAACTAATGATTATACATGACAAAGTATCTGTGTAGAGAAACCCTACCTAAAGTCTGTGAAACAAACCCTGGCTGGCTCAATTCTATTATAAGTATTAAATCCAAAAATATATATGTGCTAGCAGACAAGTTGACATTCAAAAATGAAATTAAAAGTGACATCCTATTTTAAATTCTTTGTTCTACCAGGCCAAGGAAACAAATTTCATGGAATTCATAAGTCAGGTCTGCTAAAACAAGAAACAATAGAAAACTAAGAAACTAGATAATTAAATTACATCTTACTGGGTAAAAGTTACGTAAAAATAGATTAACCTTGGGTGAGATCTTTATTTCCATACTCAGAGTTGAACCATACTTTCTAGAATGTTTGATCCAAGTAATGGTTTGTGAGTAAAACTAATAGCAATTTATTTTCTTTTTTAACATGGAGTGAAATTGCCATAAATGGATCCTAAAAGGACTACTCTGGCATGTAGTAAGGTACATTCTTGGTAAAAGTTTATCTCTCTATCTACTAAACATTAATAAGATTTAAAAAATTATAGAGATCACCCAGCAAGAACATTCTAAGCTATTCGGGATACAATAAATAGTTCTTTAAATAGCAAAGTTTGCATGCTGTTCTGGGAGTCCGTTTTAATGGGAAGTCTGTTTCAAAGGCAATATGCATTCCATCTACAGAGAGGTCTTTTGCTTTTTTGCTTCCTGCAAGTGGTAGGTTGATTTAGGCGACAACTTAACATGTGTGTCTCAGACCAAGAGTATTGATCCCAGTGTTTGTAAGGACTTTTTTTTTTTAATGAGGTTTATTTCTGAACTAAGGGAAAAATCACTGATTTATTCTGACTGATAAGACTCAAAAAGAAATGCTTCGGTAGCAAGTTCATAGTGATGTCAGTGCTACAAACGATCTAAATAGACATTTCAAACTCAGCTGATGATTCTTTTTAGCAGTGTGTTATAACCTTAGCTTTCCAGTTATGGCATCTTGAAGATTAAAACATCATTCCACAGGAATGAAAATGCTTAATACACCCAACCCACATAAAATCTACTTCTTTAACTGAAGGAGAAGCAAGAGTTGAGATTCAGCTTTGGGACTAAGTAAAACTTGGTATCTGAATTCAGAAGAAAATTTATGTCCAAGATCACAAAGCAAAAAATTTCAAACGTTGGCAATGAAAACTCTTCTTGATAGTAGGTGAAAGAGATAAAAAAGCTAATAACATAAATACATATTTATAGCTACAGCTGGCAAGGTTTTAAGAACCCTTGAATTACAAAATTAAAAACTGTCAACACTGCCTCAATGCTTCTCATGTGAACGGTGTTGAATAGTCTACCCCAAAGATAAACCCGAAAAAGAACAGGATATAACTTAATAGGTCACTTAAGGAAAAAATGCTGTATGGTGAGAATAGCAAAAGGAATAACAAAAGAACTGACATTCTTGTATGATCTGACATTGCAAGATGAAAGAGCTAGGACCATAATAGCAAACTATTGCTCAAAATTAAGGACTCTATTACAAAACTCAAATACATACGTAGCTGACCTGATTAATCACAATTACCTGTTTCTTGCAAATAGTCAACTTGAAAAAAAATCAGAAATGTGACTCAGCTGTAGCACTGCCTCTGGATAGATCATCAAGTGACACAGGAACTCGCCAGCTGGTCTACTCATCTAAGAGTACAGACAAATACAGTTCTCTTTTTCCCATCAGTGTTTTACCAAGAAACAAGTAAAACATGAACCCACTAATAGCAACAGCACTTCAGACATTGCAAATATATTTACTTTTTATGCTGGAAACACACTCTCAAACTATTCAGAATCATAGAACCATTCAGGTTGGAAAGGAACTTTAAGATCATTGAGTCCAACCATTAACCAAACACCGAGTCCACCGCTAAACCATGTCCCTCAGCACCATGTCTATTCGTCTTTTAAATACCTCCAGGGATAGTGACGCCACCATTTCCCTCTGCAGTGTCTTCCAATGCTTGACAACCCTTTCAATGTAGAAATTTTTCCTACTATCCAATCTAAATCTCCCCTGGTGCAACTTGAGGCCATTTCCTCTTGTCCTATTGTTTGTCACTTGGAAGAAGAGACTGACACCTACGTCAGTACAGTCTCCTTTCAGGCAGTTGTAGAGAGCAATAAGGTCTCCCCTCAGCCTCCTTTTCTCCAGACTAAACAACCCCAGGTCTCTCAGCTGCTTCTCACAAGACTTGTGCTCTATACTCTTAACCAGCTTTGTTGCCCTTCTTTGGAAGGGCACCTCGCCGTCTTTCTTGTAGTGAGGGGCCCAAAACTGAACACAGTATTCAAGGTGTGGCCTCACCAGCAATGTGTACAGGGGGAAAATCACTTTCCAGAGATTCTGCAGGCTTGTCATAAGAATTCCAGACAAGAAAAAACTACTTCGACCATGACAGTATGTCAAGAAAAGACTAAAAGGGCAGTTTCAGATCTCCAGTTGGGAACTCCTTTTTTATGTCATCTTTGCAGTAACATTCTTTAGGCATTTTAGCTAGAACCGGAGAAGGCATTTTTTTAAAAAAACTTCACCTCAAATTTTAAGTGCTTTAAAAGTCTAAGATAATTAAAGAGACAATAATACTGCACAGAAATGCATGAGATTGGCACTAGTGACATAAAAGAAACAATTCTATTATTTGTCTAAACACAGTGCTTATAATAGAGGTTACATGGTAAATTAAAAATAAAAAGTTATGCAAGAATGAAATCAGACAGAAGTTTCAGTTGCAGGCTTCCTAACATGCTAACAGAGACTAGCTTGCCAAATACTTTTATGGAATCCAGTCTGCCAGATCATCTAGCAGCAAATCAGAGACATGTCAAGATCTGATCTTGCATTTATTTATTATTCAGCTGGAAGCTGTAAGTTTACTAGTTTACCACAATTATACTCCATCTGGGAGACACTCAGTTTCTCAAGACAGAATATCATCTGCATAAGAAAGGTAAAGCAAAACTGGTATGTGCTGCTTTCGTAACAGTCTTGACACTAAACAAGCTTTGTAAAGTTAGATATGAAATCAAACTATCACAGAAGTGGTCTTACACTGTCAAATACATAAGAGATACTGTCAGAAAAAGAATCAGGAGTGAAAAAACTCTCAAAACCTACTTTGAAAGAGAAAGAGGCCTGCAACCTACAAGAACCAACAGCCAAAACACAGGGACTGAATAAACAAAGGAGTCCTCAACTGAACACCCATTCAATGAGAATACGAGCCAACTCTGATTCTTCACAGTGCAAGTCTAGAACCCACAGATCTCTTAAATGTAATTTCCAGGATGCCATCATATTCTTTCCTTCTCCAAAATGTCCAAGGCATTACTAGATATCATGTACATATTATTACACTTCAAAAAGAGAAACTTTATGAACTACGTATCCATGCTTGATCCTGCACTGCAATAGAATCTGCATGGAAAAATCATTAAACCACAATCACCTACACTGGAATAGCTTGAAAGAAATCCTTCCTTCTTTTCCCTTTCCCATCTCTCTTCAAGGAACCTCCAATCTGTAAAGCTCATACTCAGAAAAAAAACGTAGCTAGTATAGACATAATACAACCAGAGTGTCACAAAGCAACAAATCCCAGAATTGTAAAACAGGTCCCTCTAAATCCTGTAGAGGCATCCCAGATTTTTAAATATACTTGATTCAATGTTCTATTTGCTATAAGGAAAAATATGTTGATGAAACATAACTGTTATATATCATAATGAGGACACATAAAGAATCAATGGGGTTGTGGAGGAACTATTTAGTCACAAGAAAATAATTTTGCATAAGGCAAACAACTTGTTCCTGATGTCTCATTTCTCTAGGAGTCCTGCAAAACATCTTCAAATGAAATGCCTAGGAATAAACTTCGTAACTCTGTTGGATATTAAAATGGCTGTTAAAAACAGTTCACAGCACAAAGCTACAAAATAACATTTACAAACTTCTCAGCTAGTTCTGTGTGATTAAAATGGTCATCCCTAAAAGAACCCAAAGCCAGTTATGAATTCGGCAATCACCTCTGTAGAATATCCAACATACAAAATAAGACTATATGACTATACCTAGTGGACAAAAAAACCCCAAACCCCCATACATTTTCCAGAATAGCCTAGTTCTGTCACAGCAATCATCAAAAGTATACACAACTGAGTTTAACTGCATAATCCTTGGTTTGGGAGAACTTTCATCCACAAAGTGGATTAAAGCCTTCCCTAAAATAAGACTCAGCAAATGAAAACTACTAGAATTATAAAAGAACCAAAAAAAAGCCACTGAAAAAATTAAAAGGTTCCTCATTTTACTTTACTCAAAAGTTCAACTGAGCCAAAAAAATGCACAAATGAATATTTCAAAGAAACCTTTTATCAGGGCCTTTCAAAAGGAAACTTCTTCTTGGTTTTCTCTAAAAAGTGAATTTGTGAAAAGTTAGAACAAAGATTTAATGACCATTATCGGTAATGTAAAGATAGATACATTCCATTTTTAAAGGGGGAAGGACAAAGAAACATTCTGCAGATTTTTTCCACACAACAAATGCAAATTGTTAGAACACCAGGCTGTGACATGTAAATAATACTAAATGATCAAATAAGATACAAGATATATGATACGAGATTCTGAGCACAGACTGACAAGTCTGTCTTGTAAAAAATAATTTTTTTTTTAAAGTATTTTACAGTCTGATCAGATTACCACAAGTAAACAATAAGTTGTTTAAAACCTCATTCATCCCTGAGTTGGAAATTACTATTCCTAAAGAAATATATCATAACTGAAAGAAAGAGGAACGTCACCAGTTCACAGCAGTGATAAACAAAGTGAGTTGGCTGAAATGACCCCTGTAAACAAAACTACAATTCAATGATATGTTTGAGCCAAGCCTTTTTAGCATAAGAAAGCTTTTCCATTTTCCTCATCACCTCTCTAACCTTCCTCTGCACCTCTCCTATCATGAATTAATCTTTCTCAAACCTGGGTGACCAGAACCATAAACTGCATTTCAGATGAGATTTCACAGAATACATTAAAATATTCCCCATCTGTAACAGAAAACTCTCTCCCAATACATTCTAGGATCAGATTTGCCACAGACACTTTTTATTGGAGACTAAGAGGCTAATCTTCATTATTACTACCTTTACCTCAACCTTTACGTTATAGAAGTTATAGTTTTAGTCCTCAGGGGAATAACACTGCATTTCATACTACCACATCTCATCCATTTTCTCACTCCAGAATTCAAGATCATCCAAATCTCCTCAGCATCGCCTGTGGCTCCAATCTGTGAATTTCTGTGAAATCTTATGATTGTGCTACCAAAGTTTGGCAAAATATGCAATGAAAACATAAAACAAGCCTCATCGCAATATCACATCTTGAGATGCTTCAACAATTTCCTCCAATATGGTCTTCCTTCTTCCATACTATCTACAATGTTTCTCTATTAGCCAACATTTCACTAATTCTACCTTTCTTGTATGGACCTCAAACTTCTGCCATTTAAATCACTTTCAACATAACATGGCATGAAATGCCTTACTAATATTCAACTAGATTAGACATAACGTATTTTCTTGGTCTACAAAATTAACACCCTTAAAAAATAAAGATCCTGCCTTAGTCTAATTTAACAGATTTCTTAACCAAAATGAATGCACAGTGGCTCTCTAAAAATGGCTAAATGAAAAGGGTTTTCATAAGCCAGAGAAATAATCTTTCATAACAAATTCAAAGGGAGATAATCAGAGTAATGTATGTTTTAACTTTAGATATAAATGAATTTTTACTGTTTATTTCAAGCTTGCTACCCAATCTGGGCATGGAAGTAGTAAAATTCTATTCTAAATCCTATGTTAGCAATGAAGTTGCAATTCTTGTGTAACTATTTTGTTCCACACAAAATATCACCAGAATTCCTGTTTTTTTAATAAAATACATTCAGAAGACTATTGCTGAAAGTTTCTATACTTGGAAGTATGTCTTTGATATATCTCTAGGATAAATCCTTCTAGGATTTTAACCCTTTCAACTGAAGTTATCCTTAAATATGAAGATACAAATGACTGTGGAAAGCATTTTGCTAATATGCCATAGAAAATATGTAACATTCATTTTTTTAAAATGTTTACTGTTTAATCATTCTTAATATTCTTCTTAGTGTATATAGTATATATATTTAGTGTATATTCTTTTTAGTCTATACATATTCAGTGCATATATATAGATATAGACATATTCATGTATAAACAAATATTACTGCTAAAAAATCAGAGTATAAATAATTTAACACAGAAGTGGAGGCTATGTGAAAGCAGATTTACTAGTCATGGAAATGAAACCTGAGTACGAAAATTCATTCTCCAATCTCTGACAGTTGACATTAACATGGAGCCTTATAAATCTGCTCTTTAAGAAAATTCTAAAAATAAATAAATAAATAAATGAAGCAAGTATCATTCCTCATCTGTTTTTCTTTTCCTGGAAAGCATTCTGAAAGTAATCTTTTTTCCAGACATAGATTATTCTGCACATGGGTGAAATTCTGCTCCTTTTTCCAATCTCCTCAAAAGATTGGGAAAATAATGATACATTCCAAGAAACAGGACAACACCAGCACACAAAAGGAATCTTAATGTAAACTTTAGCATATATTAACTACATAGGAACCTGCACTTTGCAAATTTTATTGTTTATCAGCACAAAAAAGTAGCACAACATCATCTCCAGGAGAAGGGGAAAAAACAAAACCAATCCTTGAAACTCCCTGCATCTCCAACCCAGCAAGTTAAAAAGGACATGTTAAAGAACTGCTAATATTTCTCTCTGTAGCTGTCAAGCTGTCTAAACAATACCTAGTGCCTCTCCCAATATAATCCCACGCAGTGACATGCATTTCACACAGTTCAACTGAACAGCTAAACGCATAAGCACTTTGGAGCTTAAAATGATGCTTTCAGAGGATTTAATTTCCAAGTACTTCTTTAGTGAAGACATATTTTTTTTAAAAAGCGAAAAGCTAGTAGTTAGAGAATAAAATCAACAATTTAATTAATTTATTAAATATAAATCTACCTTAAGATTGCGTTACAAAAGTGTATCTTTGGATACATAGGTCTAATAGCCTCTTTGACTTCCATCTCACTTTTAGAAAAAAAAAGGGGGGGGAAGTGGGGAGAGAGGGGTGCTAGTCCTATAGATCCTGAGAATTAAATATAGAATGGGAAAGTCAGCCTTTGTTCTTCCTGCATATATTACACCCTCATTAATACCTCTGCAGTTTGCCTGTAAACTTGTGCAGATGCAATTAAGTGCCTCTGTAACTGAAACTTTCTAAACCCTTCTATTATTTATGCAAGAAGAAATATAACCCTCTGCCCTCATTCATCTCTGTACTGGACTGCAAGACCTAATAGAGGAGTAAAGAAAATTAAAATTTTATTTGCTGAATGATGTATATAGATGTGATTTTTAATATTAACAAAGAACGAACCTGAGGAGCAACCTGAGTATACTTCCCATACTTGCCTGTGATTTCTTTTTATATAATGTACAAACTTTTATATTTATAAACATATATTTTATAAATATGTTTATATAAATATTTAACTTTTTAACTTTAATAGACATTCAGCCACTGAAATTGNCACCCTCATTAATACCTCTGCAGTTTGCCTGTAAACTTGTGCAGATGCAATTAAGTGCCTCTGTAACTGAAACTTTCTAAACCCTTCTATTATTTATGCAAGAAGAAATATAACCCTCTGCCCTCATTCATCTCTGTACTGGACTGCAAGACCTAATAGAGGAGTAAAGAAAATTAAAATTTTATTTGCTGAATGATGTATATAGATGTGATTTTTAATATTAACAAAGAACGAACCTGAGGAGCAACCTGAGTATACTTCCCATACTTGCCTGTGATTTCTTTTTATATAATGTACAAACTTTTATATTTATAACATATATTTTATAAATATGTTTATATAAATATTTAACTTTTTAACTTTAATAGACATTCAGCCACTGAAATTGTACCATTAAGTAGGCCCTTAACTGGCTGCTTTTCCATTTTGAACATCTCAATTCCAAGAATCTGTCTAAAGACTTAAACCAGCGTCATTTTCCTAAGAATGTGTAAGAGTAAATGAATCTAAAGAATAATAAAAGCTTTTGACTTCGATATAGGCAGCCTGTATCAAAAAGACTCAAAAGTGTACAACAGATTGACGTTGGGTAATCTCATCCTCTAATATAATTGATTGCTTGCCCTAACAATAAGCATTTTTCTTCTGCACAATTGAAGGTTGTAAGTAATGACATTAAATGATGCAAGTTTTATGTACATGAATATTTCTCATGTGAATTAGATAACATTAAACACCCCAGGTATACAAAGAAGCACTTAATTAGCCTCAAGGTCACATACTATATAAATCATTAAGCCACTGAAAACTAGAAACCTTTGAAACAAAGACAGGATCCTGAGTTTGCAAGCAGTACTGTCCTACAAAGCGGAAATTCAGATGGCAAATGGACATCTGATATCAAAGCTCAATATGCAAAACACAGCTTTTAAATAACAGTAGCAGCTTTTCCCTGGTCAAGTTTTCAACACTGGGTTGCAATCCCCAACACTGGTCCAAAATTTTCTCCTCTTATTTAGAAAGAAATTAATTTTTACATGACTTCAAGATTTTTTTTTCAACCATGTCACTTGCTGAGAGAGCAAGACAATTGTACATCACACAAAAAGTTCTACTCTTTCTCTTTTAGCTCTTAACAGCAGATGTCTGATTATGCCACTATAACAAAGATCTTTGAACTGTTTAACTTACTAACACAGTTAAAAGAAAAAATACCAAAATCCTAAATATGTAATTCATAAAGCAGCATATTTTCCTTAATTAATTTTCTCAAAGTTTACAATATCTTTACTAATTCTCTGTAACTAGATATGTTCTGGATCTATTCACAGAGAATCTGTGTAGAATAAACATTTGAAACATCTTAAAGACTAACTAAAACCATCTTTCTACTACACTGCAAGGCAAATGATTTTTGGATGTTTTGCATTTTTATGCTAAATAGCACAGCTGCAATTGATAAAAAGCAATCAAGCTAATTTAAGTCAATCATGTCCAGGAGGTTCTCATCACTTGTATAAAAATGCTCTCGCACTCACTTTAAGGCTTTACCACAGCAAGTAGCTTCTCCCTCTTTCCCTCCCCCCCTCCCCAATTTTGGTAACCTTAAAGTTCCATCTGCATCTTACAAAACAAAGAGGAAATATAATTCCTATAGAATAAAAGTCTTTATAGCTTACACTGTAAATCAAACTTGTATGTCTTATTTGAATAAAAACTTAGGTTGATAGCACCACTTGAGCACAAATAGGATTTATCACAATACAGGAAGATTGTTACCTGTAGTCTATGTCGAGGCATCCGGTCAAAGGCAAAGTAAACCTCTAGCACTCCAAATGCACAACTGTTACCTTCTAATGCATAATCTGGATTACATTAGTGAGATCATAACATATGTTTTGAATTTATTATTTTGATCAATACGGTACATCACAGCTGCCATCCTAAGATCCCTCTCAGTTGCTGCATTTGACTTTCTCAATGATGATTGTTTATAGTTTAAAATTTTGCAATAACAATTGCCACTACATTTTAGATCTATAAAACTATTATAGCCAGGCAACAACTCTTTTCTAGGTGGGGAAAATCCAACATAATGGATCTGAATCCTCTTAGGATTGTTATCCATGTGGCCAATCCCCATGTGCATATGATTGCTGACACTTTTCAGCCAGCTCAAAAATAAACAAATAAAGAGAGGCCCTGGACTTCAAAGTATGCCATTGCCTTTAGTCCCGATCCCAATGAGATGGTATGGGCTTCAGTACAGTAACTGTAGATGGAAGCAGAGAACCACATAACCATGTCCTGGATCTCTTTCTCCTTCATGAAGAGATGAAGCCAGGTGACAGCAGGTGACTATCAGATTGACTGACGTTGCTGTCATGGCTTCTTCTCATGTTTTCTTTGAGCAGCTGCTTATCAAAGCCATTTGCTCACTGTTCCCACAGAAGCAAATAGGGAAAATACAAAAACACCATACAGAAAACCCACCTACCAGTAATCCAGCAACTAACTACGGCAAGGTTTGAAAAACAAAATACAATATAATCACTGAAAGAGTTTTCCGACTATGGTTGACACGAAGCTTCTTGTTGGGTAGAAAGTTTCTCTTTTTATTGATGGACTACTCTGTATTCTTTTAAATACACTGAACTGTTAGATAACACATAAAACAATAATATAAGCTTTTCATCAAATTGTTTATCTTAGAACTGCAAGTGCATAATAATTCTTGGACTTATGTATGTGACTAATAATAATTACTGGAATTAAGAACACATTGCAACTCTGACCTCATGTTCTAGAAATGCTTCTTTTGGTTTGTCATGTTTTGGACCCTCAAACCAGGACACAGTTATGCATCAGAACACAAAATTATTCAAAACAATAGGTAAATCAGCACAAAATAAAGCCAACTAACAGGAGGAACAGGCAGCACCTACTGTGGTGCTAGGTGGTAGGGCCTGTCTCTGAAACTTGTGAGGTTTACTCGGAGCTCTGTGCCTAGTTTGGACTTGCCCAGTATGAGACAAATCAGTACAAGACAGTACAAGCCATGAATCCAACTGAGACCCCACCTGGGTGGTCATGGAACTAGGGCACAAAACGTACCAGGACAGGCTAAACCCCAGATTTGTGCACCCCGAAGAAAAAGCCATAGGGAGATCTTACTGCTGTCTTCAATTACTTAGTGGGAGGATGTGAGAAGACAGATCTAAACTCTTCTCAAGGGTGCACTACAAAGGGATGAGACACAACTGGAACATGGAAATTCCATTTTGACATTGATAAAACACATTTTTAATCACAAGCTTGGCCAACTACTGGAACAGGTGCCTAGAGAGGTTATGGAATATCCATTCCTGAGGTATCCAAAACTTGACTGGACAACAGACATGCACACACTAAGCCTGGCACCACAACATACCACAGCAGGAAGTACCCACTGGAAGAAGCAGCACCTGTAGATCAACCCTCCCTGAGGACTTTCCCAAAGTCACAGAGATGGGCATGCAGCAACGGGTCTGCATGGGCTGAGTATGAAATGCACTGCATAAGAGAAAGTAAGAAGGTCCCAAAATCCCAGCTGTCCTGTGATTTTGGTTCATGAGTTAAGTGGTGAGAATTTATTATGTAACTCTTCTTTAACCATCCTTTCCTTAAAGGAATGAATCTTCATCTTCAATGAGGTTGAAGATGATCTTTCAAGATTCCCACTTGACTAAAAACCATTAGAACCACTACAGACATGAAGTATTTTAAAAGAGTAAAACCAAGAAGAAAAATTACTATATTCCCAGTTAATAACCTCAGAAATTCTAGAGAATATAAAAACTCTACCAATAAGAGCAGATGTTTAGAGTGTGCTGAGAACGTGCTTAAAGCATCAGATGTTTTAAGAAATAGGCAGGCAATCTGAAAGCTGGTGGAATTCAGAAATCATTCACCTATACACAGGGAAAATGGGGCTAATCTTGTCCTTTATCATGGCATCCTGCTGCTATATTCAAAGTCATATTTAGCCATTACTATTCATGTGCTTTGTTAACTAGCTATAAATACTTTCGTTTTTGTTAACACATTTCATTTTAACGCAATTTCTAATATTTTCAGAAAAGAATTGATAGAAGAATAGAATGATAAAATAATTATAATCTGCTTTTTAATAAGTGCAAAATATACTATGCCACTGTGAAAACAAATAAAGGTGAGTCCCTTCCCTTCACATCTTTATTATAATAAGGCAAATTGTATTTTAAAGATGAGTTAGCTTGCAATTACTCTAGCTAAAATGAAAGAGAAGCTAAAATCAAGTATTACATTGGCATAAATTAGAATATACACTTTTGCAAGATTTTAGGACTAGGTGGCATATTTAGCAAGAAAAGCCCAAGAAATGGTAGTGATAAACAGAACACAGTCACAATCTTGTGTAGCAACACAAATACTTAAGACCTTACGAGTGTCAACAGTAAAATCTTACGTGCAACCCTGGTAGAGGCAATTGCTCACTGAGGAAGGCTCACAGGTTGTTCAGACATTATTTCCCTTTCATAAATCCATGCTGGCTCCACCCAATCACTTACTTGTCTGCCATATATTTGGAAATGGCTTCCAGGATTATTCATTCCTTATTATGACCTTCCAAGGGATTGATGCAAGGCTTTCCAGCCTGTAGTTCCCTGGATCCTCCTTCTTGCCTTTCTTAAAGATAGAAGTGATATTTGCTTTCTTCCAGTCCTCAGAAACCTCCCCCAAACACCATAATCTTTCAAAGATAATTGACACAATTCCATCAGCAATTTTAGGTTCACTCCAGCAAGGCTAAGGGACTTGTATGCGTGTGTAGTTTGTTTAATTATTCTCTGACTTGATCCTCCTCCACTGAGGGCAAGTTTACCTTGCCCTAGTCTTTTCCATTGGTTTCAGAGGCCTGGAATTGCTGAAGGCCAGTCTTATCTGTAAACATCAAGGTGAAGATCAATACCTTGGCCTTCTCCATGACCTTTTGGACCAGGTCCCCACTCCCATTGATCAGTGAGCCCAGATTTTCACTAGTCTTTTGCTGTTGATGTGCCTGTAGAAACCTTTCTTGTTGCCCTTCCTATCTCTGGCTATATTCAATTCCACATGGGCTTTGGCTTTCTTAACCTTATACCTGCATGCTCAGATGGGGAGTGCCTATTCCTCACAGGTCACTGTATATCTTCCTTTTTGTTTAGCTTCATAATTAGAAGAGGAATGAGAGTTGACTTCAGTTATACAAAAGTGATCATTTATGAAAATGCACGGTACCAAAACATTCTCATATATTTTAACAATTCCTGAAAGCATTCATTGTCCAGGAAAAACATACATCATTTAAACTTGCCCTCTCAGTAGGTATGTGGCAGACTGCTTCAAAGTTTATGACAGATGACACAAAGTAAACCAGCCCACTGCCAGACCGCCAGTACACAGAATCACGCTGCAAGAGAAAACCAGAACAGAGGCAACTGGCACCTCAATGCAGATAGGCCTGAACTTTTGCATGGCTGATAAACCAACACAGCTGCAGGACTGGGCAACAACCACGAGTCACCGATGTATATGAGTCTAGGTCAAGTCTGGCAAAGATTTCCTGCATGATTTAAATTTAGTTTATTTGGTCCAATGGCACTTTTCCTAGAAACAGAGTGCAGGTTGACCACACATATGTCTGTCTGTATTTGTAGCCTGACACTTGGCAGGATAAACTTCATTATGTTTATGGTTATGCTTAGGAAAACTACTCTCAATTGTTTCCAGTCTGTTGCAAACATAAACCTACAAGCTGTATTAAATATGTACTATTGTATTTACCACAGCTTCATGAAATCATGCATAAAATCCTAAAATGGGATAAAATAAAGGCAACCTACCTTCCTTCCCCCTGCCCCCACCTTCCCCAATTTCTGGCAAAATTTCAAAATAAATAAGGAAGCAAACCAACCCTTATATTGAAAGGTCAGCCAGGACCTTATTTACAGAAAAGATAAAACTGGCAAAAAAAATATATATATATCCAGTAAGAGAAGAGCAATTTTCTCTTATAACAACTAAGTAGAAAGATGAAACAGCTCCACAATGAAATACCTTAGTAATTATCTATGTCTATTAATGAAGACAATTAAATTTCTTCTAGCCAAAAGAATAAAATGAAATTTACACTTGCCAAAAATGAAATTTACACTTCCCTTCCCCTAGTAAGGGAAAAGACTACTTTATTGCACCTCAGATAATGTGGATCTGATTTTGTATTGCAGAGAATTAAAGTTTCAATCTTTTACTTTCATACTCTCTCTTCTCCTGACATAAAGCAGAGAAATTTAGCTATAAGTATTCAAAGGCAGAAAAGAATGTGGAACTATACCAAGATGCAAAATACATCTTCTGTTTGAAATTCAATGTAGGCCAGAGTCCATTAAAAACTGTGCAGTATGTTACGTTTTAGAGTTCTGAAACATGTAAAGGATCAGTGATGCATAATCTGGAGCTTGAATATGTCTGAGCATATTCTCCTCTACGCTTTCCTTCCTTGCCCTGTAAGGACTCTGCTTATTTTTACATGATTTTGCTATGTATCTAAATTTAAAGATGAAAGATGAACCTCCAACACAAATCTCTCCAGTAATCCATCTTCTTTGCAAGCCACTGACCAGAGAATCATTTCTATTAGACTGGATACGGCAAGCAGGCATCATGAACACTTTTTTTCAGAAATGCAAAGGAGAAGAATCTTAGTAACTTCTATTACTAGTAGCAGTAATTTCTACCAGAAAATTTCTTACTATTAATTATTTGTCCTAAGTTTTAAGGCAATATTAGTATCCTCAGTGAAGAATATTTCAACTGTAATATTCCTCCGAATTTGCTACTGGAAAACACTCTAGATGTTTTACAATAGGAAATAACTTTCGCTGATCTTTCTACAAAAATGTTTTAAATTCAACCACACACAGTACACATACTTGGAAAACAGCAAAATATTATTTATGCAAAATATTAAGAATATATAGAAATGGGAAAATATAATAGATACCGATTTTCATTTCAGTTAGGTATTATAAGAAGACAGCTATAGTATTTATGAATACTATAATATATTCCAGAATCCAGTTTAGTGCTGCTCTAACAGTGTTCAGAACAATGAGTAAATGATTCAATGTAAAAGTAATTAAACTAATGGAAAGTATTTTAGGTATTTTCTTGTAACTTCAACAGTTTAAACAGTTTAAAGGGGAAAATAAGCATGCAGTGAACATGATCCAGAACTGTTTTTATTTACAAGCTTCTCAGTCTTTCCCACTCAATACCGATCTTGTGCCTGATCTCACAATGTAGGGCAGCTGGAAGAAAGTAGTCTCTTTAAAGATGAGAAACAGCTGTTACGCTTGTTTGACCTGAGGAAGAATTTGAAAGACAAAAGCAAAAGGACACGAGAAAGAAAAGAATCTTCATAAATGCTGTATTTGCCGAATTGTTTCAGCCTATTTCTAGCCAACTCTGGTAATAGTATCTGACATGCACCTTGCTTGCATCAAACAGTTCCACTGAAACACCAAAGTAGAGGGAACCTAGCAAAGGCAATGAAGATTCACAAGCTCTATATGAATACCTGCAAAACCAACCTATTTTAAAGGAAAATTATTACTGAACTTGGGGGAAAAAAAAGCACCACCACACATTAAAAAATGTCAAAATTAAGCTTTGCCTCTGCAAACCCAGTTTGACCCCTTATGTTAAAATAGGCAGCCAAGAAATTCCTACAGAAAGAAAAACCAAGGCATCCTTATCCATTTTATTCTATCTTCTGATCTATTTCTCAATCCAGCTTTACACTAGTACGAACATTTGCAAAACTCTCCAAATACTTGACTTCTAACTCCCTGATTTTATCTTGCTAGGGCTCAGTTCTACAAAACTTAAATACATTTCTAACACTAATCAGCAGAACTCTACTGCCTCAGACAATGCTTAAGCAGCTCTGTACACTAGCGGTGATGTTCCTATCCCAGACCTCTGAAGTAGTAGCATCTTCTGCAATACTTCTCCACACTTTCATGCTCATTTTTCACTTATTTCCTTCTGATTCTGTAGAACACCTGCTTTTCTTCATGAAGCTTTAGATTATTAATAATACTTGACAAAAATCTCCTCTCCTTTCCTTCTCTTGTAACTGTTATTCCTTCAAATGCATCAGAAATATTTGTTTCCATTTTTAAAACCATTTTCCCCAACTTTTCTAAATCGGTATTTCGTAGAGCATGGTACTGCTTACACAGTTTCTTCTGTAAAATTAAAATGCTATCACTGAAAATATTCAGCTGCTGTTAAGGAAGAATCTTTCAAAAACAGAGATACAGATCCGCAGCAGAGTATACAGTGGAAATTCATCAGGATGCACATGGAGTCCTTAAATAATTACAGCTGGTGAAATGGACACAGGTAGGAGAAGTACGATCATATAAAGAGCAAGAAACCTACAGTATATGGTGTTTGTAACAACATCAGAAAACCTTGGCATTCTCATCACTTTTTATATCCCATGCTTCCTTCACAAAATATGGAAATTCACATTGAGAACAATAGGAGTAAATTAATCTTCTGTGTGAGAAAGAGTGCACATTCAACACAGAAGTACAGAAGAAATAATTTAAAGCCTTTCTTCTTTATATTTCACAGAACAGATAATAACCAAAGACAACAGAGATTCAAGTTACTTAATGTCATATAATGCTATTTCTTTAACAAATATTACTGCATTACAAATTTTATTGCACAGAAATAATGTAACTAATGCTAGCAGGGAGAAGGTGTATGATCCCGTACAGGAAACACAAATGCAAAGGATTTTGCATTTGAGCTAAGATTTGAGTTATAATGCCATACATTAAAATAAGCACAGGAAAAGAATCAAAGAATCAAACAGATGGAGAACTGCACCATAGTCAACTAACTCCACAGTTTGCTAACCTCATTAACCACTTACATGACCCAAGATCTAAAAAGAACATTTTTCAAAGGAGATGGATGATTTCAGAACTTTGTTACAAGCACTTTTTAATGCTTGTAGTCTAGTCCAGCAAATGTTAATTACCATCCTGCCTTTAAGAGCATTTTGTATTAAATTAAATTCACAGCCTTCTCATCAACTATGTATCTTTAAAAACTTTTGCTCTAAGGACTTTAATATCCTTATTTAACTAGGTGCTATCCTGCACGGTAGTTGTTTAGCCCAGCTTCTTTTCAAGTGTCAGACCACTATTTTCATGGCTCACTGTACACAACTGCAATTCCTCCCTTCAACAATTGGAAACTAAGATGATTGTTCCCACATGTCTGTGCCAGCCAATGGTCCACAAGGATTTTTATTTACTAAAGCCTTAAGGCTACACAATTTAAGTGCCATGACTTACCATGGTAGAGCTGTGGAGTACCAAATCTACTTTGGAAAGACAGCTTTTCCAGACACGTATTATCCTTCTTTTGTTTAAATGAAACATACATTTATGTCTAGGTTTCTATTCTGTCCAATTTATAAAACAGAAAAGCAGCTTTCACTTCAACAGAAAACAAAAACGGAAGCCACAAAAATTGAATTCCAGTAGGTTTACCACACCAGTTAGGTAAAAATATACCGAATAATAACAGAATCAAATTATTCAGGAGCAAATGCAGCTGCTGCTTCTTTTGCAGGAGATAATTATTGTAAAAACTTTTTACATATTACAATGAGCAACCTTTGAAAAATTCTCATAGCCTGCATTACTTGATGATTCTAAGTAAGTAAATACTAGAGAAATGTCAAGTATTATGTAATTATATTATGTTATCACTTGGGACATGAAAGGTATAACTTCTGTTTGCATTAATCAATGTTATTTGGAGCTTTCCCTAAATATTAGCAGGTCGCCTGTGAAACCACTGATATTTCCCAAGCTTGAATTCTTACTTTAATTTTTCACTGTAACACAAAGATCCAGAGATTTCTTTCCTTCTAAAAGTTAACTAAGGTGAAAATAAAGAAAAAAACCACAAACCACACCACCACATAAAATCACAGAATGCTTAGAGTTGGAAAGGGTCCTTAAAGATCATGAAGTTCCAACTCCCCTGCCATGGGCAGGGACACCTCCCACTAGACCAGGTTGCTCAAAGCCCCATCCATCCAACACTTCCAGGGATGGGGCATCCACAGCTTCTCTGGGCAACCCATTCCAGTGTCTCCCCACCCTCACAGTAAAGAATTTCTTCCTAATATCTGATCTAAATCTCTCCTCTTCCAGTTTAGAACTGTTACCCCTTGTCCTATCACTACACAGCCTGATAAAGAGTACCTCCCGATCTCTCCTGTAGGCCCCCTTTAGGTACTGGAAGGCTGCTATAAGGTGTCCCTAGAGCCTCCTCTTCTCCAGACTGAACAACCATAACTCTCTCAGCCTGTCTTCATAGGAGAGGTGCTCCAACCCTCTGATCATCTTCAGTGCTCTCCTTTGGACTCATTCCAACAGGTCCATGTCCTTACATTGGGAGGTCCAGAGCTGGATGCACTACTCCAGGTCCCAACATAGCTAACAGAGTTCTTAGCTCACAATTTCTCTTAAGCCCAATGTTCAAGCCTGTGGTAAGTGCAAAGATATATTCTCAGCCTGCAATAGCTCTATCACTTCACTGAACAAGGATGCTCCCAAACTGAATCACTTGTTTAAATATGGCACAATTTGCAGTCTCTGGCCTTAGTCCCAGCACGAAGGCTGAACTGTCCCACATTATAACCCTGCATTGCATTCTTAACACCTATATTAAAAGAAATATTAAAATGATAATGATATTAAATAATATTAATATTAAAATATAATTAAATAATAATAATATTAAAAACCAAACAACAAAACACAACCCTTTTACTGGTACTACATAAGAAGTAAAGAAACCCACCCTGACCCTACCTTTGTATAGCAAACTTTCCCTAGCTGTACATACCCTACACAAGCATTAGTCTCGCTGATGATATGCTATTTTCCATTTTTACCCCAAGATAGCAGATACAAAACACCAGCCACCATCGCCCTTCCCTCTTTCACTTTTATAAACAGGAGAGCCACTCATCTTTGGCCTTAAGGCTTATTCACTAAACCATGGCCCCCTGCCTCCTTTTAGTCACACACGTAATTCATGTCTTAATTTAAGTGGCTCTAGCCCTTTCTCCCCAGCTGTCTCAAGCATAAAAACCAAAAATATGCAAACCTACTTCAATACCTTCTCCTCACATTTCATCATTATAGCAACATGTGCAAAACATCACTAACACGTACAGACTGGGGGTGTTATGTCTACTAGTTATTATGCTAATTACAACATCTATGGGTTCTCCATGATCCTCTTGGTTTTGCATCTACCAGGTGAAATTTCAGTACTGTTTTGAGCCTGGTTTTTCTTTGCATTTCTTTGCGCTCAGTGTCAATACGCTAGGATCATAACTGAGCCCCCCCCTTAGAATTAATCACAATATAAGCAATAGTTTAAGCATACAAAGAATAATTTCTGAATCAATCCTATAAGTTCTCAAAACATCTCCAATTAGAGCAAAGGTTTTAAATTAGTAGATAACAGCACTAATATTTTTCTAATAATTTCCACCCACTAGAACCAAGCCTAATTGAAGTTTAATTTATCTTATTGCATTAAACGCATTAAAGCTGTCTAACTGAATATTGTCTTAAATAGCAACAAGGTAATTTACTATAAATCTAAGAACTTGGGGGGCGGGTGGGGTTGGAAACACAGTTATTTATCACTTTAATTAAATAAAATAAATGAAAATGAGGATTGTTTTGACAGTAAGATAAATCTATAATTCATTAAACTATATGTCCCAAACAGCTTGCATAAAGTCTTTACACATCAAGCATACAGCTCTTATCTTTGTACATTCAATCTTTCCCACTTTCTTTTTATCTATGTTTTCCTATCTCTGGGTACTACTTTCTACAGACCTTGCAAAGGGAACTCTCCACTCTTTAAGTCACCTTTCCCTCAGACAATTCATTTCAGTTTTTTATGAAATAAAATGGTGTCCCCAAAAGAACCTTTTAAGCTGTTATCAAGAATTGATTCAATTGGGGTGGGACGTGTGTGTGTAAATAAATCAATCAACATTTAATCTTTCTCTGGATAAATGAATGCTAGTATATAACTCACAAAGGAAAATACACATCTTTGTGACAGCATTACCTATGATGTATTTGAGAGTGCTTTATTTCTAGTCACTGAGGTTGGAATGGATCTCAGGAAGTCACTAGTCCAACCTCCTGCTCAAAGCACGGAAAACACTGAAATCACACCATGTAATTTGATGTGCCTTTGAACAGTCAAGTCTTGAAATCCTCAAATAAATAGACACACCAAAAACCCAAAACCACTTTTCTTCACAGTTCACTTCTGTTTAAATATAGTGTTTTGCTAATCTAAGTGTTCTTTCAGTTTAACTCTGAATTTACTGCCTTGCCACTACACTCCTCTCTCCTGTTCTAAACTGTCACAGAAGCCACAAAATGTGAAAACTGTATAAAAAGTGAAATGTCGGGCAAATATTACATGAGATAAAGCTTCATGCGAAATATGCACACTGTCAAGAAAGCTGTGAAGAGCTGTGGAGTGACAGAGAGAGTAAATGGCACACAAGCCTCCAGAATATGGGTGATCTTCGCTTTGCACGCACTGCAGATCTACCAGAACAATACACTGGCAATACAGCAAAGAGACCACACTGAAATATCTGGCTGAGTCTGATTTGGAACAACAAAAATCACAGAACAATAGAAAAATACAATTTTAAAGTAAAACTCTTCGAAAAATAAAAATGTGAGAGTGAAATAACCGTAGTTATACCATTATTATTGTAAAATTAAAAGCAGATTTACATCTCAAGCAATATCAAATATCAACATTGTAATAGAAAGAAAAATAAAGCTTTGTAGTTTTGTTCCAAGTATTTTGTGCTGTCTGCTTTTATTTGTTCTTAATGCAAACTAAGAACTGCCAAGAAGTCACTCATTTCACAGCCTCTCTCTATAAACAGATTTGTTTAAAAGAATAAACAGATTGCAATAAATACCTACTATAATCACCTTTCCTCTTCTTTTTCATTAGGTTTTCTATATTAATACATGTATGCTAAACACTTCATTATTCAGTTACAGGACAGACTTCATCTATTTTTCTAATTCATTGTCTCCATTGACAGGTCTGTGGTCACAATATATAAAATTTCTTTCTAGACATTTACTTATTCCACAGTTCATTAACTTTCAAACAGCCCACCTGCCAGTTTGCAGGTGTGTTATCTAAAGCAATGATACACTAATAAAGTGCTAAGTATGTTTGTGTCAGAATTGCTTATGAAATGTATGTTCTCCACTGAGCTGCCCAGCTGAAATTAATTTATTTGCATCAATTTATGTACATTTTTTTTCCTGATGGTAAAAGCAGTAGCTAAGTGCCATATGCACTACAAATATAGTCTCAAACTGTAGTCTACCACTTTTTAAAACATCAAATGGTACTGCCTCATTTTTTAAATAATCAAAAAGGTTCATTCGTGCTGTTTAACCTCTTTCCCCCCGTAAGTGCAGTACAAGGCTTTATTTAAAAATTAACAGCTATAGCTTTTTCACAGCAGCAAGGAAAATCTCAGGAAGTCTAATACTCTTCCTTTTAACAATCCTCTATGGAGCACAGTGACATTTTCAGTACTCTCTAGCTGGAGTAGCCTGAGTTTGGCTCATTCTTATCTGACCTCAGGGTTTTCACATCATTAATAAAGAGATAATCAAAACAAAAGCTATATACATCAGGTTAGGAAAAGTTTGCATAGTTAGGCACAGCTATCATATATACCCTTCAAAATGGAACAAAATGAAATGCACGTAGCAGAGGTGGTGAACCTTCTAAGGACTGGTTCCAAACATTTTTCCTACTGCCAATAAACCATTTTCAGACCTCCCAACTCTGGCCACCATGATAGTAATTGCTTTACAGGATTATATTTTTTTGGTTCAGCTGTCAATAAAAAAGCTATCATTGGAAGTTTTTAAGTCAAATAAACCTACAAAAAACCCCAAACCACTGACATCACTGAGACAACAGAAACACCGTGTAAAAGCACATCATGTTTAGATCTAGCCTGACTTACTGTTGTTTTTAAATTTTTTCACATCATGTGACAAAGTGCCATTGTACCTGACATCTGATCCAATTACAATTGCTTAAAGGAAATTAACTACACTCATCAAAAAAATCCAGATGTCCTCTTATTTCTGGTGATTTTCTATACCACATGTAAAGCAACCATCTGAATAAACAAATATGCTAGTCATGCCTCTCAATAGTAGACAACATTCTGCAGAGATTAAGAATCATTATAACTCTGCTTACACTTCATTTCTGACCGCTAAAATGCAGCTATGTAAGAATGAGCTCAAACTTAAACTATATTTTAACATAGTAATATCGTCTCAGTTAATTTTGCTAAGACACCATGAAAATTCCAGACTTGAAATGACACAAAAAATAATCTATTCTACTAAATTACAAACACTGATAGAATTTGCCAACAAAGTGATACTAATGAACTTCCAGGGAGACTTGAACTACAAGAAACTATAATTAATACCAACTTCTAAGCCTCATGCCCTATTAGATCTCACTTGCGAGGACCATGGAGGAAGGTAAAGTATCAAGTAGAATCAAGGGACTCGAGCAAAACCAGACCCCCCCCCCCCAGGGGTCGATACTGCCTCCAGTCTGTTCAAAATCTTCAGTAATGATCTGGATGACAGGGCAGCATGTAGCCTCAGCAAGTTTGCTGATGGGACAAAAAAAAAAAAAGGAAGACCAGCTGATACACCACAAGGTGATGTTGCTGTTTAGAGGGACCTCAACAGGCAGGAGAAATGGGCTGACAGGAATTTTATGCAGTTCAGGGAAGGGAAATGTAAAGTCCTGCACCTGGTGAGGCACAAGTCCACACACCTGTATATACAGGGAGTCCACTCAGCTGGAAAGCAGCTTTGCAGAAAAGGACCTATGGCCCTGGTGGACACCGCGTTGTACACCAGCAATGTGCCCTTCCAGCTAAAAAGCAAATAGTATCCTGGGCTGCGTTAGGAAGGGTGTTGCCAGCAGGTTGAGGGAGGTGATCCTTCCCCTCTGTTCATCACTAGTCAGGCCACACCTCAGGTATTTTCTCCAATTCTGGGCTCCTCAGAAAGACATGGACATACATGGACATGGACATGGAGAGTCCAGTGAAGGACCACAAAGCAATTAAGTGTCTAATTAAGGGCTTTATTAAAGAATTGGAGCATCTCTCATATGACAAAAGCCTGAAGAAGCTGAGACTGTTTAGCCTAGAAAAGAGAAGGGGGCATGTTATGACTGTGTATAAATATCTGAAGGGAAGCTGTAAAGAAGATGGAGCCAAGCTTTTCAGTGGTGCCCAGTGACAAGACAAAAGGCAATGGGCACAATCTGAAATGCAACAGGTCAGGAGGTTCCCTCTGAATATCAGAAAACATTACTGTGAGGATGACTGAGCATTGTCACATGTTGCCCAGAGAGGCTGTAGAGTCTCCATCCATGGAGATATTCAAAAGTTAACTGGATGTGGTCCTGAACAAGCAGTTCTAGGTGGCCCTGCTTGAGCATGGGAGGTGAACCAGATAACCTCCAGAGCTCTCTTCCAACCTCAACCATTATGTGATTCTATGAATCACATCCTGTTCCATCATATGCAGCTGTCATCATCAAAACCTGAAGATAACCTGCAGAGTACTATTATTAAGCTAAATAACAATAAAAGGGTTGTTATGAAGTAACCAAGAACCAGTTGAAGATTTCTTTTATTACAGGATAATTGTATTTAGGCAGGTAGTTGACACTGCAAATACAAATACATTACTCAGCTAAGGATGAGAACTGGTCTTTGATGGTTACTTTCACCTGCAACCCTTCAAAAGCAAAAACCTTCAAGGCAGCTTTATAAGCATGATTTAGGACAACATAAAATTCTACATGATAATTAACAAAAACTATCTATTCTACAAATAGACAACATGGACATGCAGGAAGAAAGGAGTGTGGCTTAATGCAGGCCAAAATATTATTAACTTTATTCAGCAGGGAACAACGCACAATAGCTTGAACAGTACAAAATTCGTTCCATAATGATTTCCACCTGCTGGAGGGCTGCCATTCATTCTGCATCTCTCTGCAGCTGCTCTCCCATCTGATGCTGGAAGCCCATTGGTCTCCCTTTAGATAACACCTGAGACCTGAACATAGAAGACTCAGTTGCTCTTAGCAAACAAAATCTTTTTCCAATTTCCAGTTGCAGAGAATGAAAGCTGCTATGTCTAGAATCATTTCTGGATTGCTATCACAGCACAGACTAGGCCTTGGCTTAGTCAGCTTAAAAGCCAGGTCTCAGAGAGAACCCAGCTGGCAAAGCAGTATTTTTATTCCTCATCCATCTACACTGACAGGCCTGATCACCAGATAAATTACACTCGCTCATTTTCAGGCCTTTGGTAAGAAGGATCCTGGGTTTAGAGCATAGAAACCCACTCTATCCTATCACAGCTCTCTTGTTGCAGGAATTGCATTTTCTACAGGAAATGTATGAGCTTCATCAGAGGACCTTTAGGTTTGTCGTTGTTTTGTTATTTAACACAGCTTAACAGATATACCAGAAACAAAACATCAGTGGCCTCTGCTGATACTTGGAATTAGCCCACATTTAGTCTCTCACACATAACCAAATGTAACATTTTCAGCAAAGATTCACGTGAGATATATCCCTCTACTCCCCTGGAGTTCTCCAAACTAAAGATTAAGTGGAAACATAAAAGGTCCTTTTGAAAGACAGGTTATTTCTGAGTACTAAAGACAGACACTGTTGAGTTATATGAAAACATTTGCAAAGTGATTACCAAAAAGTCTCCCCATAAAACTAAGAGTATGTATAAAGGGAGTTCAGAAAAATTTTACTGTAAGGCATTAGTTTGAATTTTCCTGTCTTGCCATATCACATTCAGTTTGTACAGGATGTAACAGTAGAATTAATTTGATTAATTTGATGTAACAGAAGGATTAATTTGATAATTGAAATGTACAATGAAGCATATAATGAAACAAACTAAAAAACTCCTTAATTCTTATTGCCACATATTGGTCCACTGGTCAGTCAAAATAAGGGCAAATAAGTCACCAAAAGAAATAAGAGAAAAAAGGGGGCATTTCCATCCTGAATAAGAAAAAGTGCAAGTAGCACAGCCTGTTTTCAACCATCTCATAACTGAATAACACTGGAAACAAGATCGGCTCAAAAAACCTTCAAACTTACAGCATCCAATGAGTGGTCTATAGCCTAAGTAATTAATTTTTACTGAGGTGTCTTCTTGTCACTTATGTTACAGATTTGTTCTTTCTGGTTTTGCCTAAATATCTATAAGAAAAAAAGGACTTTGGCCTAATTGAGTAGACATAGCAATCTCCAAATTCAGCCACTGTCCAGCTCTCATGTTCCTCACAGCTCCAGCACATTTCTGCAGAACGCACACAGCTTCACACACTCTTCTCCAATAAACTGCACACCCAGTCTGGAAGTTGTAACATAATAGTTTGTGGAGAAAAGACATACTGGCAATCATTTTTAACTAGAAAAACTCCCTAGCATACAGCAGGGTGGTAAGGAATGTGCCAAAACCCTGAGGATCTTGAAAATATGTAACAACAGAACATCATTAGAATGTGCGCTTCAGCCTTGAAGAATCTTATTTTCTAATCTGTGAAATTGCCTGGACACAGAGATCTGTCACTTGTTTTCATGATTGTTAGAGAAAGCCAGTAACATTCTCACATAGTTACACAGCAATTTATGACAAACCCTGTCTTTGGTTATATGAGCATATTTCTTACAAGCTGAAAGCTGCTATAAGACTCTATTCCAGGAAGCAAGATTGGATACCTCGGGAGTTTTAAGGAGCTCTCGATTCACAGTCTATTCAAAAGAGATTAAAAGTATGTTCAGAGTAACCACATATCTTTTGCGAGCCTCAATGTTATTAAACTCCGGAAATCGCTCTTCATTTCTAACCCCTGAATATCTAATCTTCTAGATGGAAAGTTTCACAGCCCGTAATGTGCCTACAAAAACCTTGAGGCTTTAAAATAAAACACAAAAGTACTCCTCTTTCCTGATATGTTCTGGCTTGAGAAACTAACGGGTGTGCTTTATTTCTACTTATAACATAAAAGTAAAGATCTTTTTCAGCAGATTTAAGATGCGTTACACCTCCACCAAAAAGGAAAGTAATAAAATTAAGTGCATCTTAAATGGATTAAAAATGTAATTAATTTTGCCCAGATTATGCATGTTATTAAAGTATTTTGAGATTAGGTAAATTGATGACAATTTAAAGTTTAACACAAGTCATTTAAAGTTTCTGTCTCATAGGTAAGTGGTGCATATAAGAGCCTATTCAAAAGTAAACAGAAGAAATTTTGAGGCAAGTGAAGTTATTTCCCATTTTAAATCTGCTATTAGATTGAAATTATTTGGTAAACCATTTCAAATGGTGGCTCCATCAATACATGTGTATAACTGGAATTGGAACTTGTTTTCTTTACGTTGCTCCTAATACGTCTCGAGATGTATCATATCCTGAAATGAAGTCTGGAATTAAGCCAGTACTCAAAGGCCTTCATTTTCATATGATCTCCCAGAAAAAATTAAAATTAAAAAATAGTTACATTTATGTGACCCTTCTGCCAAATGCTGCCTGCACATGAACAGACAATTGCAGCAAATTTTAATTAAAATTACCTCCCATAAGAGGTGAACATAATTCACCAACTTCCCCCATTTCATTTACAAAGATATCTTAAAAAGAGAAAAGAAACTCAAAAAACTGTTGTCTTGTAAAAACATTACATACACAGAAAATAGAAAGTGGAAATCATCTGGATTTCTAAGGGGAATATACAATCATTTGCAGTGTTTCAGAGCTTCATCAATTTATGAGGTAATTACCGAAAGCTGACAATAATGCATATGAAATAAAAACACAATTTCTGACAATTCAGTTACAAGCACATTCAGGCTTAATTGATTTAGCAAGTCCATGCAGAGACAGCCTTAACTGTCTAGAACCAAGATATACTGTGAGGACATTTATGAGTTGTTTTGCTTCATTTTTCAGTCTCATATCTGCAATGACCTACCTAGCTTACAGATAATTTTTTTTTCCATTGAAACCTGGAAGAATCTCATATTATTTGTACAAAATATCACAATCACTTATATCACAAATAACATGATATTAAGCCAAGCAAAAGGAATTCATTATCTGCTATTATATAGCATTCCTTCTATCAAGCTACATTTCTGTTCATTTTAACATCAATTTTTCATTTGGTTTCCCTGAGAGACTAAGAATAAGCAGACGCAATACAACCAGTTGTCACCTGCACACCAACAGGCAATTACAGCTAATTTTAACTTAAATTGCTTCACATAAAATGTTCAAACTCAACTGCCTCATGTAGAAATCAGGAAATAGAGGAATTGAATATCTGTCAGAAACTAACTGGTTCTTCACCAGGACTGCACAATCCTAGCAGCCCTTCATCAAGGGCACTATAGATTCCATTCTTTTTACCGTTGCCCATTGGCCAGTCATAAGACTGTAATGAATTGAATACATACTGGTCTGATAAAGAATTAGAAAATTGAACTAGTGGAGAATCAAAGGAATTCATCACCATCTTCAGCTGCGTGACAGATAACACAAACATTGCAAAACAGATTTGCACAGCCGAAGATTTAAAATATGTAAACTTTACTACTCACAAGCTAGACTGAGATCTGCCAAAATTGCTGGAGTTTTTTACCCTTGTTCTATTATGATTATTTTGTATTATATACATATTCTGGCTGGGCCATTAAACACAAGCTGGAAATTCCAAGATTTCATCTGTATCTTCTTAATGTACAGAAGATATGACATGCAGCACAGAGGGATAATCAGAATCTTAGAAATATTTATTTCCTGCTTCCATGAGAAGGATGAGTTTAAGCTGTTTTTTCTCCTAGAGCTTTGTTGGACTGAAATTTGAAACATCCTGTAAGCTTTGTGTATACCCTAAATAAGATACTTCTCTGAATAGAAACTATTTGCATTGTATGACTGAAGTTTCCAGGTATTTCTGTTTCTTGAAAGGGGTACACACATTAAAAATAAAATGAAGAAGTTATAATAGGAATAAAACTGATGAGCATTGTGTGCTCCAAATCTATGAAGCTTTTTTAAATCCCATGAAATGAATAAGCAGACATCATTTTTAACACTGGATTTACACATTCCATCAAATGTGACAACCATCTCAGCCATGTATTCAATTACCCATATTTTTCTGATCTGACTTTGCAGACACATAACTAATGCACTGGCCTGTTTTAAAGACTGAAATGATTCATGTTTTAAAATAAATGCTGATTGCACTTGAACCAATAAGCACAGATTAATATCATGCACCCTTCATCAGATCCCTTCAAAATACATAAGTAGCTCCACTCTTCAGAATAGAAATACACAGTGGAAAAGAAGCATCAAGTCAGAGCAATCAAAAGGAAAACTCAGTCAAACTAACAGATGAAAAAACAAGAAATGAAATCACAACAATCAAGTCATTAATGCCCAGGTCCCCCCATTGAAACCAATGAGAATTAGGCACAAACATTTTCTTAAAATACAATCATAGGTGCTTCTAAAAAAATTCTAGATGGTATACTATCAAAATATACATACCAAGTATATTGGCATTTAAAGGGTTTTAAATTATTTCACTCTTCTTAAGCAAATTGCCTTCTACACAGACTTGCAAAAAACACATCATCACCCTGACTCATGCTATTAACTAAACATTTCTATTGCATTTTATGATTAGAAGATACAATACCTCTGTCTGAAGTATGGCAGCTCTCTGTTCTTTGGCAGTAAGTGACTCTTTAAGCACTTCAATGTGTTGCTTGCAATCTGAATTCTGATTGCTAAGGGTTTCAAGCTTAGTTTGTAAGGCAAGAAGTTCTGATTCTTTCTTTGAGAGTTCTTGTTTCAGTTGGTCAATCTGTGATGTGGAAAAAAAAAAAAAAGGTTAGATCATTTCCAGTTCATAGTTGCACTTGAAATCTGAAAGACATGAATGACCATGATATGACAACTCAGATACCTGTAAACACAAAGAACACAATTAAGAATTGGACTTTTTTTTACACTCACAACTTCAATTGAGTTTCTTGTAATCTAGCATACACTGCCTTAAGAATGATTGCCCTGCTGTTGCAGAAGTTAAAAGGAAACTCTTAAAGATTATACACGATGATTTGGCCTATAAATTCACCATGGACCTCACTTACGTTCAAAGGAATTTATCCTGTGTGAGGCAAGTCTGGCAGAACAGCAAAAATGCATAGGAAAAAAACTGTTCATAAAAGTATAAATTCAATCCAATAGCCTATTCCTTCCAACAGCATGATTCTTGTGACTTATCATTCGCCAGACTGAACCAAAGTTTTTTAGGAGCCTGATAAGGAAAAGCAGGCATCTTTGCAAAGAAAGGAAAACAGAGAAGTGGAATTTTAACCTTACTTTTCTTGCAAATGTGTTGCTGCCCACCATCCCCACCTCCTTTTTTCCTCCCTGGCAGTTCATGTGGAACTCTCAGGTACTAGGAAAGCCAAGCCAAAGAGATTAACTTAAGAGAAATCTGGGGAAAATGTTATAAAAAATTCCACAGAGTGAAAGGCCTGTGAGACTGTAAAAGCATATCCTAGGCAAAACAGCAGAAACCCAGTCACTAACAGGGAGCTTCTCTGACTTTAAGGTTCATCACTATATGTCATGGAATTGTGATTATTCTTCCCTTTCCACAATGATAAACGGGAGGGTTAGCCACAGAACATAAAAGCATGGTGGATTTAGAATATAGGAATCTGAACAAAGCACTGGACAATACACAGAATGATGATAAAGGATGGTGAAATAGGTGACGTAACTATTCTTCTTAAAGTCCTGTGAAATAACACTGGTCACCAGATGAGTGACCATACATCATCTCATGAGGATTATTTGAAATAAAACACCTCAGTGCATCTGCGTAACTCAGATAAACCACACTTCTTTATATTTGGAAAGTTTTGCGGATGACAGTAACGCCTAGAAATTTTTCTTTAAAATTCAAGTTTCAGTTCTGCAACAACCATACAAGTGCTAGAAGAGCTCCTTTCATTCTCTCCCATCAGTTGCATCCCAACAGACATTTGGGATGCAAGAAATCTAGAAGGGTGAAAAATCCCGAGGAAAAAAAGAATATGTATCCACAGGCTGATCCTACTCAGCCACATCCTAAAGATCAACACAATAAAATATTTCACAGACTCAATATTGTGTGGCATAGTCACTGGAAACATTTACCGCCGATCAAAATATTTCTATATTTGGTTTACATTGCAAGTGTATCCTTAAAAATTATATTAAAAAATGTTTCTTCCAACTATAGTCCATATGTATGTCTTAACATATTTATTCCTTATTTCTCTTTATAAATCTCAATATGTCTGTCTAGCTGGTAAAGGTACTTGGCAAGCCACCGCTGAGCTACTGTGTAAAATCAAGAATTTACACTAGCACTAAAAGCAATCACCTTCAGAGTCTGAAAATATCAAAATAAGAATAGGAGCATACAAAAAACAGATGTCAAGAAAATGTAAAGAGTGCAGTTAAGAAACTGCTAGAGAAAACTTTCTCTTGAAAGCAAATGACCTTCCTCCATCCCTTGCCAAAATATGTAAGCAAGTATAGCAACTGAGACAAAAATGTATACAAAATGAACAATGGGAAAATCTGCCTACAAGATATAAAGACAAAACTTAAATCTGCAGCCAATATGAATTACGTCACATGCTTTATATGAGACCCATGTGAACATCACAGATGCTTAATCTCTCCTAGAAACTCTTCCCGCTTTTTTCCATGACACAACCCACATCCTGAGAAATAATCAACAACAACAAAAAAAGAGCTTCATTTTCATTGCAGGTATGTTCTTTGTGTTTTAGAAACAGAATCTGTTTAGTATAAAGCTCTGTCTACAAGACCTATAAATTGCCAGGAGTTTGAAAATGTGTTAAAGCTCTCAAATAAAAAAAAATTAAAAAAAAAAAACACCAAACAAACCACAACAACAACAAAAAAGGCTTGAATAATTATGCTTTTCGATAGTGTTTTATTAAAATAAAGTATAATGGTGAAAATGTACTAAAACTTCAATTTAAAATAAATTATCAAAAAAACCCAAAGGCATAAAAAGAAACCACATCACTTTTAAAAAGAAATTTTAGACCTGGGTATATTTGCTTTTTTAAAGTTCTACATTATCTATTAGTGTATGTAAAAAAAAAAATTAAACAGGGCATGAAATACATTTTTGTCTCCAGCAGATGTGCAAACATTTTCACTTTGCCATATCTTAAGTGGTGTGGAAGACCAATGGTCGTGATTCAAGAGATGTCCCAATTTCAGTACACAAAAAAGACAAAGGGAAAAACATTTTTGTACTTTAAAAAGACTACAATGAAGATAATCTACAAGCCTGGGTATAAGTGCTGTAGCATCTAAAGAACTCCAAGTTTGTCCTCTGATCGCGACCTTTCCCACTACCTCACATGTTTCACGTGTGTAATTTGCTTGTCACCACTTTTTCAACATTGCCCAATATGATCTTGCCTCACCTCCTTCCTGAAACCCTAGTTCCTTTGTCTTCCTTCTCAATTTATGATTCTCTGTCACCTCCCATAACTTCAGTTCCTTAGACACTAGTGTTTCCAGAAAACCATTATCCTTTTTCTTACTTTATTATTTCTACACACCAAAATCTTACATGACATTACATAGAGTAACTGGGAAACGAAAACAAAACAATCAGAGCTTTTCCTATGAACATTGCATATTAAAATTAAGGGGCCCATTAAGCAAATAATTCCATTAAATGCAAATATGCTGATTTACACTTCATAAGGATCTGGTCTTATGTCACAAATAACAACTGCTTTTTAAAATGAAGGATTTAAGTAAAGGAAAAACAGTAACAATGCAAATTAAGTGAAGTGGGTGCATATAGTAGAGTCTACAAGTCCATGTGTAAATTCTACAGATTATATTGGTCAAGGTCTATTTTTAAAGTGTTTATCACATTTCCAGGCCTATCCACAAAATGCTGTGGTTCTTTTAATTCGAAAATGAATGATTCAAAATCATGCTTCCATTATACAGGGTGAAAAGTTCTTATAGACAGACATTAGAGTGCTTTATTACAGCCTAATCAATTCTTAAAACTAATCTTAACAGTAATTTGATGAAACTGTACTGAACTGTCACTACATTTTCAGACTCATTCCTGTAAAAAGCATACTGAAAGAACTACTTAAATTCCACAGTGCAAACTCACACCTGAAAAAAATGCAGTGTTCCTTTAAATATCTGTCTGCTAGCAAAAGGATGAACCCTAGTAAGAGAAGTCTTGCAAAGCAAAAATTATTTTTCAAAATGCGTATCATCATATATGTTTCATATCCCTAATGACGATATTTGAAGCTTCATATCCCTTAGTCATGAAAATCTTAAAACTTGTTTTGACAACGTCTGGCTCATGTGAGGGATACCAATTTTTGTCCCTTAAAAAACAGAGCAAGGAGAGTCCTCATTAAGTGGGGGGGGAAATCTAGGCAAGTTTTCTTTCTCATTTCTACAACTTCTATTTAATTGCAAGTCAAAATTAAAGCCTATATATTTGGAAGAAGTGACTATTACTAAGAACTATTTAAAAAAGGAACACTTCCCAATATTCTCTGCCACTCATGTAAAATAAATAATATTCAGTATTGGCCTCCATTTAACACCATCCCATTTATTTAAATCAAAAACAGATTTAAAACAAATTATAATTCAAGAATAAATGTGAAATATTAAGAGCTTTATAGCACCTAAGACTGTTAACTGTGAGAAGAGTTTTGTTCTGCTCTCTACCATCAATCAAGACTTCTGTTTATCAGAATTTATCAACAATCCCAGGTTCAAGAGATCAGGTATAATAAGATCTGTTTGCTGACAGCTACACAAATACTTTTCTACCTTGAAAGGTTCTCAGATGAATAATAAAAATAGTATCTTCTTCTGCAAATCTCAATTTTAAGTAGAAGAAATGGACCGGTGAAAGAAAACAAACAAAGTTTCATCAAAATGTCACATTTATCAAAGATCAGAAGATTGTGACAAAAAAAGACATGTTTAAGAGTCTTCTCATTTGTCTGCTTTCTGTACCACAGAAATATACTGAAGTTTTACCTCTCAAAACTATCAGAAAATTGTTAACCAAATTCTATGCTTTGTATATTACGCTTGTATCACCAGATTTGCTGAGATGCATTAGGAGTTTTGCTAAATTACTAAAATGGAATTGCTTTGAAATTAGCGATGTTTAAACAGGCAAGATAATTTTCCTGATGACAATGCTACTTGGAAACTTTAGCTACTTTTCAGTAGCTTAAGAGCTACTTTTTTCTACAGAATAAATCTATACTTTGATATTTTTATTTTTAACAAATCTGGATTATACCACATAGACACTAACACTTTGATTTCTTTTGCAGCACAAACCCCCAGGAAAAGATAAAAATATGCCCCAATGTCACAAGACACCAGCATTTCCTGTGAGGTAGTTTACAAGCTACTACAGTTTCCAAACTGGGGTACAGTAACAGCTTTTCTAAGATGGAAAATCTTCACTATCCAATACTACACAGTGGTGAATTTTCTTAATCCTATACTCACTGTGGAATTCAGACAAAGTAAAAGTATCTTGTCAAGAAGATAATGAAGATGTAATTTACACAAGAAAACTGAAAATCAGAGAACTCAGATTCTCCAGAAGGTGCTGACACCTTTTCATTCTCTGACTGCAGACAAGCTCCATACTTTCTCTGAATCTTAGTTTGCCCAACTCTGAAAGAGTGATAATGGTATTTATGTACCTGATATTGCTAACTTCATACTTAAACATCAGTGTTGCTAGTTTTTTTTAGCATCAACAGCAAATGGTAGGCAGACAACCACACTTTAAGCCAACTAACTGCTACTATTTTTGTTTACATGGCCTCTAGAGAGCTAATAGTACCAGCTCCTCTTCAAGAGCTGAAAGTACACATTTCAGAAAAAGTCAATTAATCCAGCTTAGTTCCCTTGAACTTCACATACACAATATCCACATATTAAGCAGATTAAGAACCCAAACAAAAACCTAGGATGGACCAACTTTTATTTCATAATAATCATTGCTACTGAATATGTTTGCCTAGATTTTATTTTGGCATTATGGTCAAATTTTTAAAATCACTGCAAGAGATGAGATGGCTGGCTTTCCTCTTCAGTGTTTCCACTTCAGACTGCTGTGACTGGTTTTGCCCCATCTTAGTTTAGCTTATACAAAAAATGCTATTTCCAAACCCTAAATTTATTTATATGAAAATGGGAGCATCAGCTTCAGACTCCATAACTGCATTTTTTTTCCTTTTTTGATTACTTAAATTCCGTATTTTAACACTTCATAAACAAAACACATTCAAGGTAGAAAGCTGGGAATAAACCAGCAGAAATTGTAACATTATATATAAATCATAAAAATATCATAAAAGAAATATTAGAAGTCACAAGAAAGACTATTTGGAGTGCTGATCTTTACCCACAGCAACTGAGCATATCAAAATGCAAGGAGGTAAAAAGACTGGCTGGGACAACAATTTGGACATCAAGCTTTACTTCTGTAAACAAACTGCTTTATGAGCTTGATACCAGGAAATGTGTTACATCACTGCACATTTACTGTCTGCTTGTGGTCAACTCAATTATCTATGTACAATAATTTCAAATGAAAGGTACTCTGCAGGAACATAGTCATCAAATTACAGATCTTTAAAATGTTAGATTACAATTTGGCATCATCTGTGGAACTGCAGTACTTGTTATAAAACTACAGTCAAAACCAGAAAAAAAATGCACAATTAAAGTTGTGACAATATGGCCCATGTCAAAATTATGAACTAATTCAAAAAGCCAACATTAAAACACCATACAGAAGGAAGGGGAAAAGGGATGTGGCATAGACTCAGGATAGCCTCTACAGAAATAGTGCAATAGCCTTTTCCTTACCTCTTATTAAGTAAAAAGACAAACGCATTTTTATTTATCCAAAATGCTTCACTCCTCCATAGCTACTGAGTATTACATACCTGAGATTTACCAAAAAAAGACAACCTCGTGTTGAAAACCGTCAAGTTAAAACTTTTGTTTCCATTATTTAAACAGCATTAAACTATTTTATTAATAGACCTTACCTTATTTTTCATGAACTTTGAGTGACTCTTGTAAACTTCTATTTGTTTGATTTCTTCTTCTCGGTCCTCTGTATTCAGAACTCCATTTGTCTTTAACATCTGTATTTCATCTTCTAGATCTCTTATATTGCGCTCAAGTGAAGCTATTTTTGTATCCTAAATTATAAAAAAAGAGATTATTGAAAATGATACAAAATGTATACTAAAGCATAACAGAAGTATATCTGTACTTGCAGGAATAATAAGGTACAAATAGAGATTGCACATAATGCCACAAACCAAGAGTAATTCTATTGATTGTGGCTTAATGAAATGCAGAATTTAGACCTCTTTCACCACCAGAAAAAAAAAAGCGTGCAATGCTAGGTTCTGTTGTGTAGTCTGAAGAGAATCCATTCTGGTCAAAATTCCGTCTTTATTCCTACACAGCTAGGTAGGAAGGGAGAATGGAAGATGCCCCATTTCCCACATGTACATGACAACATAACCTTGTTTGCTTTGCTAACCATCTAGGCCTGGCTGTTCTTCCAAGCTCTTAAACACAAAGTTTAGTCTATGGAGGCCAGTTCATCACTACTGCGGGACAACAGCCTACTTCATTATATGACTCAATGAGTAATGACTTATGAGGCTGTTTGCCTATTTCCATAGAGTTCTGCCTGCTGTTAAGAGAAAAACTGTCTCATCATGTATTTTTCCTCTACTAATTCAGCCACATCACTAAGAGTGTATCTAGCACTTTTTATTATGAGTCCCAAAATAAACAAAACCACAACCACTAAAAAATTTCTACATTACAGCCAATGGCTGCCACGTGTGCCAGCACAGCACAGAAAACATCCAGTGATTTTTTTGTAGTAGCCAGTCATTTGGAAATTGACTGTATCACTTCAGTGAGAGTTAGAAAGAATGAAAAAGTGATTATGCAAACTTATCATGTAATTTTCTGTTTAAAAGATTGAAAATTACTCATTAGGTAGTCTGCTTTAGGCTCTGTTTGCAGACTTTTATTGAGAAATTGCAAATATTGTGATTCAGATGATCAGACAATCAGTTGAAGAATGTGAGGGAGCAACAACCCATCAAAAATAAGAAATGGGGATGAAGTTCTTGTATCGCTGAGGTCAATGAAAAGAACAAACAAGCCCTGGTTCAGTTAGATCAGGATATTAACCTAGAAAGCTAATTTGGGGAAAAAAGTACAAATTGAATTGATCCTTTAAATAGGACAAGCTAAGCTTGAATGGCTCTGCTTAACTACAACTTTGCTTCTGTTTATTTTTTTAAAATTACTTTCATTTTCCTTATTTCTAAGAGTACACCAGTGCTTCCTCTAGGCTGCCTAAAAGCGAGGAAAACCAGAACTCCTGTAATATCTTCTGTCATAATACAGCTAGGCAAATTTAGCAATTGAAGACACAGGATAGTTTGGATGAAGTTCCAAAAAGCATCTGAACTTTTGGCACTAAAGCAAAAATGAAACTCAGTTTCTTTTTGAGATTTAGCAACCACTGTTACAAGTCCATATGGAATCAAAGCTATGTAAGGATTAACCACATCATTTGTATGTCACACTATCATTTCTCTAACATTCTAGCTTTCATCTTTCTAGTCAATACTAAGTATCAGACTAAAACAAATTTTTCTTTTATTATTTTCTTATTTCTTACATTAGTTAAATTAATAAAGGTTTTTGAATGGGAAAGATTTTAAGTATTTGGTTTGCAGCACAAAAAGCTGTTGACAAACAAGTAAAAATATTCATAGCCTGAAGTCCTAGCGGCCTTCCAAGATATGGCAGGAAAAGTATTCATAATATGAAATTAAAGTTTGTATTTTCCTTACAATTTTCACTCCCAGGAAAATTCTACTTAAAAATTAAATGATAACATGATTTAATTAACTGTGGTCCTTCAAGATTTTTCTCTCAGAAGCTGATGTACTTTCATCAAAAATGCCAGAGTGCATACAGATGCTTTTACCTAGACTACCTGAGCAGAATATCCTGAGTAGCCTTTATATCTTCAACCAAGGAAATAAAGAACACTTATTCTCAGCCAATCCTATTTCTGCGTGAGACAACACATCTCAAAGAATGGTATTTACTCTAGTTAATAATACTATTCTTTTGTAATGTAAATAAAAAATTATTTGCCTGGATCTTTTCCATTATTAGTGACTCAAAACCAGTAATTGACACTATAGGAGCTGTGTGAAAGGATTCTACCTGTGTGGTGTGAAACAGTCCCACCAAACACTCAATGAACATGTATCTCCATTAATGAAAGCATTTAGGATACAGAGACAGCTTGCCTAGAAAAGTAAGCTGCCACATAATTGTTCATTTGATAATTCATAGCACAGATTGACCCAATTAGAAGGTCTGCATAGAAATAATCTATCCACGCTTGTATCCAAGTTAAGGCACTATGGTCTGGATGGGTAGACAACTAGCAAGGTAAAATCTATAATCAGGCTTAGAGGTAGTGGTTAATAGGTTGTGCTTTACCTGGAAGCCAGTAACAAGAGTATCATGGCGTCTATACTGGAACCTGTCCTGTTTAATATCTTTATCTGAGGCCTGAAAGAGGTGACGAGTGCTTGCTCACAGACCCTATAGGTTACACCAAGCTGGGAGACAAGTCAATACGGTCAAGGGCAGGGCTGCTATCCAAAGGGAGCCAGACAGACTGGACGAATGGGCAGACAAGAACCGTAGGAAATCAAACAAAAGACTAAAGCAAAGTCCTGCATCTGGCAGGGAAGAAGCCCTTGTAGCCATACCAGGTGGAGACTAACTCCCTGGGGAGCAGCTCTGCTGAAAAAAACTTGAGGATCTTCGTGTACAGGAAGCTTAGCAGGAGCCAGCACTGTGACTTGGCAGCAAAGGCAGCAAACAGCATCTTAGGCTGTATTCACAGGCACACAGCCAGTAAGAAGATCAAGGGCAGAGATTATTGCCTTCTACCTAGCATTCATTAGACTTTATACAGAGTACAGTACACAGTTTTAAGCCCCACAGTACAAGACAGACTTGATGACCTTGAATGAGTTCAGTAGGGGGCCACCAAGAGGGCTGGGGGGCTGGCATACTTGCTGTCTTTAAGAAGAGGCAGAGGAAAGTCGGTTTGCTCCATCTGGAGAAGAGGCTTCAAGGGGAACCTAAAAGTAGCCTTGCAATACCTACAAGCATTATACTTTGAGGACAAGCATTGGAAATGGTTGCCTATCTCTGGAGTTTTTTCAAGATCTGACAGGATAAAGCCCTGATTGTATCTCTCCATTTGGGCTTTGCAATCATGAGACACAATATACTGCAAACAAATATTCATGATTCCCAATGGGATCGAAAGAATATTCTTTCTCTGTCAATACTCCCACAGTAATTGCAGTACAGTGATCTTAAGCCTGAATGACTGATGCCACTGAAATATGTTCAGCATTTCACTAGCAAATTGTATTAAGATTTTTAGCATCCTTAATAATTAATGCCTTAATAACTAAGCACAAATGCCTTTGCAATATAATTAATTGTAGAAGCAGATGGATGTGTTTCCCAAAAGCAAGACTCACTTCAGTACTTCTTTCTTGGCTTTTCTCTTCTGCAAATAGCCAGCTGGATTCTTCATAACCAAAGTAATGCAAAAAATTACACCCACATGTCTTTATAAGATCTAATTCTTCTTATTTATGTGTAAACAAATTTTCAATTAAACAGTGTAACACTGAAAACATCAGAAAATTACAATATTATGACTGTAGCAAGCAGTAAAACATGGAAACAAAATCACCCAACACGGTTTGTTGAAAATTAGCATCAGAGTAAAAGCACACTTCTTCTGTGAAAGACCATGTCCTCATTAAGCAATTTTGTTCAGTCCCACAATCAAAACCACAGTAAATTAATAATAACACTATACTGATATAGGTACATATATGCCAGTTCAACCATACAAACAGAATGGCTTTAAAATGAACAGTAGGATAAGCACTTGCTTGCAGTCATACAAAGTGACCAGGAAATTTTTGTGTGAATCAGAATACTGATCAATACACAGTCAGGTCCCTTAGATATACTTCACATGTCCAGAATACAAATTTTTGCTTAAAAAAAAAAATGAAAATCAGTCATAAGATGATGAGGGAAAAAGGGAGAGAAACAGAAAAAATAGACTTGTCAAATTTTGCCTACTGCTAACATGGTGAAAATGGGAAAAACACATCTAGCCTAATACTGAATGCAGATTCACTCGCAGCACACTGTGATATACCCCTTTTCACAGGCAGACATGTTCCCGGATTGTGCAACTATGCAAACACACTCTGGTCTGAAGAGTTTCTCAGTATGTTTTAATCCAAAAGAGCTCAGTGGTGTAAAAGAATGTAAAACTTATCAATAAGAAATCTCAAGTCAAAGGAATTTGAAATACAAGTTGAAAAGAGCTACCTTCCACATCAGCAAACATACTTTCATGCATATAGGCAAAGTAATGTACTTTGAAGGGGAATACCAAACCCTTTCATGCATCTTAGAAGTTTCCAAATTAAGTGCATCCCCTTTCAGAAAAGGAGCTCCACCCAAAAGAGAAAAAACTGCCAGAATGCAAAGGCAATAAAAGCAAAAAACCAAAAGAACCCCACCCACACATTCTTGGAATGTGAAACTTGCTGTTTCTTATCTTTTACCTCACTCTGTTTCTTGTCTGGAAAATATCTGATATTGAAAATGCTGATGATAATCTTAATCAGCAGTCCATATTTTCCTTTCTTGAAGGGTATGGTCAAAAAGAAAGAGAATTCCACCAAATACCAATCAACAAAGGAGCTGACTAGGTGTGCAACTTTAAAATAAGAAAATAAAATAAATAAATGGAATACCACCACCCACACACACATACCCCACCACCCGTTCTGGAAGACTTCCAACCAGCTTTTAGGTTATATGCCTATATTTAATATAATTTTGGAGTTGGTTTTTTGAATATCAACTTTTCAAGTTACAGGTAAAATGCAACTTAAATTACTTGGTATGTTAGTCTAACATTATTAACATGATAGATTTCCAATAGCAGAACCCTAAAAATTGTATTAATATTTGCCCATGGAATCAGCATTACTCTTATCATAGAGCAAAGATTGCATGAATGACCATAAAAAACAAGTGATTTTTCTATTAAATGACTAGCCCTTCACATGACGGAAAATTAACATTTTCAAGATATTAGTTGTTCTGTTCACAAACATTTTTCCATAAACTTTTTTTTTTTTTAAAAGAGGAAAGTAAAATAAAACGTTGAGATGGAGTGAAAAAAAGAAAGGGGAAGGATTCTCATTAAATCTTATATATTGGAGAAACTGCATAAAAAGAAAAATGCCGAAAGAAAAGCGAAAAAAAAGAATTTTAAAAGCTATCAAGTCTTATGGACAACAATAAATTATTGTAGCTCTCAGATGCTACAATCAAATCAGCTTGCTCCGTCAAACTTCATTTTAGAAATTTCCTACTCTTATTATGGAAAATAAAAGCAAATCCTAAGTTTCAGTGCACTTTAGAATTATTTTTGCATTGAATTATATTAATACTTACATGATCTTTTATGACATTTCATCTGGGAGTACTCCTCATCACATCTCTCCAGCTGAGTCTAGCTTTTTGCATTTGCATTTTACATGTTTGCAAATATAACATGGCAAAAATAATTTATAGTGCAGCCTGTTACACTTTTTAGAAAGTTTATACATCACAAAATTACATTTAAGCTTTATGAGAAGTATCTAACATAACTTTTGGGAAGCATTTTCTGTACTTCTACTTTATCACAGCAAGTTTGAACTCTCTAAGAAAAAGTTTGGTTTTACTCAATATCTGCATACTGTGATTACAGCTGTATAAAAACTAGATTTCCTATCTCTAGAAAAATTGTCACTGTCATTTTTGTATTAACTTTTTCTATGAACAGGACCCAGTAATTTCACACATTTTGAAGACTAAAATCTGTTTCAGAATAATTTATCAAAAATGTCAGTGATGACACGACAGAAGAGAAGCCAGACATCATCTTTGACTATTCAAGGAGTCAAAGGTACTGTCCCCTTATGTATGAACAATCCAGGATTGACAAATCTGCAAATACACCAGACAGGCATATTTCAGGCTTGCCCAGGAAACCTGAAAGCTTTCCTGTCTGAACAACTTCTAGAAAGTGAGGAATCTTTCAAGTCAAAGATAATACAGAGAGCCTGGAGCTCTCAGTGGGTATTGTCACAAGGGAGTTGGGTTGACTCACAGGATTGATAGAAAGTTAGATAGCTTTGCTTTCACTAAAAGTTTTGACCGAATAGGCACATTCCTATAAAATCTTCTGATTCAGCTGAATCAGCATTTTCCCACAGAAAACTTCAATTGGAAAATTTTCAACCAGCTCTTGTTGTGGCACAGGGTCTGGCAATCTTTCAGAAACTGAAAGAGGAACAGATGCAGTGTTTCCTTCAAACCTCTAAGACTTATCCACATTAGCAGCGTTCTAAAAAACTATGTGGGTCTGTGTTGAATCACAAAGAAGATTCCTTTGCAGTAATATTAAGGAAACAGCTTATTATTAACTGGTACTAATAAATGTCTTCTGAGTTCTACAACAATGCAAGATTTGTGCAGACTTTTTCCAGTCAGGCCCTCAAAATCTGTTGAAAGACATAAGATTATATAGCAGGATTTGTGATATAGGGCAGGGTACTCACCCTAATCTATCCCCTCTTTCCGGAAGTAACCAATACTTCTTCCTCATCTCCTTTATTAGAACAGTGTTGCAGATATTCTGTGAGAGAGATTAGGGCTATTTCTATGCTGGACCTAGCAGAAATCTAACTCTTTTGGAAAATGAAAAAACTAGTATATGTCCTGAATAATATTCCACAATGGAAAGGAGAGTAACTCTCCAAATGAGTTTCCACAACGAGAGCAAAACATTTGTAAAAAATACAGCTTTCCACTCTGTCTTATTGTGAAATGAAAATTAGTGAAATGCTACTCTACATTATTTCAAATACCTGATAAATTTAAACTATGTGTGCAAAACCCTGCTTGTAGAGAATTCAAAAAGCAGAGACAAATATTTTAAACTTCACATTCAATAAAAATTGCATTTAAATGCAAATATGCACACATGCTATCAACAGACTATACACGACCACACTTAAAATATACTTTTTTTTTTAACTTTGTCAATGTAATACAGAGAATATTCAGGTTTCTTTTCAAAGACAAGGGAAAGTGAAAGTTCATGCAATCTTAACAATAAGAGTATGTTGCACTGCAAGCACACATACACACTTTTTTAGAACCAAACCCATACCTGAAATATTAAAGCTGGATCAATAAATAAAGATGGCTTTTTCTGCAAGTAAGGTAAACCACAAAAACTTTCATTTACTTTATAGCTTACCATTTTTAAAGACTTTTAATTCTTTTGCTAGACTACATACATTTCAGGATGGTCAATACCCTACACTTAGGATGAGCTTTATGACATATCTGTAGGCAACTCATTTCTGACTTTCTCTCTCAAACAGTATTACTGGTTTAAACCCAAAATCGCCTGAACAAGATCACAGAATCACAGGGTAGTCTGTGTTAAAAGCAACCTTCAAAGATCATATAGTCCAACACCCTTGCCATGGGCAGGGACATCTTTCACTAGACCAGGTAGCTCAAAGCCCCATCCAAAAGATAGAGACTGGTCAAGGAGACCAGTTATGCAGAAAATACAACTGCTGTAAGAAAATGCAACTACTTGCAAAGTTTTTGGAGACAACTGAAGAGCATGACAGGACAGGAAAGGCAGGGCAAAAGAAAAGCTGTTTAGGAAAAAAAGAAAAAATTACATATGAGATGACAGATAGGAGAAATGGGTATACTTCATTGGATGAAAGGGAGGACTGACTGGTAAAAGGGACAGAAAGCATTCAGCAGCTGCAAGGGACAGAAGAAAACCACAGGAAAGAATAGAGGGATGTATGAAGGAGGGAAAGCCGCCTCCTGGCAGAGCCTGGGGGAGCCACGGAAGGGGCTCAAAGAAAAGCTAATGTAGCGAGAGGGTGGAAGGGGTTGAGTGCAGTAAAGAGAAATGTATATGGCTTGGAGCCTCTGCATGGGGGAGTGTATGGCCTCAGACTGCCATATTAGAGGGTAATCTTCTCCCTTCTTCTACCCTCAACACTGTAGGGAAATTATTGCTTCAATGCTTTATCATTCAAAACAAATGTTCCACATTTTTTTTCAAAACAAATGCTGTCTGGATAAAGACAATTTAAATTTACTTGAAAAGATTCCAAAGCTGGAACTTGTAATGAAAACTGCTGTTTAATCATACGGATTTCAACATCTTACATTCTTCCCTTTTTCTTTTCAATATTAGACCTATTTTAGACAGGGCAACCCCATGGGAGCATGTGTTCATAGGCAAAGAAAAAACTGTGTGCCTCAGCGCCAAAAGGCAGCTCCACATCAGAATGCTCCAGCAACACAGATACAGTGTCACCTGTGACAAATGAAAGCCCTCATTACAAAGATCAGATTTTTAAAAAGTGAAGGATTGCACCACTCCCATCTCTCCTGGGAGACAAACAGAAAATACTTTACTGTCTTCAGGGACAGACACAGTCACAGTGGTTGCAACTACAGCCATCGCGTGTGTCATGTCCGCCCCGGCCCCAGCCCTCGTTCTTTTCAAAGAGTTTTGGTACAGGAAGAGGATTTGCAAATTACACCGCAGTATAACCCTTACCTTGTTAATAACACACATGGAAGACCATAAATGATTCTAACACACTATCTCCGTATCCCAAACTTGTACGTTTATAATTTTTATTATTAATAGAAAGAAACAAGTTTCTCAGACAGTATCCTACTTTCCCATATACTTGGAGTAACAAGTTACTGCAAAAGCACATGTTTTAGATTTCTTAGACTCCTGAACTAGAACAAACAGGGAAGGTCCAAGGCAAATACATATCAGAAGATGGAAATCAATGAACCTTCTTTGTTACTCATATAATCCAAGCTAATTATTATCTATTAAAAGGCAGATACTGTAGTTATTAAATCCTGCTGTTGTTGTAACTATGTATTTACCACAATGTTCAGACATGCTGAACTCATTTGCTCATAACAGAAGTCACTGGCAAAATGAGGCCTTTAATTTGCACTTCCTTTCAAGACTGAAATAAAAGACCATCATTAATATATTTCAGGCAGCACTGCCAACTCACAAATTATCTCAAGTCTCATGTTATTTGTCTTAAAGATGTATATTCCAGACTCGTAGAATTTGTGAAAATACCAGTTTTCACATTTTAAATTATTATTTTTATCTTTTGTTATTATGGGGGAAAATAGCCACAGCACTTCAGTAATATTATATATCAAAAAGAGGAAACTATATTCAGAACTAAGACAGGACATTTTGTCATATCACTCTACTGATGCTATGAATATTTTCCTTAGGTTAGATGTAAAATGATGGCCAAATAACCACCAATAGTATTGTTTCTAAAGAGCAAGAAGAAAAACATTTTACATCGGCCTTGGACTGTTTGTGTTTGCTTCTGTTTGTCTCTTTATTCCATCTACTTCGGCTCACCTGAAACTTTTTTTGCCCCTGATTCTTTTTAAAAGCAACATTCAGTTCTCATTATTCAGCAATGCTGCACTTGACTTATTTAATCAAGTCTTATTAAGAAAACAGTCTGGTAGAAAGAAATACTACTTATTCCTAGCTATACAGCAAAATAAGTTGAGAAGTAAAAAGACAAAGCAAAGGAAGCATTTAATGATTTAATAGAAAAAGTTATAAATGGTTGTGGGTTAACCCTGGTAGGCAGGGAAGTTTCACACAGCTGCTCATTCACTGCCCCTCAGTGCAACAGGGGAGAGAATCAGAAGAGCAGAAGTGAGAAAACTCATGGGTCAAGATAAAGCCAATTTAATAGGTAAAGCAAAGCTGTGCATGCAAGCAAGGCAAGTTATGGAATTCATTCATTACTTCCCATCAGCAAGTAGATGCTTAGCTATTTCCAGGAAAGCAGGGCTTCATTATGCATACAGTTACTTGGAGAAGACAAATGCCATAACTCTGAATGTCCTCCCCTCACTTTATTGCTGAGAGTGACATAGTATGGTATGGAATATCCCTTTGGTCAATTCAGGTCAGCTTTCTCGCCTGCATTCCCTCCCAGCCTCTTGTCCACCCTCAAACTACTTGCTGGGGGGGAGCAGAGTGAAAAACTGAGAAAGCTTTCACTCTCTGTAAGCCTGTTCAGCAACAGCATCAGGCTTCAACAGCATCAGTGTGTTATCAACACTGGTTTGGTCCCAAATTCAAACATAGCACCATACAGGCTGCTATAAGGAAAATTAACTCCATCCCAGCCAGATCCAGTACATGAATTCAAGCTACAAAAATAATGTATGGGAAAACATGCAAAGACCGTACCTTCATTTCAATAACTGTTTGAAGAGCCTTTGTCTTTGCTGGCTCGGGCTGAAGTTGAGTTCTTCTATGTAATTCCTGTGGAGGGACACGATAGAAATAAGCCTGACGACTCATCTTTCCATTATTTTAATCACTCACATGAATTTATTAGAACAAAATAAAAGTCTGATGATTAGAAGCATGAAACTACAAATGCTACAGGTGCTTCACTCTTTATAATCCCTCTAGCATCACTGCAGTACCTATCTTATATTACAGTCAACTCTGACGGCACATGCGCTATTTCTCAAACCTCTATCAATAATTAATGTCAACAGTGACAAAGCCAGCAAGTAATTTCTTAGTCCGAATACAATGCTGCTGCTTCTGCCTAAACATCAAAACTGAATTAATTCAGTTGTGTTACTAATTCAAGCACTGTTAAGTCATTTAAAATCTTTTACTGTAGTTTCTTCTTGGTTTTTCTTCTAATATCTGAAATAAGCAATTTAAAGACATTATATTTAAATTTGACATTTTAAGGATAATAATTATATAGTGGGTTGATGTGCACCCTCTACAGTAGCAATTTCATTTCAGGTTTCACATTTTCTTACTTTTTTTTATGCATCTTAATCCACAGGTAAAAGAAAAATAGATCACAATAGTTAAGGCATACAATTAGCAGAATTAATGTCTACTGGTCTTTATTAAAAAAGAGATAAAGATGGCAGGACTTGGTCTCATAAAATACAGAAGTTACATCTTGGTATGAAATATCTCAATAAAAAAACCTCACATATCTACAAAGAACAATGTAAAGATGTAAGGAAACATGATCATTTAAGAATTTGATGATGCTTATAACCCTCCCACAAACCATCTGAGTGGTTTATTAGAAAACAAAACTGAAATAGGACAGATATAGGTCTGTTTCTAGTCCTTTAGTGCCCTTTCCCTCTGAAGGATAGGACTGCCATGGTAGATGTCTTTCTCTCCCTGTTCTTTCCACCCCAGTGCTCCACATACACACTCTAACTTTATAACCATGAAAAATACATTTATGCCTGGTAGGCTGAGAAGCTTGGTTCTTTCACCAAAAAGACATTACCTGATTCCAGAGCTACTGTATCTTCCAAATTATGCCTCTCCTGGCTCATCCTTGTAAATTTGGGAGGGGGAGAGGGGTCGGGTCATCAAGAACCCATAACACAGTGGGTCCTAATTATCTTTATTCCCACATCTCAAATCCTCTTTTCTAAAGTGAAGTAAACAATGAACAACTTGACTAACAATCAAAACCAGCTATGGATTGTGCACATTTATTATCCTTCCCCCCCTCAGCCTATACTAGCACATTTCTGGGTTTCACCCACCTAATAACCCACAAGCTTAAAAGTCATAATTTTTTATATCACAAACTATCAATCAGTCTCTTGTTCTGTTCAGCAACAAGCATATTGCTTATCAATGACTTTGAGAAACAACCACTCTTTAAAAACTACAGTTGTTGTTAAACTAAGATCTGATGATAATAAACATCTTTATAAAATACATTCCAAAATTGTATGGCTTAATACAGTAAACTAACGTAAAGGACAAGTTAGACATACGTACACCGTTTAACTGAACAGAGATTACTTAACTTGAAATGTAGTATATGACAGGGCATAATATCAAGACACCCATCCCAAAATTGTCAGGTTTGGCATGCATTTTTGGTTAAAATACAAAAAGCTGTCCAGAGGTAACAGAAAATGTTATGTATACAGAAATAGATCAATACTTACGATCTGTAGAATTACAGTTAAGCAGCAAGGTTACAGTCAAATGGCTGGTAAATTAAGACCATTTAAGACCAGTTTGATCTCATTTTTCTGACTCCTCTGTTTGTTCTCGATCTTAGCCTGCAAACATCTGGGGGCATGGGCAGGTTTTCATTCCCTATTTACCATAACTACAATGATACCTTAATCAATGGCAATATAAAGAAGAAAGTGTTGGATATGCTCTGCCTTGTCTATTCTACTTTGCCCACTCTGCTGCTTCCATAGAAGAGATGCACTAAAACATAACAGTTAGATAAACTGTTAAATTAGATTCTGACCTGAAATAGCCTATTGATATCTTGATAAACCACAGCACTGCCTGCAAGAATTAGATTAGGTGCATGTGTTTGAATGCATACCTAAAGTTAAGTAGGTCTGCATGCTTTTTTATTACATTAAATATGTTGCAGATATATGCATGTATATTTATGACAACAGTGAATTTCTAATTTTGCACTTGGCATTTCTGAAAAAGTATATCTGAATGGTCCTTTTTCCTTTTTTTTTTTATTTGCAACTAATTCTTCACATTATAAAAAGAAAGAAATCTTTGCAAATCACCTATACAGGGAATCTCTCAATCACCACCAGCTGTTGGTCTCAGATTAAACAAGTACCTTCACTACACAAATGTTTTAAAATATAAGAGTATGTCATAGATTTGTCATATAGTTCTCCTACAAAAGTAATGGAAAAACAGTTGGCCAGTCATACCACTATCTGATCAGCAAAAATTACAGCTAATTCTAAGACCAGACTTTGCTCCCCAAGGCCACATAAACTGAGTTGGAGTATAAACAGGATTCCACACATTACCCAGGGAGACAAACCAGAGTTTCCACCCCCTTAGCCAAAGATGAATAGACTGCCAAAGATGAGTATTCCTAGATGTCTATCATAGCATGAAGCCTTGCCTCATAATACTTTTCCTGTTTGCTTTATGAATCAATCTGATGCTGGCTGACTTAAAAGCTTTTCTTCTCTATCCCTGATGGTAAAATGAAGCAGACTTCAGGATTCTGGAGAAGATCAGAAAATGACTCCCACTTTATTATTTTGTGTGGGTTTTCTTCCAATCAGATTCAAATGTTTGGAGACTCCCACAAGGCTCAGTTCTGGAATGTATGTTGTTCTATGTATGTGGTTTTTCTTTTGGTGTACCTGATTCATTGATATACTTTTGGGGTACTGATTCAAAGATACTACCGTGTTATGTGCATGACACCTTAATACTGATTGCTTTTCTATCTGAGGTCACCTGGAGGGCTTCAAATTTGCCTTAACAAATTCTGAGACATTCTGAACATTTAATGAAATCCTAGTAGGTTAAGGATACCAGTTTTTTATCCGTTACATCATTTTTTGGAACGATGCTGCTTTGTCTTTTTAATTTCTTTTAATAAAAAGCCCAGGGAGCCTAATAAAAAACTTTTTAAAAAAAAAAAAACAACCCAACAGCAAACATAGGACATAGTTTATTTTAACCTGAACTGTACTGAATGGAACTCTTGACACTTATATCCATGATAAAGTACTGATGCCATCATCTCTGCAACCATCAATGTCTACACTAATAATCCCTCAGAGATGTACTCATTTATGAAATTACACTTTCATTATATCCCCTATATGACATCTGTATCACTGCAATTGGTAGTAGTTCTGAGTAACCACTTTGCACATACAAATTAATTACAATTCTACACATACAAATTAATTATAATTCTGCATAACCCATGCCCACACTTGGGATTTCATGATGATGCTTAGTTGTCAAGGTGATTAACACACCCACACAAAACTAACAGGTAATGAGGTCTTTTTCTTCACATTAAGTTTTCTCTGATATTCTTTACTTTTAGACCAAAATGAGCCTTAAACCAAAGCTGGTCATTGCCTTCTCCTTCCGCAAATTTCTGGCATATTAGATTAGCATCCTTTGTTGGCCTCAAAAGTAACTTCAGCACACAATTTTACCACTAATTTAAATATCCAAAAATCCCGAGAGGAGACAGTTATTATCATGTACTTCCTAAAATAATGGTGGAAGATGAGTCTTGTTTTTTGTTCAGAAATTGACAAAAAGACCTTGCAAGATCTTATCATTATTGACTGGTATTCAAAATCCACACTACACAGCATAGTCTGAACCTAATACTAATTAAAAAACTGCCAAAAAACCCTGCCTTTTTATCCCAACTTTGTTATAAGACACTTCATCACTTGCCTGCAGGAGAGCCAGGGTGCTGCAAACTGATCCTACTTTTATTCTGTTTCTGATTTATTTTATTAAAATTCCTAAGACGTGAGTGACTATGTGTTGTTCTGATTAGATGACATTGATCTGACTCTTAAATAAAAGGCTACACCAATATTGTTAATGCAGTTCAAGGTTTTACCTTCTATTGACACAAAACTGCCTAAAATAGCATGACATAAAGTGCTAGAACAAAAAGGACTTTTTCAGAAAAATAGGCCAATTTAGAGATGGTATCATGAAACTCTCAGCAAGTGCCTGCATTTCAACTGGTAAGCTTTTACTGATTAAAGAACAGAAGCTAAACAGAATCATAAACTAGAATATTTTAAAAAATTAACACAAAATTCACAATTTATAAAATATAAGGACACGATAGGAACGAAAACATCAGAATCAAATAACCATTGGAAGAAGAAAGAAGGGTTAAAGATAGCAGCAACTATATCTCAGGCAACGTAAAAACAGGCATGAGGAACCATTGTGTCAGTAAATCTAGCTTCTTTTACTCCTAGGTAAAATGTACAAATCTGTAAATCACAGCAGGCAACAGTATAGGAGCTGCTAGTTCTCTCAGACACCTCAAAGCAGACTGCTTCCATTCTCCTGGAAAAGAAAGCCTTGGTATTGCTTCTACATGACCAGCTTGTATTTAAAATTTAAATCAGCACTATATTAATATTTTGATCAATTATTTAAGTAAAAGCACAGTCACTTACTTACCTAAAGCATCTAAACACTAGTGTTTCTTCAGCCAAAAATACCATTAGAAAGATCAAATTCTATTTAATCAGAATATTACCAAAATGTAACATACAAAAATTTATTTATTCTTAACTTACAAGCTTATCTTCTCTTTCCTGTTTTCTAACCCTTCAAATCTACCCCCACCCAAAATGGTCTCATAGTAATTTAGATGAAAGTATATTTAAGAAATCCTGAACAAACTCTTTATCTTTCTGGAAACCATAAACTGACAACACAAAATTTCCATGTCTGGCTGCAGTGTGTAAGATTTAAAAGCCTATTATTAGGAAGGATTGGAAAAACCCCATTGCCACTGGTTGTCTTTTAAAAACTCACTACCATAGGTACTTGAACTCTGTGACAACCTATTAAAGAAATTTTGTCAAATGCCAACAAATTTTATAGTTTGACAAAATGAAAATGTGGATACAACCATATGAAATTAATAACTATGGGAAGAGCGGATAGCTATATGAGTTCTGTACTAGAGGAAGAGTTGCTCTGTAAATTAGGTGTATTTAAATTTATTAATTTCTAACTGTTAAGCAAAATACTCACATGCATGCCTAATTCTCCCTCCATTTAGCATTTTCAGATCAACAGAGAAATATGAGTTTTGATAAATACAGAAGAATATAGGGAAAAATTGAATGAATTAGGCACCACCATCAAACTAGAAAACAAAGATTAAACAAAGCACTGCAGCAAAGTCTAGCAATAATCTTATTGGCCTCAGCATTACTCTTGAACAATGATTCTGACACCACTCTTGGCCTACACTAGAAAAGTTGGGTGCACTAAAAAGGGTAGGAGGAAGGAATGAAGAGTTTTTACACCAGATTAGAACCACCATACTGAATCACTAGCCAAAATATTTTTTTTTGCATTGATCATACTTCCATTTATTCCTGAATTCATGCATAAAAGGGCTTATCCTATGTTTTACCAATATGCATAAAGACAGACTATAAGGAAAAATAATCTGAGCATTAAGAAACAGTTTTCCTTTGACTTGTATGTCAAAAACACCTTAAGCAACCACGTATGTTGTCATATTGGAAGACTGTCCTCTGGCAAGAGACCACATATAAAAAGTTTCAAGTGAAAAGGCGATTTGTGTATGGAGCTTGAAATGCATGTGGGACAATTTAGTTTCTAATTGAAAGCACATAGAATGTTTCCTGAAAGGAGCTACTGAAACTCTACTTTCACCAGAATTCTTGAAAACGTATTTCTTTTCTTTGTAGAAGGAACAAAATGTCTAGAGGATCATTTCTTATTTTGCCCAATATCATTAATCTTTTTCCCCTTACCAAAATTACCTCTCCAAAGTTAAGAAAAGTGAAATATCATTGCTTCACAAATATCTTCAGAGAAAGAAGCCTGATGATAAATAGTTTTCTCTCTTCCTCATCCTAATTTTATTTAAAACCCCAAAACAAAACCCTTGAGTACATGCAAGTAAAGGAAGCTCATTTATTTATTTTCAGGTATAGTCAATTAGGATCAGAGAATAAAAGTTCCAACTGCTGCTTCCTAACTAGAAACCTTTCTCTCTGCAGTGCATATGAATCTTAAAAACTGCATGCAAAAGTATGCCCATTCTTTAAAAACTACATGTTTAAAATAGACATTTATTAATAACCCAGCTGCACTAAAAGGAGTCACTTAATTTACATTAGGACACATGAATGAAACATAGTTGGAAGTTACAAACCAAGATTTTTAGGCATTTGTATTTGGGTGTGGGGTTTTTTTTAGAAGGCTTTATCTCTTTTTAAAATCACATCTTCAAATTCTAATAAAGTAAAACCCTTACCCTAACAAATCCTTTACATAATCCATAGTGTTGAAATAATCCTTATCCAACAAATCCATGATTTTAAAGATTTATTTCCACCCTCCAAAACTGTTTAGTCTTTCCTTCCTCTTTAGAGGTTTGAGCACAGAAAATAGTTTTTTAATAAGTTTGAAAAAGAAAGAAACATCACATCAGTTTTACAGTAAGTGTAACACAAAACTAACCATGGAGTAATAGTGGAATTCCACCTTAGGGCATAGCTAAGAGCAGACTTCCCTAGTTTCTGCCATCAGAAGAATACAGACAAAGCTTAAAAAGGTAAAGCCACAGTAAAGATGACCAAATACGATCCTAAGATCCAGAACACTCCATAGAGATGCTACTGTGTGCCAGATCCACTATTCATAAATAAATAAATTCAAACTAAAAAAAGAAAAAAATTAAAGCATGTACAGTACTGTGAGATAGGCCATTGCAAACAGTGCCAACATACAGTGCCTGTGGTATTTCTATGGATCAGTTCGTACCAGTAGAGGAAAACAGAGTTTTCCAGTAGTTCTTCCCACATTCAAATAACTAACATCCTGCTAGAAAAGCAAAAAGACGAAGGGTAATATCCATTTAAGTTCTTTCCCCAGCTTTCAACCTACACACACACAGTGATTTTTCTTTTAATTTCTATTCTACATCTATGCTACTCAGATGGAATGCAGGTAAAAAAAACAATTTAAACGTTACTTCTTAAACAAAAGCAAAATAACACTGCCAAAACCAGAGCCAAACTCAGAGCCAGAACTATTATATATTTCACACAATTGCTGGACAGATCTCCTAAGTTTACTGAAAAATGTATTAGCTAGTGTTAATACACACTGAACTTCAAACATGCTGTTCTTTTGTAGAAATTGCTATTATAACCTTATCATTGATGAAATATCAATCCTTGATCAAAGTATCACTGCAAACAGACTGAGCCAATCAAGGAAACTGTTGGCATTCCCTATGTGATGCACATCCCCATGTTTCAATAATGCTTTAAATTGATTAGCATAGGACTTCTTTAATTTTGAAAGGCATAGCTTCATAGATGTATTTACTAATATCTACACTTGTTATTAATTGCTATACTATTTCGTTATTATCTGTCTAGCCCACCTTTTACTCTAACCCTTACTGTCTCTTTTCTCTTTATGTTGGCTCAGTGAAATCACTAGCTAAAATAATTTATGGTATTGATTTTCAGTTCCCTAATTGTCCAGGAAGTATTTTTCTAAATATGGGTGGGTTTTACTTACATGCATTTAAAATTACTGCTGGTTTAGGCTATTTAATATTTAAACATCAGGCCTTAATCAGCAATGCCAACAAACATCAGAGCTAATAAGACTTCAAATGTGCAAGTTCCTTGGCTCTTTGGTATAACCATTTTTTCTTAAATGCAAACAAGTTTTGTGGTGATATTTGTGGTGTCCCTTAGGGGTCAGTATTTGGACCAACGCTATTTAATATCTTGATCAATGACACACAGTGGGATTGAGTCCATCCTCAGCAAGTTTGTGGATGACACCAAGCCAAGTGGTGCAGTTGATAATGCTTGAAGAAAGGGATGGTGTCCAGAGGGGATTTGACAGGCTGGAGGTGCGGCCTGTGTGAACCTCATGAGGTTCAACGAGGCCAAATGCAATGTCCTGCACCTGGGTCGTGGCAATACCCAGTATCAATACAACACCCTCACAGTAAAGAATTTCTTCCTAATATCTAATCTAAATCTCTCCTCTTCCAGTTTAAAACTGTTACCCTTTGTCCTATCGCTACACAGCCTGATAAAGAGTACCTCCACGTCTGTCCTGTAGGCCCTGTTTAGGTACTGGAAGGCCGCTATAAGATCTCCCTGGAGCCCACACAGTCCCACTTCTCAAGCCCATCCAAGTCCCTCTGAATGGCATCCCTTCTCTCCAGCTTGTCTACTACTCCACACAGCTTGGTGTCATCGGTAAACTTGCTGAGGCTGCACTCAATCCCATCATCCATGTCGTCATGTTGATTGTATATGAAAATATTGGAATGAAGCAAATAACATGAGTGTCATCTACATAAGCTAATTGTGATGTGTTGTTTGCTGCTATACTCTGTGCTACCATAACTACAGAAGAGAACCATTCAAGTCACATGGCACAGGACCTGTACAAGTAGTTATCATCCAGCTGAATATTTATCAGTTTATGAAGTTTGTCAAGAGTCTGTTAAACTGAAGTTCATAAAAAAAAAAAAAAAGAAAATCCACTTAGCACCGGCTCCAATTCTTTTTCCATTGCCTGGGAAACAAGGTGTTGCTTGGTAACTTGAATCCACCTCTTTCAGTCTTCCCTTTTAATCAGAAAAAAAAAAACCCTGAACTGGAAATATGATTACAAAAAAAGAAGAAAAAGAACCCCAAAACTTCTCAAGGCATAGAAGATGTTACAGATCCTTATCTATATCATATATAATATGCTACTGACTTTTCAAAATAATGCCACTTGCCCTCCCAGATATTTTTTCAAGAAAGCAAAAAAATGTTTTAGTTTTATTCCTTTTCCTTTACCTCAGAGCAACACAATACAAGCAGCAAGACACCAGTTCCTTACACAGTTTAGAAAGTGCATCTTTTGTGTAACTATATGCTGAACATGAATATCTATAACCCAGGGGCTAAGGCACAGATCAGAAACTACTTTGCTGTGTATCAGTACTTATAATAAATGCTGAATGCATACATATCATAAATATCTAAAGTCTTAGTTCTCTCTAAAGAGGTAAACCAAAAGAATCGCCACTGAAATTACTGGCATTATCTGCTGTGATTAAACTTAGACCCTAATGGGGAATTTTCAGAACTTTGGGAATCCACATGATGTAAACAGAGTAAGACTGGAAAACAGACAAATGGTATTTTAAATGTTTTATGTTATCTCTGTTTCAAAATAATGGCAGAGTCAGCTCAAGGTTTCTCAGAGCAACACTTATTTCAGGACATCTTTAGGTAGAAGAAAGGAATTAAAAGAGAGTAACAGGCAAAGGACGAGGTTTAATGCCATCTTCTGCTATTCCCCAGGCCACTCTTCTTCAGACGATTTAATTTTATCTTTTATGTGGAGCACAAGACAATGTAATTCTCACATCCAGGCCAGAGGTACTGCAGGAACCTCAATTCACACCCCAGAAGCAACAGCTTCTCTTGCTTATCATTTCTCCTTTTTTCCTGGGAAGTCCCATTTACCTTCCTGTTCCTCTCATGCACTGGGGAGCAAAATGGAGCTGAACAAGCAAAGGAAACACCCCTTTTATAGTTTCAAGAAGAGGTTGAGGCAGAAATCATTGTCATAGGAAGGAAGATACTCAACATTCTGAACCCTTCCCTACACAGATGGGGAGATTGGAAGGCTTTAGGTTTCAGAGCAGATGATTCACAGTTTCTCAGCACAGACAAGGGCAGACAAATTACCATCAAGGCAACTGCCTGCTCTGCCCATGACTTGAGCAAGCTAGAGTGAACAGGCTGCCTTCAGTTAGGTTTGCATAATTCATGATTCACAATGGGGCCTCAACACCGACGCATCTAAATAGAACCATTACTTTTTTTCCTTTATACCTTAGTAGCATTTTCATTTTTAACAATCTTTACCTGCTTTCACATACTCTAGTTCAGGAACACAGAACAGACACTAAGTTCCTCTAGCCCAGTTTGAGCCACTGACTATTTATCTTACACTGCAATCAGAGCTTAACCAGTTTAAGGCAAATACAGTATGTACTGACATGATGTCACCAACCCTTTTGGTATTCGGTTCAGGCACTTGCTAAAAAAGTCCTGGGTATCTTCTGCAGTGCATAAACTGAAATTTTAAATGGAGTTCTGTGGTTTAATTAAACCATTGTGTCTATTAAAACTCTTCTTACAACCACCTTAAAAAAAAAATCATTTTGGAGCACAAATTGCAAAAGCTAATACATTTTATTACTCTTGCTACTGCAATTTTTTTATACCTAAATAGCCAGCTTCCTAATATGTAAAGTATTTGACAACAAAGTATTCCAACAATGTAGTTTACTAATGTGCAATTAGCTTTAACGGATTCCAACCAGAAAAACTGATTGGTCTGAAAGTAGACTTTTCAAGCATAGTACAGCCTTAAATAGAGAAAAACACAAATGCTACTGCTGCAAAAGATGATATCTTTGACATCATAATGATGTCAAAATGACTGCAAGAACAGCATCACCATCTAAGCACAAAGAATTTTAAGCCAAAAGACTATTAAAACAAAGTGACAATGTTTTGTTGAATAAATTTTTCAAAATCTTCTCTGTGGAAATCAGAAGAGTATAAGCTTGGCTGTTGACCCTTCTTATAATGCAAATGCAAACTGCTGGAAAAAAGTAACAATTACACGTACACACCAGTAAAGTCCTGATTGTAGTTTCTGCAGCAATTGTAATTCAGCCCCCTACACAACCTTCTGCTAGTTTGTGGCCCTGTACCGAGAAGGATGGCATACACAAAAATATCTTCATTTCACAAACAGCAAGCTATAAATGTGCACATTGATATATATTGTAGTATAACCTGCAACAAGGCAACAGTCACTTTCTATCAGGTCATCCAAAGGTGAAGTTTAATTTTCTTCCAGGGTATGTTTCAGTAACTTTTTCTACTAAAAGTTTCATAACCTAATTTTTTTAAAAAAATAAAATTAAAACCTACAATTTATGAAAACAGTTGAAAAAATGTGCAGAAATGAAGATGGTTTGTCAAATACAACAAACTTTCCGAAAGCCAAAATATCTACTACCTGTATCTTACTAAATGGTCTGTTCCTTATAGATTTGGTTTTGCTTATCAGTTTACTGCATATGCACATTCATGAGATCTCTGTCCAACAGATGAACAGAATATATAAACAGCAAATGGGTTATAGGCATTAAAAGTCTCAACTTAGACTTTTTGGCTTTGGACTTCCAGTGCAGTCCAGTAAGTTCTATCTATAAATCAAGATTAAAATGCTTTCTGAATATCATATCATCAGGTAACGTTGACTAGATCCAACTACTGCACAATTTAGTAATCTGAAATTATTTTTCCCACAGTTTACTACGTACCGATAGTACATACCTTTCCCCTTGCACGATTTGCATATATTGATTAGCAGCATTACCATATAGACATCTACATGGACCTTTATACACCTGAATAAGTTTCACATGATCATAAGTACAGACACTAGTATCAAGACACCAGTTATTATTCCACAAAAAGAACATTTTTAATCCTCTAAGAGTGGTAAACTCCCCACTGTATGTAGGAAATTAGAATAATTTATTCATCCCACTGCCTCTTCCTTTCTGCCTACTGGACAGTTATGCCAGCCTGCATGCTGCTATCATTTTCCAGACAAACTTGCAGCCCATCACTAATCATATGACCACACATCCATTTCTTGAGTAAAAATACAGACATTTCCCATACATAAGCAGGTACATCCTGTTGCTAAACCATGCCAAGACCATTTTGATCAGGCATTAGATCTACTTCTCATTCTAAGGTATAAAGGTAGGTTGGTACACACATTCTATGTTTCATATGGAGCTACATCATCTCCAATCTAATGATTGCACAGACTCCTAAGTCCCATTCAAGAACTGTTTCTTTATCAGACAGTGAAAGACAACTTATAGATAGCCCATTAGCAACAGTTTATATGCCAGCAGTAATGAGGGCCCACAGTTTATAGAATCCATAGTGCTGCCCCCTTCTGAGATGAGGAAAGAACGCACGGTGCTGCTCTTCAGCTTAACAACCTCTGAGCAGCATAGTGGATACACTGTGCTGCCTCCCAGTAGAGCCAGGGAAGTCTGGCACCACGGGAGGCTAAACTGTGCCATACTAACCACTCTGCAACATTTACCTACTTTCTTCCGTTCTTACTCTCACCCATGGCTACAGAGAGCAGCAGGAACCTCCTCCAAAGGTCTCTATGACATTGAAAAGGAGGCCTTAGATGGTTTCCCCTCATCACAAAACCGAGAAAGCAAGTTATTTTAGGATTACTGGCCAATATCAAATCTAACAGCTACAGAAACATAGCATTAACAGTGATATGTATCATTATATGACAGTTGATTCAGATTATTTACTTATATGATGGGGATGAACATTTCCTACTCATTACTTATGAAAATATTCCTGAGCTGAAGCCATTATTTTTATGCCATTTTGATTCGATTAGCACAAGTCATTTTGCTAGTAAGTTCCATGATAGGTAAATGCTTGTTATCTCATTAATGAACAGAGATTTGTAGAAGAGATACTGCACTTTCAACATACTAAAAGAATCAAATTGTCTCAAGTCAATAAGGTGTTTCTCCAACATGTATGTCTTAAACTAAACATATGTTATGTAGTACAACTACTAGCTAAAATTTTCCTTTAGAATACTTTCTACCCCCCACAAATGAGTCAAACATATAAAATACCTGAAATTTAAGTAAGAAAGGATATACAATACATACTACTATAAGCAAAATGGGCAATAAAATTGTTGATCTTGTTTCTACATTCTAACTATATGACAAAGACTGCTTTTATACAACTGTGAAATTACCTTCAGTTTGACAAGTAAATTTGCAAGAGCACAAGGTTGACAGAAGAATCTACACAGTGTTACTATGGAGATTTGCATTTGTATAGTCTGACTTAAAAAGAGCAATTATCTTTGGAAAACACAATCTGTTGCTGAGAATCCCTAGCCATAACAAGAAAAGCAAAACTGAAAAATTCCTGATCTCTATTTAATTATTACACGACACATGCATTAACACTTCAGTCTACATTGTTGATAAAATGAGCATAATAAAAATTTGTATATAACGATATAGCAAATGAAATATTTATATAATTTTCTATTACCTTAAAACTCAGAAAAGAAAACAGAGCAAACCTTAGTCAGTGCGCTGACACAGGCTGTAATATGTACGATAATGAAGGAGAATCACCCTTTTTCTGTCTAAATTTTATAAATTAGTTTCAAAATATAATACATCTCACTGATATATTATTAATGTTTTTTTAAACATCTTTGAAACAGCTGAGCAAAAGGTGTAAAGTGAAAACTACAACACAGATGGAATAAAATTACACTCAACACTTGCTTTACATTACTTGGTGCCAAGTCTCCACTATATAGACCAATATATTTTACAGGATGAAATAATTTTATTTCACCATATAGTCTTAAGCCCAGTTATTAGAACATAAATATTAACATTATCAACTCATTGATTATCATGTTAATGGAAAATTTCTATACTCTGAGGCTGCAATAGGGTATCACCCCTTGCTTGAATATATTTATACTTTATCCACGCGTAAATTAATCCATTTTTCTTCTGATTCTTCTCTGTTAGGAGTCAAGCATCCATTAATGCTGTCACTTCTCTTAAGGGATTCCATAACTCACATTGTTTGTTCTTTTATTTTTCATACTACCTCCACACTACAGAGCAAACATAGCAAGTTGACTTAGTCCTCTCAGATTCATTCCTTACAACTATTCTTTATCTTAATACTTCATGAGATGCTGCATTTCACATTCATTTCATATCCATTACTTAAGTTTTATGGGCTGACACAAGGTCAGTCCTAACAATCCTTTCAAACACGGTAGTTTACTTTCTACACCTTGCCAAATCTCCCTGTGGGGATTTGGCCTTCTGTAAATCACTAGGGAGCCTCACTCTTACATTTTTGTCACTGGTTTAAGTACATACTACTGATTGAACATGCCAAATCTTCAGTCTAAGTATAAATGCCATTCATATATGGTTCCATATTTTAAATTAGCTACTTACTGTGCATTTAGAAGCTCTCAGTAAATACAGAATGTACAATATTTTCACTAAATGACAAAAAAAAAAGTAGTAATTTACCTAGCACCTCTATGAATTGATAGGTTTTCCTTAATCTAAATGTAGCAGTAGTGTGTTAACAACTATTACCCAAGCTCTGCTGACATCAGATAACAAAGCTTGTGCATAAAGACATTTTGGCACAAGATAACTGAAAACAGAGTTACAAATAGTTAAAGAGTTAAAAAGTATAAGATGTAGGCTAACTGTACAAAGAGAGAAACTCCGTAGAGGAAGAACTGAAACCTAGACACTATAAAATGTCACCTGGTGGAAACTTGCCAACTACATAACTCTGTTGACATATTACAGAAACAATTTATTTCATAGTTTACTTACTCCATTGCTTCTTGGTTAAATACTATCTAGTTATTTACAGCTCTCTATGGACTCTGCCAATAGAGCCTAGCAGATTTTCTAGGCCCCTATGTCTTACCACATAGCCTCCATTTCCAAAATCACTTCTTCACATATCCTGCCAGTTGATGGACTTATCCCACAAATGTCAAAAATTCTTGGCATCAACTCCTACCTAACAGAAATCTCTTCAGTAACAGGTCCATAGGCAGTATCTCAGCATGTTAAAAGCTCCCTTTACATACATTATTCATTTTCTATTTGGATATTGCTATGTGCCATTATTCAGAGGACTGAATTTCAAGGCTGAACTTCAGCGGTCAGTAGGTCTCTATGAACCAATGGTTTTACTCTTTCCTTATTTACACCAGCATAAGTCAAGTGTAATACTAATTGATGACATCACTCTGCAGCAAAGTCATTGCAGATAATATCATATGCAAGTCTGTTAAGTGTAACAGAATGGAAAAAGATACTACGAGGTATCTCACATTAGCTTCACTATATTTGGAGGCAATAAAAAGGAAATGGATATAGTGTTTTCATTTAGCAGCACACATACCAACAATAAAACATCCTTATATTAGATCTCATATGTGCACTTGTCTCTCTCATCGTTCAAGTCCTCCATACCATATCTCTGTAAGCACAGTTTTGGAAGGGTATTATTTTATGAAAAAATTAACGCCAAAGTTTCTTTTCATTTTTAATAAAAACATACTTAAAAATAACTACTTTTTATATATTTTTATTGTAAGCTCTTCATCTTATTGCAATTTTGGATGATAGCATTTTCTTTAGAACAGTTTACAACATGAAGAAATATTTCTAAAGAAAAAAATGAGTACAACATAATCCTTTTTTTTTGCAGGCTTCTTCTGATCTTCCTATCGTCCATGTTTTCTAGGAGGAAAATGGTGGTACGCTGGATGACCTCATCATAGGGGTGATCTAAGAGAAAGAATGGTACAATGGTGCTTTAATTTTTTTTATAAAGCAACTAGGTGAAAGGATTGTGATTCTGTACTTTGCTTCATTTATCATGGAGCATTCTAAGACACAGCTACTATACAGTCATCATATCAAATGGGAAGAATTACAAGCCAAGGAACTGCATTGTTACCTGCCTTAATTTAGTCTTTCAAGCTGGGATCATCAATTTCTTTTTCTGACCCTTCTGTTACGCAATGCATTTCCTACCAGATGATAAGTATCTGCAAGACAGGAAAAGGAAAAAAGAACCCTAAATTGATTTGTAGTTCATATCATTAGCCAACTGCTTAAAAGAAAAAAATAAACAAAGAAATTGAAATATAATGATAAAGTAAATTTAATTGAAAAATTAGGAAAAAAAAAATTACTCCAAGATACATGCACAAATTGTTAATTCTTTGATCACAAACATAAATACGAGTGTAACTGACAAATAATTCGTTCACTATAGCAAACTTACCACAGAAAGGCTTGTAGGACTTCTGTGGTGCAGTCATGACCAGTACCCTGTGTTCATCGGAAGAAGTGGGCCGCCCTGAAGGCCCCCTTTTAGTTCTTCTGCTACACCCTGATGTTCTCCCCATCTGCAGATGTATGCATACATAACAATCCCTATATACAGAGTAAGTACCAATTTATGGGGTTCTTCTTCATTAATCAATGAGTGTTTCACAAAATGAGAAATTATCAAGTTAATGAGGGGGTTTTTTGCTAAGAAAATAAAATTGAACATGGTTCAAAGTGGTTGGTTCCACTTCCTACCTATAGGAAGGAGTCCTGAATTTCAATATCTTTCTCTCTTATTTTTTGAGCAAAAGCCAATGCTACAAAATTTCTTTTATAACAGAACAGCTTTCAAAATCATTTCTTGGAAATTCTCTCTAATTACCACAGCTTATCTGATTGTTAACAAATAGTTTGTAATGATTTATTCGCAATAAACAATACTTGAGAAGTTAGAATTAAAGATAAGGTTTAACATATTGGGGTTTTATTTATACATTGTCTCTGAATTTCTCGGTGGTTTAAGTGCTTTAAAAAAAAAAAATTACCTGAATGATTTTTACCTTAAATTACTCAACACTCTCCAGCCTTACTGTTGATGTAGGTTTCCTGATGCTTAGTTATATGTGTTTTCAATAGCTGCACACAAAACGTTCTAGGCACACTGTTCAATCAAGCATCAGCATGGTTATGCTCAATTACCAACATCTAAATATAGATGTTTATATCCGTATTTGGTTGCTAGACATTATTTACTTTTACCCATCTAAATTGTAAAAGTTTACTTTATATACAGATACCAGCTGAAGAAAAAGCAGATTCTGTACTTCTAGTATTAGATTAGCTCTATAAGGTCATGAAATATGGATCAAGGTGACAGTAGACCAGAACTTTCAAGCTTGAGTGAGAAGAGACACTGTCGCAGTGTAAGGGCTAAACAACAGAAGAACAACTCACATACAGCAGCAATAAATGGGGAGAGTAAGCAATTTTCCAGATAACACAACTTACACAAATAACCTCATGGGCTTCTCTCACTATTGAAAGTCCTGTGACCCTTTGGAAGCAGAGAAATTCAAATCTGAACCAAATGATCTGAATATTCTCACGGCTGGAACGCGGGATATTTAAAATTAAGACTTTCTGAGGTTTAGTTGTAGTTTTTAAATATAGGTACTTAAAACCAAAACATTTACATGAAAACTTCCAACACTGGAAGGCACTGAAGATGTCTATCATTTTCTTTCCGCACATGTTCAGATGTGACTCTAATATTGTCAGCACTAAGACACAAAGTCTCTTGCTCAAAATTAAGATCTGTCTGAACTAAAGAATGTTGTCTTCCTCTTGGAGCTCAATTTAATATGGATGTTCAGAGCATATTTTGCACACTCCACCTATTCTTGAGCAAATAAATAACAACATATATTGACTACCTCTGCTAAGACTGAAAATCCTGTTTCCCTTTTGAGAGCACCCATATATAACTAAGAATGATGGATAGCATATTGCACCTATTCTGTTGAATGCTCTTCTTTGAGCAGAAATAGGTCCAGGTTTACTGGAGTACACAGAAGACTCTACAGCTAGCAAAGTGACTCAATTTCAGCCCTTGCTCTAAGGCTGTTTAATAGATCATCATCACTGCCAATAATCCTCTCCTGTATTTTAGAAGAAAATGCAAATGCTGTTCACTTTTTGGAAGCTTGCAGGTACCTGTCTTCCAGAGGCACCAAATTATGAAGCGGTCAATAATTCAGGCTTGGATAAAGGGCAGTCACTTTAATTTTAAACATACTTTTTAAAAGTGCCTTCCTACACAAATAGTACTCTTTCTCATTTCTTAGTGAATGACACACTCAAAGAAATCCTATTAGATTATTGCTAATCCAACCTTCAAATATTCCTCTGTGAAATATGACACTCCCATGAATGCAGAACTTCTGTAAAGCTGTTGGAAAGCTGGTGAATTTTCACTCCAGTAATTCTAGAAAATCCTGAGCTGTTATGTAACAAGCATTTACCATTTGAGTAGAGCTTTGAGAACTAAAAATCTACTGGTATACTGAACTATCACAAAGACAACTCTACCTTCTGTGTTTTCAGATGGTAGTATATCTGCACGTTATCTAAGCATAAATGCTGTACTTTCCCATGAATACATATAAAGTTAACTGGGCTTCCAAGGTCCAGGCTCTGAACACATCCTGTGCTTTCTATATTTTCTAAAATTAATTTCTCAAATCAAATTTTACTCAGTGTCCTGCAAGACCAACTTGTCCAAATATCATGAAATACCAACACAGCCTATTCAAAGGCAAACAAAATCTGGAACAAGTCCATTTCTCTTCTACTTCTCACTGCACTGGTAACATTACATGAAAACAAAGAGTCTTGAACATTCTAAGTTATGAAATTAAATTTTTTCAAGACTTTGTTAAGTAAAATTGTAACAAGAACAGTATCATTCAAAGGGTTTTACTTCATCAGAAAGCACTGCTGCATTTTTAAGGGAAGTAATTTCCAACAGAAAACATTTAACAGAAAGCAGTCTGGGCAGTGCTCAGATTACAAGTGAAATGTACTTTATACTTCAGCTTTTGCATTACCGTAACACTACATTATCTCATCTAATTAGATTTTTCCAAAACCTCTGGAAAATGAACTTTCCACATGCTCTGGATGTTTGTTTATTGACTAAACATGGTGTGCATGATCTAAACAATGTAGCAACAGCAATTTTGAAAGAGCAATACTACAGCCTAATGGACTACAGAAATAGCTGTGTAAATCCATCACATTATCTCCAGCATAATATGTGCCTTAAACACATTAAAGACCGTAACTTCTATAGTTTTGATCTTTATATTTCTTTTTCAAAAACAAAAATAAAAAAAAGCTCCTATGTTAATGAACAGGCCCTTAAAGGTTTTGTGACATTTGTAATTTGGTCAAAGTGTAAATTACTGTTACATTTTGAATTTTTTCTAAAAAGTTACATATTTATTCACCACTATTTATGTGGCTACTTCAGAAAAATACTCTTCCCAGATTCACAACTAATGGTGTTTTGATTTCATTGACTTAACAGCATTTTTATTTAGGAGTTGTTCACACCATACAAACTGTGAGATGCCCCAGTCACTGGATGAGTAGGGGTCTTTTTCCCCTCAGTAGATTATCTGCGACTTTCAATTACTTCAACTGCAATTCTAAACAATTAGCATTTACAGAATTCTTAGGATCAGAAGGATGATAAACCAGAAAATCAGAAACAATCAAGCAAACAGCTGCAGAGATCCCTGAAACAAAAATTGCAAAAATGCCTGAAACAACAGGGCCAGCAATAAGGAGATAACACAGTGGCAGAACCAGCAAGAAACATCAGATCTGAAGTCACATATAACCCCTTTAATCTTTAATACCATTATTTCTTATCCTGCTTCATTCAATACATATTCTTCCAGTTTCTAGAGCAAATGACAGAATTTTTGCCAAAAAAACCCACTGATTGACTACCTGATGCCAGTATGGAACAACTTAGCACTGTCTATTTTTTTTACATTAAGAGTTTTGTCTTGTGGAAACAAAGCATATATTCTGTAAAGATAAAGACATCAGATGCTCGGCAGAAAACCAGTCTTTATGCTTCATAATTTCCGAGTGCCTGGCTGTTCTCTTATAATATTACTTTAGTAATATGGAAAAAAACAGTATCTTTAAAATACTTTTTTCAAATCTGCCCACTTTGAGTGGAAGGAGGGTAGAAAGAGGAAAAGGAGAAACAAGCATTTAACACAAAAATGAAAAAAAAAAAAAAGATACTCCTCTATGAAAGAGTTTCCTGGAACAAAACAGAAGTTTTAAGAACCTAACTGAACATTCATGAAGTGATATGAAGCTGCACCAGAGGAAGTTTGGATTGGGCATTAGGAAAATGTTCTCCACTGAGAGGGTGGTCAGTCACCAGAACAGACTCCCCAAGGAAGTGGTCAGGGCACAGAGTCTTTCAGAGTTCAAGGGACGTCTGGACAACACTCTTAGTAACATGGCTTAGTGTAGGTAGTCCCATGAGGAGCAGGGAGTTGGACTTGATAATCCTTACACGTCCCTTCCAACTTGAGATATTCTGTAATTTTCTGGAAATTTCTCTGATTAAATTACAAATATAACTGAAAATTCTTTGAAAGTTCTTTAGCACAAGTGTCACATATAGTGAGTACCCTCACTTCCACGTTCTTGTCAAATTGTGTTTTCCTTCAACTTCTAGCACACTGTAAATGTTTGAGCAAATGCACAAAACCAACTTTTCTCTCTTGGAAGAAAAGAGATCCCCAAAAAAATCCAGCTTCAGTTCCCCGAACTATCCTCAGCACCAACTATTGTGGTCTCCAAAGCCATTCTTGCTGTGCATCGCTATTATGCTAATGCCAACACAGTGTAAGAGTCAGTGAAGAGCTTGTATTTTTCACGTCATTCTCCAAGGTACAGTACTAAGACTTTTCTTAGTTACCTTCAGATATTTTTTGCCTTTCCTCTACTTCTATCCTTTTTCTTGTTATTAAACGATACTACATAAACAGACAGACCACTAAAAAAAAAAAAAAGTCATAGCCTACATTGTTACAGCCTGTGTGTTACAAAAATAGAGTTTAAAATCATCCTTTTCAACAGTGCTATTTCATCATAACATTTAAAACATGGTGGACAGACTTTCTTCCATTAATTACTTGTTCAATTAGAAAAAAAAAATCCACCAAAGAAACCCCCACAAGAGTTAGACTTAATTTCTCAGTGCATTAAATTAGACAAGATTAACAGATTCATATATAAGCACACTAATCTTTTGCTTGTCTGTTATGGTATAGCGGCATTTAAAACAGCTTTTGAAGGGTGTTTTCAAGACAAAACAATATATTGCTCCCAGTTATCACCTACAGTGTTAGCAAATATGAAAAATTAATGACACCTCATTATTTTCACTCCTTCCCCCAAGGTCAATCCTTAACTCAGTTCCTTTTCAACAGATTCCAAGCAAGTGCCTGAAAATCCCAAAGAGCTTTGTTCTTTTCAGGTCTATTTCCTTCATTTTTATCTTGCCTTTTTCCAGGTTAGGTGAGACTCTACCTCTGAGTGTGACAAGATCTAAAATCTTATGTCCTTCAGGAACTTGCTAGCAAAGAGAAATACAAAATATCTCAAACTCAATATTTTACACTGTAAATAGTAATTTGTTATTCTGTCATTACAGTGAAACAACCCCATTACAGATTACTTTGTTCAGGTACTCAACTGCATAAATCCATTCTTTTAATACCACTGTTTTAATACAGGCGAGAACATAATGAAAACTTTTAAAGATATTTTCTTTTCCTAGCAAGGTTTTGATAGATTGCTCACTTAGGAAAGCATTTGAAGGAGTATTTTCTTAAGTATATCTCTACTGCTGCAAGGCATCCTATGAGAGAATACACAAAATTTCATGATGAGATATATATACACACATGTATTGTCTATCTTTCACCATAACTGTCCATTTTTTAATTTATTTTTATATTATGCAAAGAATCAGGAAGGAACAATTTAGTCTAGAGCTCTGAAGACATGCAAAAGGCAGAATTAGTGCAAAATATAGAGTGAATACAACATAGGTACCCTGGAGAGAAAAACACTCTATGTTCCTACATTATAAAAAACAAACAAACAAACAAACCAACCAAAACCAACAACCACTTTCTTTTGTCTGCCATTCATATAAATTTTACTGTGTCACTGAAGAAAAATTACTTTTGCATTTGTAAACAAACATGTAAAAAAACATGACAGAAGCATGGATATTATCATTTTCTCAGAATTATTAGAAAGAACCTATATGGATGGAGTAAATCAGAGTTAGAATTTACATTGCAGGAAAAAATGAAATGATTGTCTAAAATATCTTTAAAAGAACACTTGACTGTCTTCAGATTCCATCCTTTTTCTATGGCATTTCACATAGTATTCCTATTGTGCAAAAGAACTAATACAAATCACCACCCAAAACGTTTCTAAAGATCCATTAATACCACAAATATCACACTGCATAAAATGCTACATATAGTACATTATTTATACTGACTTTTTTTAAATCATCGGTTCGTATCTGATGACAACTCCTATTCAGTTGCAAAGCTATTGTGAGGGACTATACTTAACACTAAGTATGAAGAATACCTTACTATCCAGAAAACACTTCTGTATCAGAAAATCCTCTGACACAAAAAGAATATCAATACTTTAGCCATAATTACATTTACTTCAATAGCAGACATTCCATGTAAAATAAACCTGATTTTTCTTATTTTTCAGTTTTTAACTGCTTAAGTAAAAGGCAAGCATGTTAATTTGTTACACTGCTGAGCAGAAGTTCTACCAATAGTAATAATTTTTTGCTACTATTCTAAAAATATCCAAATTGCAAAGCACCTCAGAACTACTATACCAACTTGAAAATCAAATTACTAATTATCATAAAATTGTAGTAGTTACACATACAAATATAACAGCACTTCACAGATAAATTCTACTCATATCATACTGTAGCGGAGAAACATGAGGGAACCCTAATGCTGTCTTAAACTCCATACTTTAAGATCCACAGAAACATAGTTCTGACAAGGACCAAAATGTAAAATAGATGCATATGCACAAGCTCTTATTGGAGGTTCTGAAACTAAATGTAAATGAATATAAAATGAAAATATCCAGACCTCTGTGTCTATGTTCCATACAGCGAGTTAAAAATCTGCACTTTATACAATGAGTGTATTACCAGACTTCCCACTTCACTTCAGAATGACATTTCTGAAGCTTGAATCAAGATTCTTCTTCTACGAGTAAAGCCTATGAAATAAGTCAAAATCATGAAAGGCTGCACAAAAATTAGTCTTCTTACATTAGAAAAGGTTTATTTAACAGAATTGTGAAATAACTTATCTCTGTCAGTATTTAAAATTATTAGTGAAAATGTTTCTCATTTATAACCTAATATCCATCACAGTCTTTATCCTCTTAGCTGTATTGCTAAATTACAGCCTGACAAAAACAGAAACCTTTACGATTGTGAACTGTGCAGAAAAGCAAAAATTATGCAAAGTGTTATACACAACAACTACACAAATTTCATACGTAGCAGATTTTGCATTTGGTTTGATGATGATTATTTAAAACTACAGTGACAGAAACATGACTACACGGAAATATTAAGTGACAGTATGAAAGGGAAGATTAATATATTCATAAGCTGAACACTGATACAGAAAAAAATTAATTTTCTTTGCTGATGGATGCAAA